>JACGWO010000007.1:6414390-7014390 GCA_034509735.1 Sesamum alatum | reverse complement strand
CACGTCAAGGTACGGATGGGGACAAAAAGACGTAAATACCCCACGACACAATAGGGAGATTTGGGTTAGGAACAAGGAGAAAGTTGTCTTTTCGTCGTAGCTGACACGCAGTAGAAACAGGGACCTTCTGGAAGAATCGAATAGATTCCAATGGATGGGTCGTGCGGATTCTCGAGGTGCCGCCCATAGCTTTAATCCGGACCGTCCAATAGAAAGGTTAAATATGGAAATTCGTCAGATTATTACCGCCATTAATTACATATGCAACTTTACTTTTATATTCAAATAACTTTTGAAAGTTCTATTATGGAAACGTTAATTGTAAGGATCTTTGTTTTGGAAATTTCAGGGTAAAATTACACTTTTAGTCCCTATATTTTGCCCCAACATTGATTTTTGGTCCCTAATTTTTTAAGATAGGATTTTGATCCTTAATCTTTACAAATTAGAATTCATTACACTGACCCCCTACTATTCTATGAATATACAAATTCCTTCTCTTACTATAAAAATTACATGAATTTCCCTTTCAAATGTATCCACCATACAAATTGTTCAATCTGTTAGTCAACTTAATATTTTACTGATGTCATGAAAAAATTGATCTAAACTTCTTATAATACCCTCAATTTGAATAATTTATTTTTTTATGACTTAAATACCCCTTAGGGGGTAATTTGTTATTTTTAATGTTAAAAAAGGTGTATACTTGTAATTTTTAATATATTATTTTATAATATTTTTTTAATTACATGTTGTGTATGTGTAGATTGTGACATTAATTTCTATTCTTAACAATCATCAAAACTTGTAAATTTTGTTGAAATTATATTATTTTATAGAAAATAAGGATTATATTTTGAGAAAAAAATATTTGACGATATTTCGATTCACTTCTATTTTCAAGTTTATTGAATTATTTTTAATTTTATAAATAAGAAAAATTGGTCATTTAAGCACATACCGTTAAATTTGACTAATACTTGTAAACCAAAGGGGGCAATTTGTAATTTCCATAGTAAAAATGGGGAATTGATATATTCCCATAGTGATAGAGAAGATCAGTGTAATTAACCCTACAAATTATTATGTTTTTGTCCGACCATTAAAAATTCCAAACTAATAAAATTGGAAAACACAACCGCAATGAACTACCGTATATGAAATTAGTTAGAGAACACATGAAGAACCAATAACATAACAAACATGTTTGCGGATAGCCCAATGATCGTTCAACGTTGAGAACCCGGTGGCGACTGTTCACCGCTGTCAAGAACGGACAATCTTGAACCACATCATTGGCACGGCGGCGCTGGGGCAAATCCTAGCCATCCTCGGCCCTTCCGGCTAGCAACAATTCTAATGACACTATAGTGACAATAATTGCTCCGAAGACCTTGCTTAATGGTGTCCAAAGAAAAGAAACAGTGACAACAATAAAAGCATTATTGATGAAGATAATAGTCCGAACTTGTTAAAAATAAGATTGTAAATTAAATTATCATTTTATTTTAACAGAAAATACTAGTGATATTTAATCACGTGTAATGATAATATTTAAATAATTAATAAGGTAGTATTCATATTGATTTAAGTACTTTCTTTTAGATAAGTGAACTAGAGTTTAATATTCTTGAAATGAGCTTGAGCCTAAAATTTTGAACTCAGACTCATAGTGCAAGCTTAAATTTAGCATAAATTACATCAATCATCCCTAAATTAAGTTTAATTACACAAGCATTCATATCCTTTATAAAATTACAGGCACACCCTTTGAGGGAGTGTTGGTGCAACGTATTCATGATATGTTTATACAAAGTTTCATCATTGGATATAAAATGTACATGTAATTACAATTACAATTTAAATAACTTACTTATAATATTGCAAAGATCATAGAGTATTGTGTAATTAGATCCACCTTCGGAGGACGTCAATGTAATTTATCCTAAACTTTATGATATGAACTTAATTCGGTTGAAGATCAGAGTTATTCTGACGATTCTCTAGATCAAGTGTTTTGGGACTTTAGAAGAAAAAAGATCCTTAAGCTCGTTGGGTAAACCCCAACAAAGAGCCTGCGATACTTAAGTCAGATCCTTGAGATCAGAAGGAAAGATTAGATACTAATTTGAAAGCAATAAATGACGTACCGTTATCAAAATAATTGTAAGGTATTTATAGGGGCAAATATTGGTACTTGTACAGGTCAACATGGAGAATCCCGAGCCCCCAAGTACAAAGTGATTGAATGGCTTCAATTTTGAGTTCTCAAGTCGGGACGAATCGGGTGCGACCTGACTCAAGTAAAACATACACGATTTTTTTTATTATGAATGGGTATTTTGTCTTTATTGACAGTATATTAATCTTCTTAGTATTCAATCTAATATATCCCCATAAAAAATGAAAATTTAAAATATTTATAAATTTGATTTGAGCTTTGCTTGTTTGCACCCTTAATTTGGAAAGGAGGAATAGATTGAGGAAGGTGGTAATTTGTATGGTGTGGCTAAATTGGAATGGTGTGTGATGGTAAGGTGCTGAAATGAGGGCGTGGAGGTTGCAAACTTTTTAAAGGATGAAGTATCAATTTCTTCATTGAATTGGTGAGTGCGTGGGTGGCTAAAGGTTTGGTCGAACTTTTTTCATTGATTGTGGCGGATTTTAGTGGCCCAAAATCAGCCAACATTTCTGCAGTTAGTAATCAATGATATTTTAGTTTAAGTGATAAGACTCAAATTTTATGAATAAGTTAGAGTTCATGAGTTTAAATTTTATATGATATACGAGTATTTGTTTCATTTTTGTTAGTTTATTGTAATTTATTTCATAATTTTTAGTTATATTGATATATTGATTGAATTAATGTAATGTTCTATTGTCCAATTTATGGAAACATTTATGTAATTATATAATTAGCACTCCAAAAAAAAAAAAAAAAGGGTAGTTAGTAAACGTGACCTTCAAGAATTTTAGGAAATTTTGATTTTAAACTAATCATATTTTGATGGGTTTCATATGTTGTTATTCATTATATAAATAATAATATTTTTTTCCTCAAATTTTGATAGGATCTGATGCGAGCAAAAATTACTCGTTTTAGCAAGTCCAATTTGAGATATATGGACCTAGAATCTTATAAGCTTAAAATGAGTACTTGTAAAAAATACGTTAATACTTCGACGCCAAAATTAATAAACAGTTCTAGAAAAGATAATTATAATTGTTAAAACATAGAAATGCGTACGTGATATCATATCCTTGTTGACTTGATGGAGTACTTGGGCATGGGCCTGGCCCCCTTGAGGCTTCCTCTCTTCTGGGGCTTCCCACTTGTCATCGGGTTGCGGCTTTCCCCTTCTTGGGCTTTTCCTTATTTTGGGCCGGTTGAGACTATTGCTTTTTTAGGATATCATAATTTATTTAGATAATTATAATTACAATAAAATTTCTAAAAATTTAGTCCCAATTTAAGTTTTTTCTTGTGAAATATTGATACTTCCAAATTCTTTTAATATGGAATCATTTGAATTTTTTTTCTTTATGAAAATTCTTCTTTCAAATCTATATTTTCCAACCAATGGGTAATTCGTAAAATAAAAATTCTCGCATAAAATATGTAATCTATGTGCATGTTATAATCAATAATCACATTAACACATAATCATGGATTGATTTAACCCGTAGCAGCGGAAGTATGTCGATCCACGAATTTGGATCTAGCTCGTCTACAAGCTCATGCCTCCATTGGATCACGAACACATCGTCTTTATCGATCTTGAAGATTACACCACATACATCTTCAGGACCCACACGAACATCTTCAAGATCTCTCCATGTTGGATCTTGCTCCAAATATTGTGGAAACCACAAACACGTTTTGCTCGCCTTGGTGGATTACTACTAGAGTAAGCCACTCATTTACACACCTCGAGTCCATGGAGTCTATGGTGATGCTCCAGAAAAAATATAGAAAGAAATATAGAGAGAGAAAGGGTATTTGGAGAGAGCATGTTTGGGAATGTTGTGATCAACTTGTGTGTTGTATCACACTATAGTGTTTCTTATGTGTTTGGATCTATAGAAGCACACTATTTATATGTGCAAAAGAGGTGTTCTAATCCCAATACGAAGTATAGGAGACTCCAAACTCTATATACAAGAGGAGTCCTCCAACTACTAGTTTGGGAGACTTCAAAATTCTTCAAATATGGATGTATATCCAATAGTATTAATTAGAATTTTTTATTACCACAGTCTTATAAGTTTAAGTAGCTTATTTTATTTAAATAATTAAAGAGTTTATTCTGAAAATAAAATTGATGTGAGCAAAGAAGTGCTCAACCAAACTTGTCTTCTTAGACTTGAACGAAGTGGGTCTGAATTTTGCAATTGTGGACAGGGAACCTGTGAAAAAAATTAGCACTCCGACGCTCAAGTCAGTAAAAATTGTAGAATGAATAAACTTGAATTCAAGAAGAATTTAATGAAAATAACGAGCATCAAGCGTGCAAAGGGTAATTTAAAGAAAAATTCGCAGATTTAGAGAGTGGAAAACAACGTTACTTGTATAGCCAAGGGGGCTGATATTTATAGGAAGAGTTTCTTGAAGTAGAAGGATTCTGGGGGTTAGGACTCCTAGGAGCTTACCTGGAGTCCTACCCGAGCTAGTCTCCTGAAAAGGAGGAGGCGGTTGTGCTGTTTATCCTAGATAGGGGGGGATGTTAGGTTAAGCCTTATCTGACTTCCTAGACAAAGTCTTATCTCTTCCTTCCAAAGTCCTTCCTCCGCAGGTCTCTCCTCTGTGGGTTTCTCTGTCTAGGCTTTAGATGGGCTTTCTTCTCTTGCACGGGCCTTGCTCCTTCCTTTGAGGAGGGCCTGGCCTGCTCTTTTGAGTGGGCTTCCCAGACGGGCTTGGGGGCTGCGAAGTCATTTCCCTCGACTCGTACATTGTAGGTGGGTCCTTCTATTGTTCTGGGCCGCGTATATGGACAGACCATTTTGGGGCATATCAATTAGTGCCTCCCACTCTGAGGGGGAAAAAGGTCCTTTACTCCCCCTTAGAGTAGGAATCTTCCTAGAGGCCCACAAGTGGAGGTCCCTCCTCCAGGGGCAAGGCTGCCCTAACTTCTTTAACCTTCTGCCTTTCGAGTTTGTAGCCTTCCTTATTGTCAGGAAAGTCAGCCTTCCCTCCTTAGAATGCGAAACCTCCTTCATCATTAAGGAAAGGTTGGCAACCAGGTTTCGAGGCCCGAGCCGTAGCCCAACAATGATGGCTAGGGCTGATTTGATATTTTTGGTGCCCAGACACCTTGGGCCGTAGGCGCGTGACTCCATTCTCTTGGCATGGGACGACGGTTTTTGATAACCATCCATATTTGTCCCATAATTGCCCAAAGGGGGGCAGTTTATATACACGTTCCTCTAGGTAACTGTATCCTTCCCCCCTCTCGCCCCTGTAACCGCACCCATAAGGGCCTCCTTTCGCCTTCTTCCCCTCTTTCCTACTCCATTTGAAAGAGAGAAAATTCCCGCCTTCATAAACCTGTAAGTTCATCATCTCACTTTCTATCTATTTGACATTTTTGTTTTCCAGTGACGCGATCATGTCTTCTTCTTCTACCGCTTCTGGTGACTTGGTGCGGTACGGAGAGCGAGGTATGGGGGCGATGATCCCTCCGAAGCTATTTTTGGGGACGTGAACCATGGTCCAGAAACTGCCCGAGGTGGTAGGAGGTGGAACATTAAGCAACTTATGCGACCTTCCAGGCGACTGATAGATGAACCGGATGAGGAAAGTGAGGAAGAAGGAGAGGAGGAATAGGAGGAGGTTGAAGGTTCTGAGGGGGAGAGCCTGGTGGGAGACGAGGTGGAAGGCTCTTCCCTAAGCAAGGTAGGGACGATATCCGAACCTGAGACGGAGGAAATGGAGATGAGGCAGGCAGAGGCAGGCAGATCCGCTTCATCTCCTAATGTCGCTACCCTGAGGGAGGAGTTCAGCATCCCGCTAGAATTTAGTATTTATACTCCTTCTTCCACCGACGTGACTGAACGCCCTCCAAGAGGTTGTTTGAGCTTTTTCGTCGCCCATTTACGAACGGGTCTTAGGTTTCTCGTGCATGTCTTTTCCACCAAGATATATCTAATTTGTATAAGGTCCCCTTGAACCAGTTAAGTCCGAACGCTTTTAGTTGTTTAGCCAGTTTTGCCATGATCCTGAGCCACAATGGTATGCCTGTCACAGCCGACCACTTCATTTTTTTGTATTTGTCTGAAGAGGTCTGATCCAGGAGCTTTTCATTTCTCCCCCCGCCTGGGTGTTAGTTTTCTGCCAGCCCCTAGTGTTCCTAAGCTTTGGAAGGGGACATTTGTTTATGTTCGTCCCCCTAAGCCTTGGTATTTTCCTAGCCAATGGATCATAGATTCTCCTGCCATCCCCTCTTTTTCGATAAAAGAACGTCCACCCGCCTTCTCGTTTGCCCTGGCCGAATTGAATCGACACCCTTATGCCATTCGGGATATGATTGATGAGAGGCTCCTCTCCTAGTTTGGGTTGAGTCCTAAGAAGGTCCCTCTAGAGGAACCCCTAGGTATTCATTTAATTTCTTGCTGTTTTTTGTTTGGAATGACATGAAATGTATTTGACTGTTGAATTTCTTTTGTGATAGAGGTCGTCATGTTTGGAAAACGTCTGCGAGATAGTGCACAGGGCAACCCTGCAGGGACGCCTTCTGTCGCTCAGACCCCTAAGGGGGCCTCTAGCGACTTTAGAGGGAAGTGGATTGCCCCTCCTCCGCCAGGGGGTTCTTCCAAAAGGACTGAAGGGACCTCCTCCAGCCAGCCTTCTTCGGGAGGCTTCTAAAGGGCAGCCACTCATTCTACCATAGGGCCCCTCTTCCCTCAGGGGGTTCATCTCCTCACCACCAGCGATTCATCCCAGACTAGGAGGTGTACACCCATCAGTCCATCTTGAAAGAGCGAGAAGGGGAATCAGGACTTTTTCCAGAGCTCCTAGGAGGGATGCTACTCCCAGCAGACATGCAGTCAATAGATTCCTATTCCCAGGAAGATTTAGCCAAGGCCTTATCCTTCCATGCCTCATAGGTTGTATACTTCATAATTTTACTTAGATTTTCCTCATAAGTCTATTTTGAAGCTGATGTTGAATCATTCGGCGTAGGTAGTAACTTTGGTAGGGGGACTGTTAAGCCGTCTCTGGGAGATACCCCCTCCCCCCTTGTGGACGGGCAGAGGAAGAAGCTGGAGGAGCGCCTAGAGAGGATGGCTGCGGAGGTGGCTAAGCTGAAGGGATCGAGGAAGGAGGCTTGGGAGAAGTTCCATGAGGCTAAGAGGGAAAGGAAGAAACTTCACAAGACTTCCTAGCTTTGTCAAAGGATCAGGCGGACGCCTTGGCGCAAGTAGCGGATTGGGCCTGCCGAGAGTTCACCAATTCTAAAGAGGGGCAGAATTTCCTGGCCACCTACTGAGAGAGCCGCCTTGAGCCCTATAAAAAGTCTGATGACTTTCAGAAGGATGTGGCTGATATTGCTGGGCCTCGTTATGGATTCTAGGCCTGCCGGGAGCAGTTTGTGGGTAGTGCTTATCCTCTAGAGGGGACGAAGCCCACCTTCTTGGATTTTGATGTCGTCCTGCAGAATGCCCCAGACCTTTTCGCACCCCTCCCTCAACCGAGGCAGGTAATAGGATTACCATGCTGACTTCTGTGTTATCTAGAGTCCTTCAATTATTAAATGATATAGCTGGGAAGTTCCTTGCAGAAAGTGATTTGGACCACCTGCTGGACACTGTGATGGAGAAGGTCAGGGTTCCTTGGCAGAAAGGCGCAGAGTTGGAGCCCTCGAGGAAGAGCCTTCTAAAACAACATTGCCCCCCCTCCAAGTCCGATTGAAGTTGATCCTCCCTCTGCAGAGCCTCAGCTCATGGAAGAAGCTGACAAGACCCCATCTGTGGGGAAAGATGAATGATTTGTACCCCCTCCCCTTGAAAATAATTTCCTTTTCTGCTTACCCCCGGTGATGGGGATGAAATAATTTACCTGCTTTCTTTCTCTTTTTCTTGTTTAGGATGATTCTTTCTCCCCTTTGGGGCCGGTTCGGCAGGGGGTTTCAATGTCAGTTTTTTGTTTTTTCTTGCATATTTTGTGTGTTATTGCTGTTGAGGGCTTGCCGCCTTTGTTCTGTGTGTTGGGTCCCAGACCCCTTGTATATTTCTTGCGTTTCTGCTGAGGGTATGCACCCTTTTTGAATCCCGCAAATGCATGATGGTTTTTAGAACAATATAATTTTTAAAAGTACCTGTAGAGGGGTACAAGACTTGCATCTTGAAGAGGAATGCCAGATATACCTGTATATAAATAGGGCTTACTTGTGGATAGGGCCTGCTTTTGGAACAGGGCTTACCTTCCTAGAAATTGCAGTGCTTGCTCGAGGTAGGGCTTTCTTTAGGGAGTGCCTGTGAGAGAACATGGCTTTAAAATTTGAAGCTGCCTGTTATAAAACAGGGCTTAGGATTTGAGGCTGCCTATTACAGAACAGGGCTTAGATTTTGAAGATCCCTGTTGTATGACAGGGCTTATACGTATCTTCATGCTAAGGACATAAAGTAAGCTTGTGAAACATCCTTTAGTAAAAGGATTTTGCTTTGTTTGATGATGTTTTGAGGGGAATCCCTCCCCAATTGTAGGGCTTTAACTAGGAAAGCATTAATCTGCGGAGTCCGGCGTAGGTGCAGACTTTATTTCGTGGGGAAGCGCCCTGACTCGAGGCGAGGCACGTTGTGCAGGAGTTCTGGCCAGGAAGGCAGGAGGGCTTCCGCTAGGGGGTGGACCTGGCTGGAAGGTAGAACTTATTTTTGAAGGGATTGTGCCAGGAAGGCAGGCATATGACCTTTTGTTTGAGGAGTGCCTTGCCTAGAGGGTAGGTCTTACGCGAATAAATTTCGCAAGTTTTTGGATATTCAGGGGCGAGGCAAAGGATGTCCTTCCCCATCTTCCAGTTTGTAGGTTCCATTACCTAATATTCCCCTAACTTTGTAGGGTCCTTCCCAGGTGGGGTCAAGGTTCCTCACTGGTTTCTAGGCCTCCACTTGTCGAAGTACTAGGTCTCCCACTTGTAGCTCGCGAGGTCTTACTCGTTTATTGTAGGCATTAAGCATTAAACTTTTATATCGTTGCATGTGGAGGAACGTTCGCTCGCGCAATTCTTCTATTAAATCGAGGCTTTCCTTGAGCAAGTTATTATTGCTGTCCTCAGTGTAACATATTGTTCGATGAGAAGGCACACCCACCTCAACAGGTATTACTGCCTCCATTCCATACACAAGGGAGAAAGGGCTTTCGCCCATAGAGTTTGTAAGAGAGGTTTGATAGGCCCAGAGGACAATTGTGAGCTCCTCTACCTAATTACTTCCCGCTTTCTCGAGCCTCCTCTTGATTCCTTGCAGGAGGGTACGGTTAGTGACTTCCACTTGGCCATTAGCCTGATGATGTGCGACGGATGTGAACCTCTATTTAATTCGTAACCTCTGCACCATTCTTGAATTTTGTTCCCTTGGAATTGTCTTCCATTATCTGAAATAATTTCTTAAGGAAGTTCGAAACGGCAAATGATGTTCTTCTAGAGGAATTTCATAACCTCCACCTCAGTAATGCATGAGACAGGTTCAGCCTCCACCCATTTGGTGAAGTAGTCGATGGCTACTAAAAGGAACTTTCTTTTCCCTTGAGCCATGGGGAAGGGTCCCACGATGTCTATCCCCCATTGAGCGAAAGGGCAAGGTGCAAGCATAGTGGTTAATGGCTCGGCTGGCTGATGTAATAAGGAGGCGTGCCTTTGACACTTTTCACAATGCCTTACCAATGTCCTGGCTTCTTGCTTTATGGTGGGCCAGAAGCATCCAACCCTGAGGGCTTTGTTGGCCAAAGCCAGTGCCCCTATATGAGACCCGCAACATCCGTCGTGGATTTCTTTGAGGACATGGATCCCCTCCTCCTGAGATAGGCATTCAACAAAGGGTGAGTAAATGACTCCTTGCAGAGCGTGCTTCCATGAGGAGAAACTGAACTACCCGCTTCTTTAGACGGGCGACCTCCTATTTTTCGAAGGGAAGGCGACCTTCTCTGAACTACTCTAGGACTAACTGTCTCCAGTCCCCCCTAGGGAGGATAGCCTGGACCTCCAAGGAGGACTTGGGTTTTGATAAATGTTGTATCGTAATTTGTCGAGTCCGACAGTCTTCCGTGGAGCTAGCCAACTTAGACAAGTTGTCAGTCTTGTTGTTTTCTTCTCTTAGAATTTGAACAATCTGGAAATCCTCAAATTTTGGCTTCCACTCTTCAACCCTCTAGTTGTTTCATACTTTCCTCCTTGGCTTCGTATATTCCTTCCGTCTGTTTAACGATAAGCTCGGAATCATAGTAGGCTATCAGACGCCTAGCCCCAGCCTCCTATGCCATCTTCATGCCCAGAGCAAAGGCTTCGTATTCCACCTCATTATTAGAGGCGTTAAACCCAAATTTGATTGCGAACTCTAAGTACACCCCTTGAGGGGAGGTGAGAACCACTCCTGCCCCACTCCCCTGTGATGTGGAGGGTCCGTCTATATGTAACAGCCACACCTCCTCGTTGGAGAGGAGAGATGTGCTTTCAGACATAAAATCTACCAAAGTCTGGGCTTTGATGGCAGTACGAGGGAGGTACGAGATATCGTATTCAATGAGCTCGATGGCCCATTTGATCATCCGTTCTGAGGTGTCTGGTTTCCCTAGGACTTGCTTAAGGGGGTGACTGGTGCGAACCCCCACAGGATAGGACAAGAAGTAAGTACGCAACCTTTGGGCGTTGATGACCAAGGCGAAAGCCACTTTTTCTATGAAGTTGTATCGGCTCTCAGCTCCATTGAGGACTTTGCTGACGTAATATATAGGCATTTGTTGTCCGCCTTCCTCCCGTAGGAGGACCGAGCTTACCGCTCGAGGAGTGGCCGCCAGGTAAACATACAGGGTATTCCCAGGCGTGGGTTTAATCAGCAATGGGAGGCCAGCCAGGTATTTCTTGAGTTTTTCAAAGACCGCATAACCTTCTTCCCACACTTGAAATCTATGGCCTTCCTCAAAACTTTGAAGAAAGGCAGGCTCCTTTCTGCTGACTTAGCTATGAACCGGCTAAGTGCGACTATCCCTCCTGTTAGACGTTGTACTTCGTTAACGTTAGTGGGGGTCTTCATATCTAAAATTGCTTTGATCTTAAGGGGATTGGCTTATATTCTTCTTTCCGTCACCATGAAGCCTAGAAAGTGTCCCCCTCGCACCCCGAAGGCCCATTTAGCGGGGTTAAGCTGTAGGCGGTACTTCCAAAGGACGCCAAAGGTCTCCTCCAAGTCTAAGACATGGTCCTTCGCCTTCTTTCTCTTGACGAGCATGTTATCCATGTACACTTCGGTATTCCTCTCTAGTTGGGGGTGGAATATCTTGTCCACCAAGCGCTGGTACGTGGCGCCCACATTTTTGAGCCTAAAGGGCATAGCCACGTAACAGAAAGTTCCTACTGAGGTGATGAAGGTAACTTTTTCTCGGTCAGGAGCTAGCATGATCTGATGGTACCCTTGTGAGGCGTCCATCATGCTCAGGAGCTCGCACCCTGAGGTCGAATCCATTAATTGGTCAATTCGGGGAAGAGGATAGCAGTCCTTCGGGCAAACTTTGTTGAGATCCCAAAAGTCGACGCACATTCTCCAATTTCCTTCTAGTTTAGGGACGAGGACTACGTTCGATAACCATTTCAGGAATTGAATTTCCTGGTTGTGGCTAGCCTCCATAAACTTTTCTATCTCCGCCTGAATGATCTTGTTCTTTTTTGGGCCGAAGTGTCTCTTTTTCTGCTTGACAGGCCTCATGGAGGGATCAATGTTGAGGTGGTGCATGATAATTTGAAGACTTATTCCTTCTAGATCACGGGGAGACCAGGCGAACACATCCAAATTGCGTTGTAGGCATCGTATCAAGCTTTCTTTAAGGGCCCTTGTAACTGGGACCCTATTCGAGCGTCTTGCCTAGATCTTCCGAGCAAAGCTCGATGGTCAACAAATCTTCTGCTGGTTGGACTTTGGCATGGTCTTCCCTATCCGAGGGGGTTTCCTTAGGGGGAGGAGCCCTAGGCTGCCTTTTATGCACCTCTTTAGGGGGTAACTTTGTACCTCCTCGTTTTTTATCTTTGCGAACAACCTTCACATAGCATTTTCAAGATTGTTGCTGATCTTCGTTAACTTTGCCTATCCCTCCGGACACGGGAAATTTTATTTTCAAATGAAAAGTAGATATGACGGCTAGGAAGGCATTTAGCGTTGGCCTCCCAAGGATAATGTTATATGTCGAGGGAGTGTCGACTATTAGAAATTTGATCAGACAGGTCCTCCTTAACGATCCTTGTCCCAATGAGAGTGGGAGGGTAATCACCCCTCTTGGGTGGACCACTTCTCCCACGAACCCGTACAGAGATGTATCCACTTTCTCCATGGGGGCTTCCCCCAGCTGCATTTGATCGTAGGCTTTTCCGAAGAAAATGTCTGATGAGCTCCCAGAATCTATGAAGACTCTATTTACTTCATAGTTGGCCACCGTGGCCGTGATCACTAACGCGTCATTATGGGGGAGTAGGATCCCCCTTTTCTAGCGGGGCCCCAATTGTATAACGGGTGCACTTTCCACAGCGTCAACGTCCAATACTTCTTCCAATGGAAGGTTTCCGGCTTCCTTAGCGAGGGTTCTCCGAGACCTATGGGAGTCTCCCCTCATGGGTCCTCCCGATATCATCCGGATGACTCCCTTTGAGGGGGGTTTGGATCTCCCCCCGACCCCGAGGGAGCAGAACTACGACTTTTCGTTCTAGGTGGGTCAGGGCTGGATTCCTTAAGGGCTTTCCCTTGGTTTTGATCCTTTTTCTGATAGGGACCCATGCCTTGAGTTTTTTCACAATACACGAACTCCTGTAAGTATCAGTTCTGGACCAGCCGATTTATCTCATACTTTATATGTCGACACTCCTCCGTGGTATGGCCATAATCATTGTGGAAGTGACAGAACTTGTCAAATTTGGGCAGCGTGGGTCCTTCCCTAGCACTGCAAGGCAGCATCAATAATCCTTTTCCCTCCACCGCCATGAGGGCCTGTATGATAGGAGCGTTAAGAGGAGTATAGACAGGAGGTCCCCTTGAAAAAGGGGCCTTCTTGTCCCGCCCCTCGGGCCGAGGCTTTTTGGTGGAACCTTCCTCCTGAATGTCCTTCCTCTTCTCACCTTGTCCTTCCTTCTTGGAGGCCTAGGACTACTCCATATTGACGAATTTGGCCACTCTAGGCAAAAGGCTATAGAAATCTGGGGCCAGCTTATTTGGCCAAGGACTTGAAGAAGTCCTTGTCCAAGAGCCTTTGAGAGAAAGAACTAGCCTTGACTTCCTGTGTGGTTGCGGGGACCTCCAGGGCGGCAGTATTGAACTGGTGCAAGTACTCCCTCAGAGACTTGGAGTCCTTCTGCCGGAGAGTAAAGAGGTTCAGAGGGGCCTTGCAGTGTTTCCTGCTACTGGCAAATTGGTGCAAGAACAACGAACGGAATCCTGGAAGCTACGTACCGACCCAGTCGGCAATTGGTTGAACTATTGTTGGGCCGCCCTGAAAAAAGTAGTAACGAACACTCGACACTTGATCCCATCGGTGTACCGATGGAGCAGAGCTACGTTCTCAAATTGGGATAGGTGCTCTTGAGGATCGGTAGTGCCATCATATTATGTGATGGCTAGAGCCCTCCTGTAAGGAGGGAGGTCATCAGCCATGACCCCTTTGCTGAATGGAATGCCACCCTATGTCTCCAACAGAACTCCCATCACTTTGGGTTGAACGTCTTGTAGGCTCTTCTGCAAGGATTCTAGTTGAGCTTCCCAGTGGGGAGGAACTTCCATCCGGGCTGGGGGAGCAGGAACAACCTCTTCCTCCGGGGCTACGAGAAGCCTCCGCACGGGGAGGACTCCCTCATCTTCCACTGGTCCTTCCATCACCAGGGGGAGCCCTTTGGAGCCCAGGGGTCACTGCTGCCAAGGGAGCAGGTTTGGTAGTCGCCATGTTCTCCCTGATGGCAGCTGTGATCATCCGCTGAAGTGTCGCCATTAGGCCAGGGGACACACTATCTGAAGAGGTGTCCGAAGAGGTGCTATATCGAGAGGGATCCAAAGGGAGATCGAGGGGACCTGAAGGCCCTACTTCAGTACGCGCAGTGGACGCCAAGGATGTTCCTGTTACCACCTGCAAGGCCTGGGGCTAAGTGGCAGCGTCCGTCCTCTTCTGCTTGTCTAATGCGGCGTTGGGAGTTTCCATTGTTCTCACGTCTTGAGTCGGTGTTCCCACAAATGACGCCAATTGATGTGAGCAAAGAAATGCTCAATCAAAGTTTTCTTCTTGGACTTGAACACAGTGGACCAGAATTTTGCAATTGTGGATAGGGAACCTGGAAAAAAATTGTTAGCACTCCAACGCTCAAGTCAGTAAATAATTGTGGAATGAATAAGCTTGAATGGGAGAAGAATTTAATAAAAATAACGAGCATCAAGTGTGCAAAGGACAATTTAAAGAGAAATTCGCAGATTTAGAGTAGAAAAAAACATTACTCGTCTAGCCAAGAAGGCTGATATTTATAGAAAGAGTTCCTTAAAGTAGAAGAATTCTGGGGGAGAGGGGGGTGTTAGGACTTCTAGGAGCTTACCTAGAGTCCTACCCGAGCTGGTCTCCTAAAAAGGAGGAGGCGGTTGTGATGTCTGCCTTAAATAGGGGGGATGTTAGAATGAGCCTTATCTGACTTCCTTGACTGAGTCTTATCTCTTCCTTCTCTTGCACGGGCCTTGTTCTATCCTTTGAAGAGGGCCTGACCTGCTCTTTTGAGTGGGCTTGGTGTTGGGCTTCCTTGGCGGACCTGGGGACTGCAAAGTCATTTCCCTGGACTCGTACCTTGTAGATGGATCCTTTTATTATTTTGAGCCACGTATATGGGCCAATCATTTTTGAGCATATAAACAATCTAACACTCTATAAACTCTAAAAAATTTCTCATAGAGCATACGGGTGTATAGTTTCTTTTAAAAAATAAAATTAATTAGTCAAACACCCTCTAATTTTTATCAATAAATCAATCTATTTCACTTTCAGCTCTAATTGAAATCTACAAAGAATAAGGATCTAAAAATGAAGTTCTGAACTCAATTATATATTAAAGTCTGGTCCATTAAGATGAAATGCATTTAAATAAATATTAGTCGTTGTTGCATGCAATTTCTGTCTATATAAAAAAAAAGAATTATTGTGTGAGATAAGAAAAAAAAAATTGTGAAAATGAACAATTATGGTGTGAGGGGATGAGAAAGAAATAAAAAATGAAATAAGGTGAGAGAGAAACAATAAATTGTAACTATAGGTTTATAAAAATATGGAACTTTGTGGGAAAAAGAAACTTTGAGAAGTAAGGTGAGACGGAAACATGGAGTAGTGGGTAGAGAAAAGAAAAATAGTAAGAGATTAATTATATTTACACCCCCTCACCTATTGTCTTTTTACACAAACCATCCATTCCTTTTAAAAAATTACAGAAACCAATCTTGGTAGCCTTTAAAATACGAAAATGTCCCTATTGGCCCAATCAAATTTTAATATATTTTTTCAAGGACAAAAATGCCTTAGGGGTATTTTTATAATTATCAAAAGGTAGAGGGGATGTCAAAATAATATTTGCGAGTGATACGTACCGGAGTCCAGTAGCACCACAAAATATCGAGGGACCTTCACGAAAATCCCAAGGTTGAAGGGGAGACTAACTTGTAGAGAGGGTTAGCACTCCGATGTTCAGTCAGTAATGTTCTACTGATAAAATAAATGGGAAAACTTGAAATAAGTGAGAATAATGGTAAAATGGTATTGTGATGTGTTAGAGTGTGAAAAAGTATGCTTAACTAGAGAATACAGAGAAAACATGTGCAAAGTGAAGTTGCAAGATAGAGTAAAAGTTACTTGATGAAAATGACTGCACAATTAGTCATTATATAGCCAGTGACGAGTCCGCCTTTGAGGGAATTAAGTTGAGAGCCGTATGTCATTGGAATTCTTGGGATTTAAATTTCAACCCAACAAACAACATCAAAATTGGAGTTGAATTGAAGGAGATATGGTTGTTTGAGTCAACCTTGCCATGTTTGCCATATTTTCTGGAAAAATGGTTACCTGTTGAGAAACATCCGGATTGTGGCTGATCTTCTGGGAATTTGGATGAGATTTTTTAGTATGACTTGACTCTACGTGTTGGTCACCCGTGTGATATGGAATCCCTATTGTTTGATGATCAGACTTGTTGTACGAGACTTTTTTATGGTCTGCCAAGGCAGTGAACAAACCTGGACTTTTATCTATAAGAACCTTTCAATTTTGGGCCACATGTGTGTGGCTTGCTGGTTGTTCTGCTCGTAAGCCCTCTCTTAGCTCTTGGGCATTGCCAGGTAGGCTTTAGGGGGCACACTGGGAATGGGTAATATGACCCCACATATTTTTTTATTATTCATACAAAGCTTTAATTCAAGTTTAAATTATTTATTGAACTTTTTTTAATTGAATCTCTATATAAATTGCTTCGTTTAATAATTGAAATATTATATTATTAAATTAATATATTAAAAAATAGTTACCAGTTTATAAATTTAAATTAAAAATTCTCATAGTTGTGTAAATTATTTTAATTTTTTTAAATTAAATAATTATTTATCCTCTATATTTATTTATAATATATTTATACATTATATATACATATTTTAAGATGACAAACGAAGACGAAGGAGGGCGAATGCTGGGCAACGACAAGAGGAGGCGAAGGCGGAAGAGAGGTTAAGCGCATGCGGAGAGGCAATGGGGAGGGGGCAAGCAGGCTGAGGCACAAACAAGGGTTGGCGGTGGGATTGGAGGACAAAGGGATAGTTTTTTTAAGAAAATTAATTTAATAAATTAAAATATCAATTTAATGTTTATTTTAATTATTTTGATATGATTTATATAAAATACATAAACTATTTTGAATTATAATTTATTAATTTTAATAAAATTTAATTATAAATAAAAATAGAGGATAAATAATCTTTTAATTTTAATAATTTCAAATAATTTATACAAGTGCAATAATTTTTTAACTTAAACTTATAACATAGTAAATCATTTTATTAATATATTAATTGAATAATTTAATATGTCAATTATTAAAAGATGTCATTCTATATAGAGATCCAATTAAAAAATTTAATAAAATAATTTGAATTTAAATTAAAAATTTATATAAATAATAAAAAATATGGAGTCAGATTACTCATCCCCATAAATATTACTTTGACACCCCCTCTACCTTTTGGGAATTACAGAAACATTCCAAAGGGCATTTTTATCATTCAAAAATTATATTAGAGTTTGACCAAGTCAACAAGGGGCATTTTTTAATTTTAAATGCTGCCAGAGGTGGTTTTTGTAATTTTTCAAAAGGTACAGATAGTTTGTGTAAAAGGACAATATATGAGGGGATGTTAATATAATTATTTTAAATAGTAATTGAGAGATTACTAAAAATTCATTAAAATTACTATTTTGATCAAATTTTCTTTGAAGGAAAGAGTCGAATTAGAGAGTAAATTTGGTATCTAAAAAGTGGTATGACAATTTTATTTTTTTTTATTTTTTTATAATAGCATAGATTACATAGTTTTACATGAACAATATATATAAATTGATATCACCCATGATAATATATTGTTTCTATACATGAAGTTGTTGTCGAAAGCTATTTTTTTGTATATTAACAATTATTTCAAACATATATTTGTGCTCGAGATTGTTACAACTATGACGAGTCGATCCTAGTATCTATACTCCTTGATTTCAGTCGTCTCAATAATAGGGACTGTCAGGTGAACCCCAACTAAAACTCTTTTATATTTAAGTCAGTTTGAGTTCGAGTAGGTCGAAGGTTAAAAAACATTACATCCTAATCTAAAAATAGATAACATATTATTAAGGGTAAATTATATTTTTGGTCCCATAAGTGAACCCGTTTTTAATTTTGATCCTATACTGTGGGGAATTCACACATTACATCCCATATGTCCGTTTTTTTTTCAATTTCAGGACCAAAAGGGGCTTTCCGTTAATTGCTAACGACAAAATCACGTGACGCACACGCCTTCGTTAAATTTTTTGGGGTAAATTATAATTTTGATCCCATAAGTGTACATGTTTCCAATTTCGATCCCATACCGTGCTAATTCACGCATTACATCCTATATGTCTATTTTTTTTACAATTTCAGGACCAAAATGGGCTTTTCATTAATTGCTATTGGCAAAATAAAGATATATATATATATATATCCTAATTTACAGCCTAATATTGTAAAAAATCGAGAATATTAAAGGCATAATGAACATTCATCCTTAATACAAATAAAACATATCCTCACAAGTCAGAAACAATGAGGAAAATCATTCTTCTTTCTTCTTCCTCTTATAACTTATTTCTTTCTTTTTTCTTCAATTTAGTGGGAATAAAAAATTAAATAATTGCAAAGGATGAAGTGTTTTGCCACTGTGGAAGGGCTACAAATTTTATAACCTTGTGGACCGACAACAACAGTATAAGGTTTTTTGGGTGTTCGAATAAAAAAGTGGGTGTGATTTTTTTATTTTCTTTTGCTTGGGAAGACCCACCGATGTGTGCAAGAACAAGGGTTATATTATACCTAGATTACTTAGGAGATTGAATAGAATGGAGAAAAGATTTTACAGATGCAACAAAGGTTGGTTATTTCATGGCTTATGGTGTTGTTTAAATATTGCATTTGTTTAAATTTCCTCATTGTTTGTGAGGATATGTTTTATTTGTGGTTGGGATGAATGTTCATTGTGCCTAATTTTATCATTTTTCGACAATATTAGGTTGTAAATTAGGATATGTAATAATCATTTTCCCATTAGCAATTAGGCCATGTTTACTTTCACCTATTGAATAGTACAACCAAATAATAGGCCCCTACTATGCTCTGGATTATGATCTACAAAATTATCCAACTTGGCTCTTTACTATTATGAGAAGGGGTTGGCACTTATCCGGCCACATGTATGATACAACGTTTACTATTCAGAATTAAAAGGTGGATTAAGTATGATATTACATATTTACCCTTTAATTAATAACAGTCACATCACTATTATTTCTAGATTGTGTTTGCGTAACATAGAGGGAGAAACAGAGAAATTTATACCCACACTCCCGAAGCCCCAAAGTTTTTTCCGGAAACACTCTCTCATTCCCCATCGCGACTGCATCTTCGTTTCTACAAATTCCACTTTCATCCGAGTATCGAACCCGCACGGGGATGACTCCCTCATCTTCCACTGGTCCTTCCATCACCAAGGGGAGCCCTTTGGAGCTCAGGGGTCACTGCTGCCAAGGGAGCAGGTTTGGTAGTCGCCATGTGCTCCCTGATGGCAGCCGTGATCATCCGCTGAAGTGTTGCCATTAGGCCAGGGGACACACTATCTGAAGAGGTGTCCGAAGAGGTGCTATATCGAGAGGGATCCAAAGGGAGATCGGGGGGACCTGAAGGCCCTGCTTTAGTACGCGCAGTGGACGCCAAGGATGTTCCTGTTACCACCTACAAGGCTTGAGGCTAAGTGGCAGCGTCCGTCCCCTTCTGCTTGTCTAATGCGGCGTTGGGAGTTTCCATTGTTCTCACGTCTTGACTCGGTGTTCCCACAAATGACGCCAATTGATGTGAGCAAAGAAGTGCTCAATCAAAGTTTTCTTCTTGGACTTGAACAAAGTGGACCAGAATTTTGCAATTGTGGATAGGGAACCTGCAAAAAAATTGTTAGCACACCAACGCTCAAGTCAGTAAATAATTGTGGAATGAATAAACTTGAATGGGAGAAGAATTTAATGAAAATAACAAGCATCAAGTGTGCAAAGGAAAATTTAAAGAGAAATTCGCAGATTTAGAGTAGAAAAAAACATTACTCGTCTAGCCAAGAGGGCTGATATTTATAGAAAGAGTTCCTTAAAGTAGAAGAATTCTAGGGGGGTTAGGACTTCTAGGAGCTTACCTAGAGTCCTACTGTAGCACCCTCTAACGGCACTATGACTATATCTCCTCTAAATATCACACTTAATGTACCCCTGTTTATATATGTAATTATGCATATAATACAGTCCCTGCAGAGTATATATATACACATGGTCTCATCATCACAATAAGAATATTTATCATCTCATTCGCAAGATCATATATACATATATCAAGTACGACAAAAATGGAACCATTATAGTTAGTTCACATGTCATTCTCGCTTTTAATCCAAAATGAGACTTCTATTTCTATTTACAAAGAGGAGAAAACTGCATACTGGCCCGACCTGACTGGAATGCAAAATGTGAACCTAGTTGTCGTGAATAGGCACAGCAAAATCTACACCTGAAAAGTATTAGCAGAGGGATGAGCTTGCAACTCAATAAGTAAATAACCGATACCAGTATACACGCACCTCAATTATATCAACACGACAAAAACAAGCAACATATGTAAAATATAATCAACTTAATCAAGCACATTTCATTTTATTTCTCCACGTAGTCATCCCATAACATGATAACCAATCAAACTTGTCTTTTTCTAGTTGGCTTACCAGAAAGGTGATATAGTGTTTTCCCCCATCAACTCAACCTCACTATTCATTCATACATATACATGATCCCCTTGGCATGCTACACAGACTCATCAATCTCATTTCGCATCAAAACTCTTTCATTTCGCATCATAGCTCTTTCCACATCGCATCATAGCTCTTTTCATTTCATTTTGCCACATGGGCTATTCAACAACATCAAGGGGTATTCATGTCATAATTACATTTAATTTCCATCACTCCCTCGATTCACATATCACCGTTCTTGTAAGCCAACTAGCCACATAAAACCACATAGCAGCATATTTTACGTACAAACACATAACATATCTTAATAGGTTTCATCATTTCACTTTCACGACATAGTCATTCAAAGTAATCATCAATCACTCGTATAATTCAAAATAGATTAGTGCCAGCACGAATCACAGACTCACATAAAAGTAATATTACCAAGAAATGAAACATATACAAATAATACTAATTATTTACGTACAGCACACTAACAGAAAAAAGGAACATATATAAGCAGCACTAATTATTTATTTACCTCGATCTTATACAAATTTAGTTAGCTAATATGAAGTCGTAAGATCATCTACTTTATCCCCGTGTGCTATCATAAGGTATAATGCATATAATTAATATCTAAAATGTCAATTTCTAAATAAAATATTAAATAGTATTTATATATATATATATATATATTTCACCAATCTCTCAATATTTC
Source organism: Sesamum alatum (assembly GCA_034509735.1). NCBI lineage: Eukaryota > Viridiplantae > Streptophyta > Magnoliopsida > Lamiales > Pedaliaceae > Sesamum > Sesamum alatum. Next base: position 6,992,900 of record JACGWO010000007.1, on the reverse strand, counting down.
ATTAAACCCTTCATCCTATTATAACTACCATTAATAATAAAAATTCTTGGATTATATTTGTCTCAAAATATACTTATCTTTACTAAATATACCATTTTCAAATATATTCTATATTATTTCTCAAATAAAATTTTCAACCCGATTAAACTAAGCCAATCAATTGTAGAAATTATTAAATCTAGTAAATTAAGTAGTTTAAGCCATTAATTATAACACCCTTAATTCAATTGAGACATTTAATCATGCACTAATTATAAATACTCAAATTCATAAAATTTTCTGGTTAAACACTAAATCGAATAGTATAATTAACATTTAATAAATACACTTATTAAATAATATCATTATATAAATAAAACTAATTAACATAAATTAATTACTTACCTTCTGTTCGCCGAAAGGGGTGTGTGTGTGTGATTAATGTTTGTGTTTGATTAATGTGTTTTATAAAAAGTAAACTGATGGGTGCTTTATCCAACCTTTTCTATTTTTTTAAATGTTAATAAACTTTTTCAAAAATACCCATTACGTCCTTTCTAATTTCTTAATTAATATAATTTGTTCCCAAATATTATATAAAGCTCCAATTCACTACGTTCGAGTCTTTATATGATCACAATTTAATCTATAATATATCTACTAATTAACTAAATTTTCTTAAATAATTACCACTTAACCCCATAATTATGATTAAAAATTTGTGGGCGGCACAATTCTCCCCTCCTAATAAAAATTTCATCCCCAAAATTTAATTAACGTACCGGCTAAGAGAATAAATATGGATACTTCTCTCTCATACTCTCTTTAACCTCCCAAGTGGCTTCTCTGGGAGAGTGATGACTCCATTTTTACCTTCACCATAGGTATTTCTTTATTCCTCAACTTCTTTATACTCCGATCCAAAATTTCTATTGGTTCCTCTATGTACGTTAATCCCTCTGATATTTCTATCTCTGGTTCACGCAAGTAGTGACTAGGATCATATCGATATCAACGTAACATGGACACATGGAACACATCATGTATCTGAGACAACTCTGCTGGTAATGCTAATCAATAAGCTAGTGGTCCAACTCTCTCGATAATTTCATACGGCCCAATATATCTCGGACTTAACTTTCCTTGCTTACCAAATCTTAAGATCCCCCTCCAGGGTGATATTTTCAGAAAAACTTTCTCTCCCACCTCATATTCCATCTCCCTGCGATGTTTGTCAACATAACTTTTCTGCCGATCTTGAGCTACCTTCAAATACTTTTTGACTGTTTGTACCTTATCCACCGTTTCTTGGACTAATTCGGGCCCCTCAAGTTGTCTTAATCCCTCAACGTCCCAACAGATTGGACTTCGGCATTTTCTTCCATACAAAGCTTCATACGGAGACATACCAATACTAGAATGAAAACTGTTATTATATGCAAATTCCATCAGTGGTAAATGATCATCCCAGTTCCCTCTGAACTCAATTACGCAAGCTCTCATCATATCTTCTAACGTCTGAATGGTCCTTTCTGATTGTCCATCTGTCTGAGGATGAAATGCCGTACTGAAGTGCAAGCTTGTACCTAATGCCCTTTGCAAGCTTCCCCAAAAATGAGACCTAAACCGAGGATCTCTGTCGGAGACTATAGAAGTAGGAATTCCATGTAATCTCACAATTTCCGAAACATACAACTCAGCCAACTTATCAAAAGAATTATTTTGTCTTATTGGAAAAAAGTGAGCAGATTTAGTCAATCTATCCACGATCACCCAAATAGCATCATGTTTCTTGAACATACGTGGTAATCCAGTGACAAAATCCATAGTAATCTTTTCTCATTTCCATTCAGGTATAGATAAAGGATGAAGCTTACCGGGCGGTGCTTGGTGTTTTGCTTTAACTTGCTGACATGTTAAACATCTAGCCACAAACTCTGCAACATCTTTCTTCATGGTTGGCCACCAATAGTAGGGTCTCAGGTCTCGATACATCTTGGTACTGCCAAGATGAATAGCATACGGTGCATAGTGCACCTCGTGCATAATCTCCATTCTCTATTCCTCTACATTCGGCACACACATACACTTTTCATTTAATAACATACCATCTTCCTGTATTACAAATTGGTCGTTCTTTCCTTCTTGTGCCTTGGCTTTCATTTTCTGCAAGTACGGATCACTATTCTGTGCATTCTTAACTTTGTCCCTAAGGGAGGGCTTCACTTGAAGAGTGACAAGTAAAAGATCATCACCAACGCTAAAACTCACATTCATTGCTCTGAGAGCAGCTAAATACTCCACATTATAACAAATCATACCTGCTAGTTGGTCCACCGTCTTTCTACTCAAGGCATTTGCAACTACATTTGCTTTTCCGGGGTGATAATCAATAGTACAATCGTAGTCCTTCAACAACTCGATCCATCTTCTCTGCCTCAAATTCAACTCTTTCTGTGTTGGAATATACTTTAAGCTCTTGTGATCGGTAAATATTTGAAATATTTCTCTATATAGATAATGCCTCCAGATTTTCAATGCATGCACAATAGCTGCCAATTCCAGATCATGAGTTGGGTAGTTCAATTCATACGGCCTTAATTGCCTCGAAGCATAAGCTATAACCCTTCCATGCTGCATCAAAACACATCCAAGTCCTTGCCGTGAAGCATCAGTATATACCACATATTCTCCATTCCCAGATGGCAATGCAAGAATAGGTGCTGAGGTAAGTCTTTTCTTTAACTCTTCAAAACTCTGATCACATATGTTGTTCCAGTTGAACGGCGCATTCTTCTTTAACAAATTCGTCAGAGGTTTCGCAATCATAGAGAAGTCTTTTACAAATCTTCTATAATACCCAACCAATCCCAGAAAACTGCGAACTTCCGATACGTTTTTAGGTGGCCCCACTCTAAAATAGCCTTAACTTTTATCGGATCAGGTTGTACCCCTTGCTTCGAAACAGCATGGCCTAAGAAAGCAATCTCCTCCATCCAAAACTCACATTTACTAAATTTAGCATACAGTTGCTTTTCTCTCAAAATTTGTAAAACTGTCCTTAAATGTTGTTCATGTTCATCATGACTGCTAGAGTATATCAGGATATCATCAATAAACACAATCACAAATTGATCAAGGAATGGTTGTAAGGTTTTGTTCATCAACGACATGAAAGCGGCAGGGGCATTTGTTAACCCAAATGGCATAACAACAAATTCGTAATGGCCATACCTGGTTCGAAAAGTTATCTTTGGAATAGACCCTTCTTCAATCCGTAGTTGCCAATAACCTGATCTCAAATCAATTTTAGAAAACACTGTTGCACCATTCAGTTGATCAAGCAGATCATCTATCCGTGGCAGAGGATACTTGTTCTTAATTGTAATTCGATTCAACTGCCTATAATCAACATATAATCTCATACTCCCATCCTTCTTCTTTACGAATAATACTGGTGCTCCCTAAGGCGAAATACTTGGTCGTATAAACCCCTTATCAAGTAATTCTTCTAATTGCTTCTTTAATTCTTTCCGTTCAAGTGGAGCCATTCTATATGGTGCAATCGAGATAGGTGCCGCCCCAGGAATAGTTTCTATTTCAAAATCTACTTCTCGATGAGGTGGTAACCCAGGTAATTCTTCGAGAAAAACATCAGGAAATTCCCTAACTACTGGAACATCTGACACACCCAGACTGACCTTCGTAGTATCACGTACACTAGCTAGATATGCTTCACACCCTTCTTTAATTAAATTAAAAGCAGTCATAGCAGAAATTAAACAGTTAGGTATAACTTTTCTTTCTCCCACTATAACCGTCTTCATTTGCCCATCAATTTCTACAACCACCTCTTTTGTTTGACAGTCCACCAAAGCATGATTACTAGATAACTAATCCATCCTTAGGATAACATCAAACTCCCTAAGATTTATCACAACCAAATCTGCATATAGTGTGACACTATCCACTACTATTGGACAAGATCTCACTACTATGTTAACAAGTATAACCCCACCAGCAGGCATAGATACACATAAGTCATGCGCCAACGGTTCAATACTAGCATGCACACGTGATGCAAAATCATGTGATATAAACGAACAAGTAGATCTTGGATCAATTAACACATGCGCACCAGAATTGCAAATAGAAAAAGAACCAGTAATAACCTTAGGTGCAGTAGGACCTTGTTCCCTGGTGATGGCATACACCCTTGCTTGTGGCTGAGATTGACTACTCTGTCCAGTCGATGTTGTAGAAATAGTCCCGCTACCTCGACAACCTCTGCCTCGCCCTCTACTTGTACTAACCCATTGCAAATTTTCCCCCACACTACTTGGTCCTGAAATCTGGGATCCACTGGAGTCAACTCTCCATGTAGGACAATCCCTGACAATATGTCCCGATTGGTGACAACGATAACACACGATTGGCTAGACTCCCCAACATTCACCGATATGTTTCCTACCGCAATTCGTGCACGAGGGAATAGACCTTCCACTAAACGACCTGGTTGGACTCTGTCTTCCCCAAATCCGACTTAGGTAGACCCGCCTCTACTTGACGACACTGATGGAGACCTATTAGTTTAACTCATTCCTCGGCCTCTGTACCTGCCTCTTTGAAAACTAGAACCCTTAAAAGAAACTGCACCACTTGGTCCGCTTGTAAAGTTAGGATTACCTATCCACTTCTTCCGTTTAGATTCAGCGGAATTCCTTTCTATTGATGTCTCTTCAGCTCTCAATGCTGCTTCCAAAAGTGCACTGTAACTCGGAGGTTTGATTGCTATCTTCTCTCGTATCTCAAGCCTCAGGCCTCTTTCAAATCTGTCTCTCCTCAATTCATCAGTACTTACCTCTTCTGGAGCATACTTGGATAGCCTCACAAATTGTAGTTCATATTCGACAACAGATAACTCATTTTGCTTTAACTCAAGAAATTCAACTTTCTTACAGTTTCTGTAGACCGGTGGAGTGTATTTCTCAGCAAATTCTCTCAAGAAGTCATTCCATGTTAAATTTTTGCTACTCCCTGGAACAGTTTCCCACCAATCCAACGCATCTTTCTCCAATAAAGACACTGCATACCTCAATTTTTGTTCAGATGTGCATTCAATTCGATCTAGAACTCTCTCCGTATTTCTCAACCACTATTCTGCTTTTGTAGGATCAGTTGTACCAGCAAATACCTTCGCACCCTGCCTTCTAACTATCTCATAGTTTTTATCAATGACTACATCTTGTGGTTGGGGTTGGGGTTGGGGTGGTGGAGCCATCCTCTGCATAAACTCTAGGAATTGTTGCATAAAAGGATTCACTTCTGGTTGGGGAACATTTCTATTCGGGGCTTCTAACCCCTGATGTTTAGATGCATGATCATGACCCTGTACAGACTCTAACGACTCAGTTGGGCCAGCAGCGTTTTCACCTGATGCTTCCATCCTATATGAAATGCATATGTATAATTAGACTCATAATATATATTTTACATATAATACCACATATCATCAAATACCCCCAGAGAATCTAATCCCTGCTCTGATACCACCAAATGTAGCACCCGCTAACGGCACTAGTACTATATCTTCCCTAAATATCACACTTAATGTACCCTATTTATATACGTAATTATGCATATAATACAGTCCCTGCTGAGTATATATAACACATGGTCTCATCATCACAACAAGAATATTTATCACTCATTCGCAAGATCATATATACATATATCAAGTACGACAAAAAGGGAACCATTATAGTTAGTTCACATGTCATTCTCACTTTTAATCCAAAATGAGACTTCTATTTCTATTTACAAAGAAGATAAAACTACATACTGGCCCGACCTGACTGGAATGAAAAATGGGAACCTAGTTGTCGTGAATAGGCACAGCAAAATCTACACCTGAAAAGTATTAGCAGAGGGATGAGCCTGCAACTCAATAAGTAAATAACCGGTACCAGTATACACGCACCTCAATTATATCAACAAGACAAAAACAAGCAACGTATGTAAAATATAATCAACTTAATCAAGCACATTTCATTTTATTTCTCCACGTAGTCATCCCATAACACGATAACCAATCAAACTTGTCTTTTCCTAGTTGGCTTACCAGAAAAGTGATATAGTGTTTTCCTCCATCAACTCAACCTCACTATTCAGTCATACATATATATGAATCCTCTTGGCATGCCACACAGACTCATCAATCTCATTTTGCATCATAGCTCTTTCCACATCGCATCATAGCTCTTTTCATTTCATTTTGCCACATGGGCTATTCAACAACATCAAGGGGTATTCATATTATAATTACATTTAATTTCCATCACTCCCTCGATTCCACATATCACCGTTCTTGTAAGCCAACTAGCCACATAAAACCACATAGTAGCATATTTTACGTACAAACATATAACATATCTTAATAGGTTTCATCATTTCACTTTCACGACATAGTCATTCAAAGTAATCATCAATCACTCGTACAATTCAAAATAGATTAGTGTCAGCACGAATCACAGACTCACATAAAAGTAATATTACTAAGAAATGAAACATATACAAATAATACTAATTATTTACGTACAGCACACTAACAGGAAAAAGGAACATATATAAGCAGCACTAATTATTTACTTACCTCGATCTTATACAGATTTAGTTAGCTAATATGAAGTCGTACGATCATCTACATTATCCCCGTGTCCTATCATAAGGTATAATGCGTATAATTAATATCTAGAATGTCAATTTCTAAATAAAATATTAAATAGTATTTATATATATATATATATTTCACCAATCTCTCAATATTTCATTAAACCCTTCATCCTATTATAACTACCATTAATAATAACAATTCTTGGATTATATTTATCTCAAAATATACTTATCTTTACTAAATATAACATTTTCAAATATATTCTATATTATTTCTTAAATAAAATTTTCAACCTGATTAAACTAAGCCAATCAATTGTAGAAATTATTAAATCTAATAAATTAAGCAGTTTAAGCCATTAATTATAACACCCCTAATTCAATTGAGATATTTAATCAGGCACTAATTATAAATACTCAAATTCATAAAATTTTCCGGTTAAACACTAAATCGAATAGTATAATTAATATTTAATAAATACACTTATTAAATAATATCATTATATAAATTAAAACTAATTAAAATAAATTAATTACTTACCTTCTGTTCGCCGAAAGGGGTGTGTGTGTGATTAATGTTTGTGTTTGATTAATGTGTTTTATAAAAAGTAAACTGATGGGTGCGTCAGCACCCATCTTTATCCAACCTTTTCTATTTTTTTAAAAAAAATTTTAATAAACTTTTTCAAAATACCCATTACGTCCTTTCTAATTTTTTAATTAATATAATTTATTCCCAAATATTATATAAAGCTCCAATTCACTCCGTTCAAGTCTTAATATGATCACAATTTAATCTATAATATATCTATTAATTAACTAAATTTTCTTAAATAATTACAAATTAATCTCATAATTATGATTAAAAATTTTTGGGCGTCACACCTACCCGAGCTGGTCTCCTAAAAAGGAGGAAGCGGTTGTGCTGTCTGCCTTAGATAGGTGGGATGTTAGAATGAGCCTTATCTGACTTCCTTGACTGAGTCTTATCTCTTCCTTCTCTTGCACGGGCCTTGTTCCATCCTTTGAGGAGGGCTTGGCCTGCTCTTTTGAGTGGGCTTGGTGTTGGGCTTCCCTGGCGGACCTGGGGGCTGCAAAGTCATTTCCCTAGGCTCGTACCTTATAGATGGATCCTTTTATTATTTTGGGCCACGTATATGGGCCGATCATTTTTGGGCATATAAAAAATCTAACACTTTATAAACTCTAAAAATTTCTCATAGAGCATATGGGTGTATAGTTTCTTTTAAAAAAATAAATTAATTAGTCAAACACCCTCTAATTTTATCAATAAATCAATCTATTTCACTTTCAGCTCTAATTGAAATCTACAAAGAATAAGGATCTAAAAATGAAGTTCTGAACTCAATTATATATTAAAGTCTGGTCCATTAAGGTGAAATGCATTTGAATAAATATTATTCGTTGTTGCATGCAATTTCTGTCTACAAAGCTTTAGGGGCACACTGGGAATGAGTAATATGACCCCACATATTTTTTTATTATTCATACAAAGCTTTAATTCAAGTTTAAATTATTTATTGAACTTTTTTTTTATTGAATCTCTATATAAAATTGCTTCGTTTAATAATTAAAATATTATATTATTAAATTAATATATTAAAAAATAGTTACTAGTTTATAAATTTAAATTAAAAATTCTCGTACTTGTGTAAATTATTTTAATTTTTTAAAATAAAGAATTATTTATCCTCTATATTTATTTATAATATATTTATACATTTATATATACATATTTTAAGATGACAAACTAAGACGAAGGAGGGCGAATGCTGGACAACGACAAGAGGAGGCGAAGGCGGAAGAGGGTTAAGCGCAGGCGGGGAGGCAATGGGGAGGGGGCAAGCAGGCTGAGGCACAAACAAGGGTTGGCGGTGGGATTGGGGGACAAAGCGATAGTTTTTTTAAGAAAATTAATTTAATAAATTAAAATATCAATTTAATGTTTATTTTAGTTATTTTGATATGATTTATATAAAATACATAAATTATTTTGAATTATAATTTATTAATTTTAATAAAATTTAATTGTAAATAAAAATAGAGGATAAATAATCTTTTAATTTTAATAATTTCAAATAATTTATACAAGTGCGATAATTTTTTAACTTAAACTTATAACATAGTAAATCATTTTATTAATATATTAATTGAATAATTTAATATGTCAATTATACAAAGATGTCATTCTATATAGAGATCCAATTAAAAAAGCTAATGAAATAATTTGAATTTAAATTAAAAATTTGTATAAATAATAAAAAATATGGAGTCAGATTACTCATCCCCATAAATATTACTTTGACACCCCCTCTACCTTTTGGGAATTACAGAAACATCCCAGAGGTTATTTTTATCATTGAAAAATTATATTAGAGTTTGACCAAGTCAACAAGGGGCATTTTTGGGTTTTAAATGCTGTCAGATGTGGTTTTTATAATTTTTCAAAAGGTACGGGTGATTTGTGTAAAAGGAGAATAGATGAGGGGATGTTAATATAATTATTTTAAATAGTAATTGAGAGATTACTAAAAATCCATTAAAATTACTATTTTGATCAAATTTTCTTTGAAGGAAAGAGTCGAATTAGAGAGTAAATTTGGTATCTAAAAAGTGGTATGACAATTTTATTTATTTTTTATTTTTTTATAATAGCATAGATTACATAGTTTTACATGAACAATATATATTAATTGATATCACCCATGATAATATATTGTTTCTATACATGAAGTTGTTGTTGAAAGCTATTTTTTTTGTATATTAACAATTATTTCAGACATATATTTGTGCTCGAGATTGTTACAACTATGACGAGTCGATCCTAGTATATATACTTCTCGATTTCAGTCGTCTCAATAATTGGACCTGTCATGTGAACCTCAACTAAAACTCTTTCATATTTAGGCCAGTTTGAGTTCGAATAGGTCGAGGGTTAAAAAAACACTACATCCTAATCTAAAAATAGATAACATATTATTAAGGGTAAATTACATTTTTTGGTCTCATAAGTGATCCATTTTCAATTTTGGTCCCATAAGTGGACCCGTTTTTAATTTTGGTCCCATACTGTGGGGAATTCACACATTACATCCCATATGTCCGTTTTTTTTTCAATTTCAGGACCAAAAGGGGCTTTCCGTTAATTGCTAACGACAAAATCACGTGACGCACACGCCTCCGTTAAATTTTTTGGGGTAAATTATAATTTTGGTCCCATAAGTGTACATGTTTCCAATTTCGATCCCATACAATGCGAGTTCACGCATTACATCCTATATGTCCATTTTTTTTTCCATGTTTAGGACCAAAATGGGCGCTTTTCGTTAATTGCTAATGGCAAAATGAAGATATATATATATATATATATATCCTAATTTACAGCCTAATATTGTAAAAAATCGAGAAAATTAAGGGCACAATGAACATTCATCCTTACTACAAACAAAACATATCCTCACAAGTCACAAACAATGAGGAAAATCATTCTTCTTTCTTCTTCCTCTTATAACTTATTTCTTTCTTTTTTATTCAATTTAGTAGAATAAAAAATTAAATATGATTGCAAAGGATGAAAGTGTTTTGCCACTGTGGAAGGGCTACAAATTTTATAACCTTGTGGACTGACAACAACAGTATAAGGGTTTTTGGGTGTTCGAATAAAAAAGTGGGTGTGATTTTTTTTTTTATTGCTTGGGAAGACCCACCGATGTGTGCAAGAATAATGGTTATATTATACCTAGATTACTTAGGAGATTGAATAAGATGAGAAAGATTTTACAGATGCAACAAAGGTTGGTTATTTCATGGCTTATGGTGTTGTTTAAATATTGCATTTGTTTAAATATGTTCATTGTGCCTAATTTTATCATTTTTCGACAATATTAGGTTGTAAATTAAGGATATGTAATAAAACATTTTCCCATTAGCAATTAGGCCATGTTTACTTTCACCTATTGAATAGTACAACCAAATAAAGGCCCCTACTTATGCTCTGAATTATGATCTACAAAATTATCCAACTTAGCTCTTTACTATTATGAGAAGGGGTTGGCACTTTCCGGCCACATGTATGATACAACGTTTACTATTCAGAATTAAAAGGTGGATTAAGTATGATATTACATATTTACCCTTTAATTAATAACGGTCACATCCCTATATTTCTAGATTGTATTTGCGTAACATAGAGGGAGAAACAGAGAAATTTATACCCACACTCCCAAAACCCCAAAGTTTTTTCCGGAAACACTCTCTCATTCCCATCGCGACTGCATCTTCATTCTCTACAAATTCCACTTTCATCCGAAGTATCGAACCTGGAGTCGTCGAGTTGAGATTTACCGCTCTGGGATTGACTTACTTTTTTTTTTTTTTCAATGAAACAAGAAAGTTCTGCTGATCAAAGTAACACCTGGATTACATACAATGGCAAATCAAGTGCATACACCAACATTCAAAGCACTAAAAAATTTCTCAATAACATTTCTAGTATCCCTCGGAAACCATATCCAAACTATGAGCTTACATCATGCACCAGTTACTCTGTCATAACAGGCTTATTTTTCATTTGCCTTTGGTCTCTGTTCTTTTGGCTTCTGCTCTTTGCAGTTTTTCCTCTTGTCAGAGGAGCCCACCCTTCTGGCTGAGGAAGGAATCGGAAGAGTGGAGAGTTACGTCGTAAATCATTTTACTGCCCGTTTGATTTTCCGGCGGAGCGCGCACCTACAATCGCTGATTAGTAGCTTCGACTCATTCCCAAGGTGGGATTTTTTTGTAGGCCTTGTCAACCCATCTTTTGCTTCCGTATCGAGTGGGACTTGAAGCTTGTGCCGCTGATTGCAGAGTAAGAAAGCACGAAGGAAACGAGACTAAGGATTGAGTAGTGGAAGCAACCGTTGATTCTAATCGTGAAACCCTAGATCATTTGAGAGTTTGAATGCTTGTTAAGGGGAGTGGGAGAGAAGAACCTTAGGAAAATGTTGGAGGAGAGATTAAATGCCAACTACTACATTAATGATTTGGTAGACATAAATTAATTAATTATTGAGGGTAAAAGTATAAAAAATTGAGCACAAATTGGGGACAAGAATGAAAGATAAAATTAATATAGGATTTAGTGGGCCCCACATATTGGTAATATGTGGGGGTGGCCTGGATTGCAACAGTGTAATTTGTAGGGTTAGAACAGGCCCAAGGATTTAATAGCAGACTTCGACTTTACTTAGTAAACACTGGACAAACCCCTACTGGTCTGGATATTAGGGCTTATCCAATGAGGTATACATGGCCTTAATGAAAAGTCCCTTTTGGTCCTGAATTGAAAAATAAAATGGACATATAGAATGCAATGTGTGAATTCCCACAGTATAGGACCAAAATTAGAAACGAGTCCACTATAGGATCAAAAATATAATTACCTCGCAACTTTAACGGAGGCGTGATTCCGCCGTTAGCAATTAACGGAAAGCCATTTTGATCCTGAAATTTTGAAAAAAAAAATGGATATATAAAACGTAATGTGTGAATTTCCAGAGTTATGGACCAAAATTAAAAAATGAGTTCCACTTATGACAAAACATGTCAATTTACCCCGATTATTAACGAATGATTATGAGGAGTGCTTGAAAACGTGTAATGTAATCTAAACTTTCTCATGTTCATTGGATCTACTTGTGAGCTTTCTTGATTAATAGATCGTATATTTTCAAATCGACACGATCGAAAATAAAATACAATAATCTTTATCTATTTGAGTATTTTCATCATATATCTAGCACAGCGTATATATGCTTTTTAGGAGTTATCACAAAAATAATTCCCAGCAAAGCTTTACTAACTTTGCATTCAAAGTATGTCATTAGTAATTAGAGTAAATTACATTGACACTTTCTGAAATAACAACTTAATTACACAAACACTCCTTGTTTTTTGTGAAATTATAGCTACACCCTTTGAGGGGTGTTGTGTAATATTTTTTCAAGGGTACTAATTTAAGCTTTGCCTTAGAATAATGGGTGTAGTTGTAATACAATAATTTTAACAAAAATAAAGGGTGTTTGTGTATTTTGATTTAATCTCAAAGAGGTTCATAGTTTACCCTTAGTATTATTCAGATCCAAATTCATATATAATAATAGAAATATTCACATCATTCAAATAAGCGTTATGTGTGCGCATATTTTGTCACTATGTATTCTGTTTTGCCACATAAAAAAATTTATTAACTTTTCTGAATTAAAATTATATTTATCTAGAAGAGTTCGAGATTTGCTTGGAAAATGACACCGTCCTCCTCTGAAGTTTGATGTAATCACATGTAAATTTTCTATGGTTTGAAAATTTATATTTAGTACCCTTGGCGTACAAACAGATCCTTCCGTTAGTCAAAATTCATTCGATTTGCTGATTTTAGCAAAAAAAATTGAATGAAATTCATATTTACGCCCGATTAACTTATTACTGATTTATTACTAGTCAAACTAATTAATTTTGAATGTTAGCAAAATTTTATGAATTTTAACTGAAACGATTATTCTTCATACATTATCTATAGAGTTCAAAAGATTTGTTTGAATAAGTTAATCAATAATTGATTTTCACCAATCTCCTCCTCCAATACATACTGATCAACTATTTGAAGTTTCAAAATTTATTTATTTATATTTTTTTAGTTTTAATTAAAATATCACTGTATTAGATTTTTCAACACAGATTGATATAAATATTGAAAATGTTTGAAGTGCCACCACATATAACATTATATTTAGATGATCTCATATTTTTTATTGAAGAGCGATGATTTTTTATCAATTGAAAGTAAAGTGATTATATTTAGTTCTGTCGGCTATCAATATTGAATAAAACAATTACATACAATCAAATAAAAAATATCAACATAAACTACACCCTAACTATTACAATCAACCTATTTATACAGTAAAATAAACATCAAACCCATGCAGGGTTTCTAAAACCCATGACCTTTAGAATCATGCGGGGCCTCAGCTCCTCTCCATCTAAGCTAGGCCTCCTCGGCTTTAGATGGTCTCATTAAAATATAATTTTTCATGTCTAAATAAAAGTTATATAATTTAATTAATTGATTTAAGATTAATTTTAAATTATTCACCGATTACTCATTTTATATTTTAAAACTTCAATTATGCACAACTTTTTTTACTTATTTTATAAAAACACAATTCTTCATACCCTGACTAAATTTTAGATTGGATCTAAAAAACGGATCTGGTCAAGATTTTCATTAACTAGTTGGATTCATTATAAGAAATATAACATTTAACCATGTTGTTATGGTTAAGAATAAATAGTTTTAATAGAAAGTCAATGACAACAGCTACGTCACGATTGTTGGATGTGATTTTTGCGAGTATGGCTAAATACATTTGTCACGACTAAAACTAATGGCAAAAACATGAACCATGGCAAAAGTAATATTTATGGTGAATAAGTTAAGTTTTTGCATTGAGTTTTGTTTAATCTTAGTTAATAATAGTTAGGGTAAAGTACAACCACTTCCCTTGAGGTTTGACATAATTATAAATACTCCTTCGTTATTTGAAAAATTTACAAATGACCCCCTGAGGTTTTTGAAATTCTTAACCAAAGTCCTGAAAATGACCATTTTTATTGAAATTTTTATTTAAAATTGTAGAAAAATCAACCCGAGACAAATCGCATGATTGCTCCTCTATGTAAAAACATAAACATCTCCCTACGCATTGTAGTCAAAAAAAAATTTAAAAACTAAATAAAAATTAATTTAGTGCATAAGTCAGTTCACCCATAAAATAGATAAAAATGGGTTATTTGTTAGACGGTTACAAACTTCAAAAGGTAACTTGTAATTTTTCAAACAATGAGGAGGTATTTGTAAATATGTCAAACCTCATAGGAGGTAGCTGTAATTTACCTTAATAGTTATTTACCACGATTTTAGTTCATAACCAATAAAATCGTAGGCAAAAATAGTCAGTTTTTTCTAGTAACTGGATCAGATCCAGATGAATAAATCCGAATTTGAGCAGTCGACAGTGATGAACAAACCCGTTTCTGTCAAACTCTCTCAGCCCATCTGGATAGTCCATTTTCGGCGCCCACCACCCTAAGAGAGGCAACTGGGCTGACCCAAATTTCCAGTCTCTGTGGAGTGCTGGACCGGGTTGAGTTCTGAAACTTTGTATGCTTCACATTAGCAAAATTTTAAGTATATTGGGGGGAAATGCAATTTAACCCCAATTTGAAATGACTAAATTATCTTCCTATGATGAAAAAAACAATAACTATGGAAATAACTTCATTTTGAAAAACTCTAGGAAGGTAAATTATTTCATTTAAAAAAATACAGAGAGATAAATTATTATTTTTTTAGGGTAAATTATAGTGACATCTCCTAAGGTTAGACCAAAATACACAAATACTCCTTATTTTTTGCAAAATTACAGTTACACCTTCTAGGGTTATAGTTGTATTACAACCACACCCTTAGTCAAAGTTAAATTTTACACAAACACCCCCTGAAAAATATTACATTAACACCCCATAGGAGGTGTAGCTATAATTTATTTTATTTTTTATATGGGGTAATTTATTCATTTGCAGTATTAGAGAATAGGGATGGGGTTTAAATTGCATTAAACTCTAAGTATATCATATGAAAGACATTCGTTTTGTTTGGATTATGTTACCCATAAACCTTAATGGTGGTCTGAATTCAAATTGGTTTGGTTTGGGTGAAAAATGAGTATTTGAGAAAGTAGAAATATAAAGGGAATGTGTAAAAAATAAAATAAAATTAATGTTTGGCTAGAAAGAATAAATGGGAAAAAAGTAAAATTGAATGTATACAAAATTGCTCCGAAGGCTCAATTTTGTTTTTGGACGGAAAAATAAGAATATAAGCTTATTTTTATTTATTATATTATTTATAGACATTATTTGACTATTAAAAAAAAGATTCTTATATATTTGAGATGTTGACACTCATCGAAATATTTCCTTCATGTTTATGTTTACTGCGTAATGCGTACTTCTATTAATAAAGTTTTAGGTTTAATTTTTAAACTTTTTAATAATTTTAACTTATTAATTTTCTATTGCAAAATAATGAGAAAAGATTAGTTTGTAAAATTACAAATTATCCCTACAGAACACGTGAAAGTATTTGAGATTTACTATATTTTCTATCTCACCAAATAATTTAAAAGCGTACTTCTATTAATAAAGTTTTAGGTTTAATTTTTAAACTTTTTAATAATTTTAACTTATTAATTTTCTATTGCAAAATAATGAGAAAGGATTAGTTTGTAAAATTACAAATTATCCCTAAAGAACACGTGAAAGTATTTGAGATTTACTATATTTTTTATCTCACCAAATAATTTAAAAAAATGTACCTTTCCCCTTCTCATTTTATTTCCTCAATCCTTTTCACTTCCCATTTCTTTTGACTGAACCAAACGAAGCCTTAGTTTAATTGAATTTAGATATGGGAACTCATCTTCAAACCTTAACCGGGTTAATTACATCTCCATCCCCTTGAACTTAATGTAATTGTATGTAAATCACCTGTAACTTGAAAAATTACATCAACACCCTTAACTTTTGTTTCGGTCCAACATATATATAGATTCATTTGTTAGTAAAATTCACTAAATTTTTTGACATCAACAACAGAGTTGAATGGAAATTCATATTAACCCTTGACGGGCTTATTACAGATTTATAGCAGGTCCAACAAATATTTTTTAGTCAAATGGCACTTATACATCTTCACACGCTAATATATGTGAGTAAGTACATCCTCACCCCTTATAAGGGTAGTTAAATTAGAAAAGATTTATTTAACCTGTTATATATTTGTAATAAGTCAATTACGAGTAAATAGGAATTTCATTCATTTTTTTTTTTGCTAGTGTCAGTAAATTTCATGAATTTTACTAACACATGGATCTATTTATTGGACGGAAATAAACATTAAGAATACGAGGTATAATTTTTCAAATCTTAGAGAATTTATATGTAATTACGCCACATTTCAAGGGAGAACGGTGTGATCATTCTTAAAAATAATTAAAAGTTTAAATTAGGATGATAGCATGCAATAGAATGAAAAAGAACTATTAGGTCCAGTTTGGCCTAAAGGTTGCATAGTCGACTATAAACCATAATTGATATGAAATAATTGATTTTGGCATAACTAATTAAAGAAAAAAGTCATTTTGGCTTTTGGATTCATAGTTGATTATGAAAATCTAATTATAGTTAAATTCAAAACTTACCACATTCTTGAGGTTATTCAAGAAATTGAAAGTTTTTTTTTTTTAATGGGACCTAATAAGGTAATTAGATAAAAAAAAAAATAAATGTAATGGAATTAAAATTTTCAAAATGCAGCTCTTATCAAAACATGGCCTTAATTAAGTTTAATTTCAAAAGCGAACATTAAAAAATGATCATACAACAGAAAAAAATAAAATTTATACTCAAAATATAAATTTGACCTGCTCAATCACAAAACGACAGATACACTATCAATATATGTATGCGTATGGTTCAAGTGGCTCAAGTCAAATGTATCTCAATTATAAAAAAAATAAACAAACAAATAAATAAATAAAAGTCAAATGTACCTCATATAAATATTCTTGGAAAATAATGAGTAGTTGGCCTAAAGATATAGACCCTTCCACAGCACTACTACTATGATGTGTGACAAAAAAAGTACAACTCCGCCAAAAATACATAAAAATTCCTACATCATTGAAAAATATATACATAGGCGAACAATTCAAAATAATAGAATTTCGAAATAATAATTGGATAATAACATACATAAAAAAATAAAAAATCGTTGAAAAAAATAAACAAGGTCAAACAATGGCCAAAATAATGGAATTTTTTTTTGAGACGAAAATAATGGAATTTCGAATAGTTGGAGAAAAGACAACCTACTGCATAATAGTATCCTTTTTTTTTTTTTCTCTCAATAAAATTAGCTAAAAAATGCCATATTAATAGAAGAAACATATCGACTTGTTTGTTTATATTTTTATTTTTAATTTTCAATTTTTGAAATAAAATTAAAGTAAAAATATATTTGTTTACGCATATTCTCATTAAAACTATTCCCCTATCATTCTCTTCTCAATCATTACCTTTTTTATATACATACATATATATAATATTTTTTTAGTTATAAATCTTATAAACAAAAAATATTTTTTTTAATAATATTTTTGACATGATTTCACTAATAATTCTAAATAAATAAAAAATTAACTATTAATTTTATTTAAATAAAAAAATATATGTATGATTTGACACCACTGGTAAAAAAATAAAAATAAAACTATCATCTTTATTGAATAAAAAAAAATTAATTCAATACAACTAAGAATCCCATTAACCAATCCAAATATATCCACACGAAACCTGTATAAAATTACAAGCACATATTTTCCACTAAAAACTGAAAATTGAAAATAAAAACATAAACAAGCAAGCTTAGTTTTTCATTATGGTCAAAAGAAAAAAAAATCATGAAAAATACAAATTAACTATGATGGTATACTAGCGCCACTAACCGTTGTTTCTGCAAGTGAGACCAAAATATTATACCATAGCTAAAAGTCATGACGAATATTAATTAATCGTGATCAAAATTTGAGTTATCTTATTTGTTTTATTTGACTGCGAACAGTTATATTTTTTTTTGGCTGTGTATGTTTTCTTTGATAATTAATTATCTAAACTATCTTAGAAAATACATCTTTCTTTTATTCTAATCCACTTAATTTGTCTATCAAGTCAAATCTTACTTTTTTAATGAACTCATGCATATAAGATTAAATGCAATTTAACCTCTATGAAAGTAAAAAAATTCAAAAAAATCTTTATAGAAAAAGAAGATATAAAAAGACTTCCTAGCATTCGAAAAATGATGCCAAACCCCCCCTTGACCGGGGAGGTAGTGGGCATTATTTTCTGAATGTCAGAAAGGTTTTTTTGTATCTTCTTTTTTTCATAAAGGGTTCGTTTACTTTGAGGTATTAACATGAATAAGAAAATTAGTATAAAATAATATATTGTTTACTTTTATGTATGAGGGTCCTGTACAATTACAGGGTCATGTACTAATTACTGTTACACTTGCATAACTTATACCACCAAAGATGGTGGTATAAGTTATGTGATTTGTACAACAATAAATGCAGGTGACAAAAGTTCATGTTACCCTCAAATAAGACAAGAGGTAAAGTCCATGAAGGGTTAATGGGTAATTTTGCCATCCAATACAAGTAAATACAACAAAGTAAACACTTCACATATTTTATCAAAATTTAGTACATGTAAGTAAACACCTTACAATTTATACATGGCTTTTTTATCATTCATTTAATTTAAGATAATCCTATCACTCGTTTAATTCCGTCCTCAAAGTAAACGGGACCGAATTTTACGAACTTTTTAAATTTTACAGGGTAAATTATATTTAACCCCATGAGTATATAAATACGTACATGCATGTATGTGCACACGCACAGACACACAGTGGAGTAGGTGATGTGTCAGAATTGACAGTACCATACCATTGTGTGTGTGTGGATGTATCTGAAAATGGATTCATGTCATTATCCACATATTGAAATTAATAGCATCCATGGGATCCTCAGTATCAATTTTGCAATTATAATTTGGATTACAATTCTGGTGAGTAGGAAGAGAAGTGGTTTGATGAAGATGAGCAGATAGTGTGAAATGCGTAGAGCAATCGATTGCCATTGCACAAGTTGATCATGAATGGATGCATCAACAGATTAGATTTAGTGGACCTAATTATTCTTTCTCATACTTTCTATTTTATTGAGATAATTATGTTTATACTTTTGATCTATAGTCTATTTATATAAATTATTTTTATTTTTTGTGTAATTATGGAAACCACTCTTGGCTGCCATAGAACAGGGGTAGTTTGTGTAATGATGTTGACGTTTCAAGGGGGTGTATGTGTAAATTTTCAAAAATCATGAGCGATTTGTGTAAATGATGTTGATGTTTCTAGTGGACATATATGTGTTTTTTCAAAAAGTTGGAGTGATTTGTGTAAATATACCATAGATCGAAGATGTAGATATAATTTGTAATGATATCTCTTAGGCTAAGAAGGTGAAGATAAAGATAGAGAAGATTGCTGTTAAGCTGAAACTAAAAAAGACTGTTTGTATTACTTGCTTGAAAATAGTTCACAGATGCGATATTTGTAGATTTAACCAGCTACAAAACCCTAACTGCATGTAACAAGATTGGAGTGAATTTAATTGAATGAAATTGCACAATAAAGCAGAAAATAACAGTGGAGCTGGAAGATGCTCTTCTGCCATGGGAGTGCGTGTGTTGGTGCTGAATATTCTAACTGTTTGGGGGTAGTCTGGACCATTGGATGAGTTCCTATAGAGCCGTTGGATCTTAGTGGCCCATATGCGTTAAACGACGTCGTGGTCGCTTAAATCAGAGTTCTTTCTTTTGCTAAAACGGTGCCGATTTAGGTTAAGTTTAAGCCCTCGATCTGACGACTGGATTTGCTTGTTGATGAACGGTGGAGATTTTGTCATTTTCTTCCTATTCAAGCCGTGACATTGCCCCCTGGTAAATTGGACCGTCGTCCCTGAGGGCCAAATGCAAAGTCAGTGAACTTGGAGAAGAAGTCGTAGTAATCTTCCCAGGTGGATTTGTCCTCAGAATAGTCTGCCCATTGGATAAGGACTTGGGATATTGCTGTGTTCTTTCGCGAAATCAGTTTGCGGCCTAGTACTTTAGATGGATACGCCTTGCAAATGCCAACAGGTAAATTGGGTTATGGTGTGTGCTTGTGTTCAATTTTCTTTTTGAGAAGAGAGACGTGGAATATAGGGTGGATATTTTTGGAGGGTGGGAGTTTCAGTTTGTAAGCGACCTCGCCTATCTTCTTTATAATTTGAAATGGCCCATAATATTTCGGCGCTAGTTTCTCAAATTCTTTCTTAGCTATAAGGAACTCTGTTGATATGGCTGTAACTTCAGGTAAACACAGTCTCCTACCATAAAGCTCCTTTCTGTCCTATGTTTATCCGCGTAAGTTTTCATTCAATTCTAAGCTTCAACCAAATTGAGCTTCAGTAACTCCATCAACTTTCTTCTCTTAGTCAAATACTAATAAACTTTTGGTTAGGTTGTGGGGATATAGGGATCAATCGTCAGAGGTCCTGGAGGATAACCGTAGAGTGCCTCGAATGGGTGAGTTTCAAACTAGTGTGAAAATTTGTATTGTACCAGTATTCTGCCAGGGACAACCATCGACTCCATTGCTTGGGTTTGAGATGGCACATCATCTCAAGTAATTTTATACACACTGATTCATGCTTTCTATCTGACCATCTGTTTGGGGGTGGTATGCTGAGTGTAGTGCTTAAAAGTTTAAAAAGCTCCCTCCAGAAGGTGCTGGTAATTTTTTTTTTATCTCTGTCGGACACTATATTGACCGGAAGACCATGTAATTTGTATACATGATCATGAAGGTCCCCACTGCTATTTCTGCGGAGAACGGGTAGGTTAAGGCAATGAAATGCACATAGTTAGTCAGGCGATCCACCACACCCAGTATCCAATTCTTGCCCTCAGACTTGGGCAACCCTTCTATGAAGTCCATCGAAATGGAGGCCCATACTTGATTGGGAATGGGGGAAGGTTGGAGTAACCCAAGGTAGAGTATGTGTTCTGTCTTAGAACGTTGCCAAACATCATAATTTTGGACCTATTGAATCACTTCATCCTTCGTCCTTGGCCAAGAGAACATGTCTTTGACTCGCTGAGAAGTGCCATTGATACCTAATTGTCCTCCAATGGTTGTGTCATGGAGGAGCTGAATGATTTTCTCCCTTAGGTCTGTGTTACTCCTTATGCATATCATTCGGTTCTTCTTTAAAATATCCCCTTGCAAGGTGTAGGATGGATAGGATGTGTTTTTGATCACCTTGGTTGGTATGACAAGAAGTAGCTCCTGATCCCCCTCATAGCTCTTTTGTATATCTGTTACCCAATTGGGAATAATCACATTGATGGCTGAACATTCCCCTTGCTCTCTGCAAGATAACGCATTTGCTGCCTTATTCTTGTTCCTCTTCTTGTATTGTACTTCGTAGTCAAACCCCAGTACTTTGGAGATCCACTTCTGTTGAAGAGCGTTATCCACCTCCTGCTCAAGGATATTTTTAAGGCTTTGGTGGTCCGTTTCAATCACAAAGTGGTGGCCGATGAGGTAATGCTTCCACTTGTGAACTGCTTGTAAGATTGCAAGAAATTCTTTTTCGTAGCCTGATAATCCCAAGTTCCTTGGACTCAGAGCCTTGCTAAGATAAGCAATTGGTTTCTCGTCCTAAATAAGGACAACTCCTACTCCTTTGTCAAATGCGCCCGCCTCAATGGCAAACTATTTGGTTAAGTCTGGTAAGGCCAGAACTGGGGCAGTGGTCATAGCCTTTTTTTAAACACTCACAAGCATTAGTAGCCACGTGTCCATTTAAAACCATCCTTTTTTAGTAGCTCGATTAAGGGTTTGCTGATCACCATTTGATATTTTTTTTCGTAGGAGCCTATTAACCCTTAAAACCCCTTAACTCCTTCAGATTTGTAGGTTGTGGCCAATTCTTCATACACTCAACTTTACTTGGATCTGTGGATACCCCTTCCTTTGATATAATGTGTCCTAAGTATTCGATAGTCTCTTTACCAACGTCATATTTACTTTTTTTTTTAGCATAGAGTTGATTCTAGAGTAAGTTTTAATTGCTCTAGGTGATTTGTCCAGTTTTTGCTGTAAACTAGAATGTCATGAAAGAACACCAAAATGAACTTTCGTAGGTAGGGATCAAACAAAACATTCATCAATGATTGAAAATTTGATGATGCGTTACAAAGCCCAAAGGGCATGACCAAAAACTCATAGTACCCATGATGTGTAACAAAACTGGTTTTTGGTACATCTTCCTTATGCATTCTTATCTAAAAATACCCTGAACATAGATCAACTTTTGAGAAGTAGCATGCACCATGTAGCTCATCTAAAAGCTCATCAATATTTGGGATTGAGAAGTTGTGTTTTACAGTAAGATTGTTGAAGTATCTATAGTCCACACATATACACTAAGTGCCATCTTTCTTTTCTACTAGTAGAACAGGAGAAGGAAACAGACTTTGGATATGTTGGATTATACCTTCTTTTAGCATACCTTTCACAATTGGTCCGATCTCCCCTTTCCGTGTATAAGAGCACTTGTAGGGGTGTATTTTCTTAGGCACAATATCATGTTTCAACATGATTTTATGGTCAATATCCCTTCCAGAAGGCAACCCTTGTTGTTTCTGAAATATATCAGTGTAGGTTGCTAGCAATTGATGATGTCAGTGTAATAGAGGGGCCATGTGATGATAGAGACATTTCATATGAAAAAACGGCATAAATTGAATGCAATTGACCTACAAACCTATAGGTCCCGTCATTGATCACTTTTGTCATGCTTTTGGCTGAAATAAGGTGTAACTCTAACCTCTGTGTTAAAGCTTTAAACCCCAGTTTCTTATCATTTTAAGAAACAGTCACTGTCATGGCTTGGTAATCGAACTCTGTAGGGCTGTAGTGTCTCAACCAGTTACCTCCAAGGACCATGTGGCACCCTCATAATGTCAAGGATGAATGGGGTAACTGAATGACTGCCCTTCTATCTCCCAAGTAAATGTAGGGCAATAAAATTAGTTGATCATCTTTCTAACATCTGCCATACTTACCACCATTGGAATGGTTTGCTCCAGTTGGCATCCTAGTTTGTAGGATGTTTCTTTATCTAGGAAGCAATGAGTGCTTCCCCCATCAACGAGTATCTGCACTTCATGGTTATATGCTCTCCTCTTAACCCAGAAGGTGTTAAAATATGTATTGCCACTGATGGCAATGATTGAGATGGGCATGTCTTCCTCCTTTTCTCCTTCCGTAGTTTTACCCGTTTCTTCTCCTTCCATGGTTGCCTCTTTCACAGTGAGGATACAATACATGAATTGTTGTTTACACTTGTGACCCGATTTGAAAATCTCATCGCAATCGTAACACAAATTTTGGCCATGCGAGCTTGCATTTTGCTTCAATCAATATCTTTCTTATGGGGGTGTAGGGGTTTGATTTCTTTGTAAAAGGCTTAGGAGGTGGGTGGTGTGTTTACAATTGGGTTATAACTGGCTTTAAGGGAGGTGAACTGTTTAGGGTTGCTGTTGGCAGGGTGGTTTTGAGGTAGGATTTGCTCCTTTGGTATCTGGTCGTAAGTCATTCATAAAATAGGTGACAAAGTATGATTCTAGAAAGTCACTATGGAAGATCATCACATGTGACTTGAGCTCCTCGAAGCGCTCAAAAGTACTGATCAACTGTGTTAGTTCCTTGTTGCAATGTATTGAATTCCCCCAAGATTGCTCCTGGATCTACTCCTTCAAACGCTCATATAAAACCTCAATGTACCGCTGCCAAGTTGGTAGACCTTTCCCTTCTGTTAACCCCTAGAACCATAGCTCAACTTTACCATCCAAGTGAATAGATGCTAGTGAATCCTGCTAATCATCAGGGATTGTGTATATCACCTGGAAATACTATTAGCACTTCCCGATCCATCCTCTTGGCTCGTCCCCATTGAACCTAGGAAACTCTATATTGGAAAGCGAAGGTGGGCGGCTTGGTGACCCTGAAGAATTAGAGTCTACTGGAATGCTAGACAATCTATCTTTGGAAGTAGTTGATTTTTCTACCAACACAGACTTGTCTATATTGTTATTCTGCATTTGCTCCATTAAACCTTGCAGTTGCAATTGGATGGCTTTCTGGCCCTCCACCAATTCTGTATATGAGTTCTGTAGGCCTACCTTGAATGCCCATCATGTTTTCGGATTGAGCTCGAACATGCTCCTCATCGACTTGCCATTTCGATTTTCTCCTATTAACCATGGTTCTAGATTTTTTTTTTTTTTTTTTTGTATTTCCATAATTTCCTTCATTGTCATTCCGTCTGCCATTACTACAAGGCTGAGGAAAGCCTTGCTCTGGATACCAGATGTAGTGATTTCTCTTAGGATAAGAAAGTGAACATGAAGATAGACAAGATTGCTCTTAAGCTGAAACTAAAAAGGGCTGCTTGTATTGCTTGCTTGAAAATAGTTCACAGATGCGATATTTATAGCTTTAACCAGCTAAGAAACCCTAACTGCATGAAACAAGATTGTAGTGGATTTAATTGAATGAAAATACGGAATAAAATGGAAAACAACAGTGGGGCTGGAAGATGCTCTTCTGCCATGGGAGTGCGTGTGTTAGTGCTGAATATTCTAACTGCTTGGGGTGGTTTGGACCGTTGGATGAGTTCCTCTGGAGCCGTTGAATCTTAGTGGCCCCCGCACATTAAACGACATCGTGGTCACTTAAATCAGAGTTCCACTTTTTTGCCAAAACGGTGCCGCTTATGGTTAAGTTGAGCCCTCGATCTGATGACTGGATTTGCTTGTTGACGAACGGTGGAGATTTCGCCGTCTTCTTCCTGTTAAAGCTGTGACATAATTGTCCCTATTTTATACATCAATATTTGAATTTGGGCAAAACGAGCCTACTTGTATTAATAGATTCATGATTTGATTTTAAGGAGTGATTTTGATTGGCTTTGTATCTCCGTGGGTTACAATAATAGGTTCACTTGTTTTGTAGTATTTGAGGAACGGATATCCGAAAATCCCAAATTAGCATGTCACCTGCACAAAACATGCACTTTTCAGGCCGATTTATGAATTTTCAACCAGAGTTTTTCTTAAATTGCTATGTTTTTAATTACAGGAGTGAATTACCAAAATTAATTTCAACATGACCAAAATTGCCACCCTCTATATTTATAGGACCTAAATTGCAATGTTCTCAATCTTTTTGGGTACAAAATCTCTACTGAAGTCCTCTAATTCTTGCCTTCAAGACCTATGTCTTTGATTTGACAACAATTAAAAAGTAGTGGTTGATGCTTAGATTAAATAGTCCAATTTTTTTTAATAAAATATATCTAGAAACAAAAGATGTGATTATTCCTCTTTATATGTAATCTAAGAAATTAAGTCTATTTATGTACTTAGATTAAATATTTTGATGCCCATAAAAATGCATTGGCCAAAAGAGGCCAAGCGACACAAAAGAAAGAAAAAGGTTGCAAGAGTCAAAATGAATGCAAAGCCTAAGAAACTCAAAGGGCCCAAGGTGCCCTCTGGAAGTCCAATCCGAGTAAAAGGGCCCAAGGTGACCCCAGAAAACCCAGTATGAGTAGAGCCCATAGAGAGTTTGGGATGAAGTGCCTCTAGGAAATTTTTGACCCAAAGAAGCTTAAACGACCCAAACTTGAAGAGGCCCAAATCCAAGACAGCCACGCCAGCCCATGAGGACTCTTAGGGTCTTGGAACCCCCCTCCCCAGCCAAAGTAGAAATCCATATCACGTGGCATCAAGGGTGGCTTATGTGGCATTCATGTAGGACCTATGAGGCCTCACCCCACAGAATCATGTAAGGGCCAGCCATGTCAGTAGAGACACATGCCACTTTCAACCAGAAGTAACCTTTGAACCCTAATGTCTTAGGATTTCGGTTGAGTGAAGTTATCTCCTTACCAAGAATCCAGGAAGACATCCTTATATCCAGAAGATATTATCATCCCTAGCGGACTCCAACCACCTTCGAGGATAGCGGATATTCAATAGTTGGGAAATTACCCTCCACCAAGTTCACAGGGTTCAACCTTATCTAACCACCTTGAGATAACACTCTACCAAATCTATGAAAATCCTCTATTGAATCCATTGGGGATTCAATTTTATCCATGAGATAACACTACCAAATCCATGGAAATCCTCTACTGAATCCATTGGGGATTCAATTTTATCCAACCAATTGAGGGTTGCTTATAAGTTAAGAGCTCCCCTAGTGAGAAAACCAATTTTGGCTAAAACGATAATTTTCTTACTTGAAGTTTCAAACTTGGACTTCAACTTCAACTTCTCACTTGTACACAAGAAATGAGTGATTCAATTCTTATTTCACCCATTTATCCTTTCTTAATTCTTTCGTTTTATCTCATTACTTTGTATTTCACCTGGATTCCAACATCATTTTTTGCTCGCATCATAGGTACAAGAAAATGGTTTAATAGCTAACAAAATTTTGATGTTAAAATCAAAGTCGAACTCATTAGCAAGAAAAATTCTTGTTAAATTTGTTGCTAATAAACATTATTTACTACAAAAAAAACTTACCTGCTAATGAATTTAGCAAAGAAATATTTAAACCGTATTTTTTTTTTACAAACTTGGACTATATTTTTATTTAAACCCTCAAATTGTTGGCCCTTGTTAGATTCAACTTGAACAAGACGCGTTCCACTCATTTATTCTCACACGAGCGCACACACATATGTATCTATACTATTTATTGAGATTCAAATTTTAGAGAAATTATTTTATGCACACAAAATATGAATGGACTAAAATACTCTTATATTTATCTCATTTACAAATAAAAATCTATTTTATTTATTAATTATATCCATAATGTTCTATTCGTGTACGCTTAAAATTAGTTTATTGGTTAATTACACTTAGAAGTCCTCTAAAAAATAAGAAATTACATTGATCTCTATACAAAGATTTAAAACTACACTTACATCCCCTTTGAGAATTCTCCATTTACAAACCGATCCCCTTCCATTTTAGGGTTTGGATGAAAAATGCCAAATTCAGCAAAAAAAATACATAAATTTTTCGTTCTACCCCTCATTCAATATTCCTCCAATAATATTTTTATACTTGCAAGTCCGTAAATGTAATATTTAAGTCAAAATAGGATAATCGTAATAAAATACTGTTCTTGAATTATAGCCAATGTATAGAAAGTAACCATCGATAAATGAAAAAAACTAGTCACTTGTTTTATATATAGTGTATTTCAACTTATAGTATACATAAAAGATGATGAGTAGTGGACCAATAGTTAATAAATGCATGGAATATCATGATTGATGCATGTGAAGTGCTACGTCAATGCATTGGTGATTAAACCAATTCTGGCAGATGAATTGGCCATCGATGGTGCAATACTGCGATCATTAGCAGAGTAGAAGAAGAGAAGGGACAAAAGGCGAAGATCTCATTCTCCTTTTGACTATAAACAAACTGCTGCTCGCATTCTCATGTGAGTATGAGTACTACTACGTACTGCTATAGCTACTAGTTGCATTAGTAAAACAACGCATAAGTAGACAATTTGAGTGGCTCTCCTCTTCTTCACAATCCCATTTATTATACTACTACATATATATCACTCCATTTTGATATTTAATTCGATTGTCGACACGCGATTTTGTATGTATTCTCGCTTAGTGCTTTATTAAAACTTGGAAAAATTGTATTTTACATCCCATAACTTACATCGTTTGCGATTTTGGTCCCATTAATTTTCGACGTAGCAATTTGAGTCCCATAAGTCCACAAACGTTGCAGTTTTAGTCCCATTGACAGATTCCGTTAAAAACTTAACGGATGGAGCACGTGCTTGCGTTAACTTAACCCATGTTTGACTAGAAGCACATGTCGTGCACGTGTTCCATCCGTTAAGTTTTTAATGGAATTTGTCCATGGGACTAAAACTACAACATTTATGGACTTATGAGACTAAAATTGCTACGTCGAAAATTAATGGGACCAAAATCGCAAACGGTGTAAGTTATGGGACGTAAAATGTAATTTTTCCACTAAAACTTACTTCCATGTACATTTTGATACGTCGTGCAGTGTCACGGTGCTCCTATTGTGCGAGAAATTATCCGCTCTGATTTTGTGTGGATTTTACTGTTTTGTCATGAACAGGTGTCTCGTTCGGAAGATGAGATTTTAGCGCTTATAAGCTGCTTAAATTCTTTATCTGCAGTCGATGTGGAATGCTTGCTTGTATCGTATTCTTTTGGCTATTGATTGAGCATTGATATGAACATGACCCGTTGTATGGGGTTTTTGTGCTTCAACACAAGTATTATGAGGGATGATAATAGAGTTTGAGAAAATCGGAAAAGTGTTGAATTAGACGCGTTGATGCTAACCTGTTCATTAATATCCAAACACATCATAAGTGCATGGAATTGGTTTGCAATGGTCCACAAACCCTAGCTAAACCCTAAACTATATATGAGTCAAATTAATTAAGAAACTATTTTTTTTATTTTAATTACTTTTCACACGTGTGGTTTTTGTTTACTTTATTTTATTTTTTTGGCATTGGTTGTACTTAGGAATTAGTAGGTGTTAATTGGCTAAATTTATTTAAAAATATTTATCAAGTTCATCTTATGGCACTAGAAAAAAAGGTTTAGATATATATTCGGTCCTATAATTATAGAACTTTGATGTTTTTATCTTTTATTTTTTTAGGATTGTAAAAGAGTTTTGTAATTTTTTGATATTTCACAACTTTGGTCCTCCTGGTACTGGATTTTGCAAAATTCGCCGGAATAAATTATGTGAGCGGATGTGATTCATTAAAATTGGGGTTTTTGTTCTGATTGGTTCGCTTTTGCTATTATGGAGGAAAAATTGTTAAAAAAAAATGACATGGCACATGATTTATTCCTGCAACTTTTGCAAAATCCGATACCCCAAAGACCAAAATTGTAAAATGTTAAAAGTTACAGGACTCTTTTGCAATCCTTAGAAAGATAAAGGGTAAAAATATCAAAATTGTGAGGGGCACATGATTTATTCCAACAACTTTTGCAAAATTCAGCATCGAGAGGACCAAAATCGCGAAATATAAAAAATTATAAGATTATTTTACAACTCTAGAAAGATAAAGGATAAGAATGTCAAAGTGCTATATTACAGGACCGAAAATATATTATTTTGGCTACGATATTAATGGTTAGAGCTAAAAACCGTGATAAATAACTATTATTAACCATAATTAAATAAAAACGATGCAAAAATCTAGCTTTTTCACCATGAAAAAATTATTTACCACAACTAAGAGCAATGGTAAAAATATTTGCTATGGCTTTTAGTCATGACAAATGTTTTATCTAGCCACTCTCACAAAAACCACGGCCAATAATTATTGCGTGACTGTGGTCAATGACTACTTGTTATGGTTTCTATTATTAACCATGACCATTAACCATGGCTAAATGTTATATTTCTGGTAATGTAGAATATTTTTATTGTTTGTATTATGTCTAATTTCATTTTAAGAATACATTGTTAAAGTGTTTGGATAAATATTTGAAAATATTGCTTCTTCTGAGGGTGCATTTGGACAGGCTAATTCGGTTTAAATTCCTAATTAATAACAAATCTTTTATATTTGTTTGGATAATTCTAAATTTAGAGGATTTCAAATCCTTAAACTCTAATTTTGAATTATATTTTCTTGAACATTGATTGATTTAAACTTTTTCTAATTTAGAGCCATTTAAATTATTTTTTTCACATCCATTAATCTAAATATAGTGTAAAAGAGCTTATAAGCTCATAACATCTTATGCATAGATTAGCGTATATTGGAATGACAGATTTGATGAATTTGAGGGAAGGATTTGAAGAAAAAAATTGAAATGGCTCCATAAAAAAAGAATTTGAAATCCATCAATATTCAACAAAATAAATTTCAAAATTAAAATTGAAATATTTGAAACTTTTTAAATTTAAAATTATCTAAAAAAATTTCAAATATATTTGTTATTAAGAATTTGAAATTCATAATTTCAATTCTATCAATTTAAATGCAACTTTAGATACTTGTGCTTCCCACACCCCCCCCCCCCCTAAAACAAAGTTTATCAAATAGTTCATAACATCGATTTTTTAAGCTTTTAAATATCTTACAAGATGTTTTAAAAAATTTATTAACTCACGCAAACAACTTCTTAATTTTTCAACAAATTGTTTGCCCTGTTGATTAAAAATTCTTGGAGCATTATAATTTTGACACATCAGCTCCACATGTCTTGTCCACCTGGACCACTAATATAAATAGTAATGACATTCTATTCCAAGTAACACATATCTATATCCTCATCTAAACTTTTGGGTCCATTTACTTTGTAATATGAGTTATTTAAATGACAGGATAAGAAAAAATAGTCCCTATATTAATTATACTATGTTTACTTAATTAGGTTGTTTGAGTTGAATAACTCAACCCACCTTAGTTGGATTGAGTTATTCAACCCAAACACTAATTAATACTGAGCTCTAGTGGATTGCCTTCATAATAAAAATAAACTTGTTACTGGGGTGTATAGAACTGCTTATACAATCTAATAATGGAAAGTAAATAGGGTTAAAGCTTTCTTGTTTCACATTTGTGTTAAATAAATTTAGACCCCCTTTAAAATTGTGAAATCACACTTTCTTCCAATTTTTTTTTGTTGAAATTATACTTGCACTACCATTGAGAATTCTTCATTTATAATTATATCTTCCCATAAGGATTTGCAGGTAAAATGCTGACATCAAGAAAAAAATTACATAAGCTTTCAATTTTAGCCTTTATTTTGCATTTCGTATAATTTAGACAAAATATAAAAGTCAAAAGGGTGTAATTGTAAAATAAAATATTGTTATCGAATTATTATCATTCGATAACATTAGCCGTTGATGAATACAAAACCTAGTCATACTGTCAATATTTATCCGAAATGCTGAATGAGGTGTAAATTTATAAGTTTATGCATTCTTTTTCTTCTTTCTTTTTGTTGAAGTTGACATCTTCATTCCAACTCTAACAGAAGATACAATTGTTAACAATGAATTCTCGGAGGGTGCTCAAATGTTGTTTCAAAATTTTTTTTGGGGGAAAGTGTAATTTTGCAATATGAAAAGGGGTCTATATGTAATTAACCCTTTATTCTTTCTAAAAGGGGAAAATCCTAGAGCTTAGGAGTTATATATTTGGGTTAATTGTATTTACTGTCCCGTATATTAAAGGGGTGGCAAAATAAGGACCGTAAATATAGGGGTGGCAAATAGTACTCCCGGAACTAAATTTTTTTGGGCAATTGCAGGACTCCGACTACTGAATTTTTTTAAGTGGCCGAAATTTGCTAGTATGAACAAAAATTAGGGATTTTTTTGGGGCTTTTGCTGACATGGAATTATAATAAAAAATCAATTGATAACAAAATTATTTTCTTTTTTTTCCTGCAAGATAAATACTGACTTGGAAATTCCCTGCTACATAAGCATTGGCATAAAAAAGAAATAATTTTTTATTTGGGTGTTCTTTTAATGGCTGGATTTTTTTTTATCTCTCATCTACCACAAAACAAACTTTGAATTTATATTTTCTACTAACTGTCGTGGCACAACTCTGTGGATATAATAAATTATCTTACATGCTTTATAATATATTATAAATTAAAATAAAATATAAAAAATTAATTAATGTATTTCGATACAACAAAAAAATATAATTAAATACACAAATATTATAAAAAATAAAATTAGTATTTTATAATTATAATTATAAAAAAATAAATTTATTATTTTATATAATATAAATTTAAAAAAAAAAAACAAAACCCCCAGCCCCCGACACCCTACCCCCATCCACCCTCCCGTCGTTGCCGCCTAGAAAGAGGCGATAACGACCAGCAGACCGGGGCGAGCGGCATCTCCCCCGAACCAGCTGGGTGACGACAGTCACCCAGATATATAGATCTGGGCGACTGTTGCGCCTAGCGGTACGCTGAGCGACGGCGATGTCGCCCAACACAGCTTGGGAGGCAATGCCGTTCGCCCCTCTCTACTGGGGCAGCATCGCCCCCTTCTAGGGGGGGTTAATATTTTTTTTAAAAATTATATTACATAATAATTTTATTTTTATAATTTATAGTTATATACATAATCTAAATTTAAAATTTATTTTTATACATTTTTTCTATGCCAGTGTCTATGTGGCGGGTATTTTTAAAATATCCCCAGCTAGCTATTTCCCCAATTTAAAAAGCCCTAGATTTGTCCACATCAGCATATTCCGACCACTTTTAAAAATTCAATGACCGGAGTCTTGCAATTGCCAAAAACAATTAAATCCAAGGCAGTATTTGTCACTCCTATATTTAAGGTCCTTATTTTGCCAACCCCCCAAATATATGGGGCAATAAATGCAATTAAGGCTTATATATATCACTACAAAAAATGCGAAAATTGAAACGGTAACAGGAACAGTTTTTTTAATTTTTGGAATGGTAAATAGTTCACTGGAACCTTTTGGACTGCAATTAGGAACAGTTGAGGAATGAGAGGCAATCCGTGGCAATAAGAGGCGATCCTAACAATTAGTCACCGTTCCTATTTGGGAACGGTTTTTGGCATATATTCGGGGTACCTATTCGAATTACCTTTGTACGTATAAATTTATAATTTTTGCATTTAGAACACCTTATAAACTTTAGGAACGGTAGCATCAAAATTCAATCGCGCAATTACAAATGGTAGTTAGAACACATTTTGGAATTGTCACCTTATGTTGTAGATACAATTTAGCATGGTGTCTGGAATACATGTAGGAACAGTAAGTTGTATAGATTAGGATCGGTAATTGGAATATATTTTTTCGCGTTCCTTAGGAACGGTTTTAGCACTCTAACAATGGAATACCATTTTGGACTGGTTTTTGGTGTATTCTTTAGAACGAAAGCCTAACCACGAAAGAATTGATTTTGGAATACATGTAGGCACGGTACGTCCCGTCTTTAGGAACGGTTGGCTTCTATTTTTGGAATGGTTATTTCATCGGCATTGGGAACGGTAAGTTTTTTAAAACAGTCAAATATAGGAATGGTATTTGGCGCTGAAACGCCGTCTAAAGTACAGTTCCTAACAAATGAATTATTAATTTTTTTATAGTAATAATTATTATCATTTAAATATAAATTAAATTATTAATAATATTTTAATTTTATAATTAATATTTAAATATGAAAAAATGCATAATTTATAAATATAAATTATATTAAATACGAATATTATCTGATTTAATTACAAAAAAAATAATAAAAAATACATAATCTACTCGTCCCCATCGGTCTCGTCCATCTCGTCAATGTTTGGAAGGGTGGGGTCTCTAGGAAGCCGTGATGGGCCGGCGCCAGAGTGACTGGTCTGTATGGCCTTTATCATGCCCATCAAGTCCATCATCATCTCCTCGTGGCGGACCATCCGACCCTCCATGTTTGACAAAGGCGCGGGCTTTGGCGCGGGCGATGGCGGTGGCGATGGCGATGGCGAGGTAACGGTCTGGCTGAGACCCAGGGCCCCAGAACCAAGACCAAATACTCGGCCCTTGTTCTTGCCCCCGACACAAGCCAG
Organism: Sesamum alatum; assembly: GCA_034509735.1. Classification (NCBI taxonomy): domain Eukaryota; kingdom Viridiplantae; phylum Streptophyta; class Magnoliopsida; order Lamiales; family Pedaliaceae; genus Sesamum; species Sesamum alatum. The sequence goes on along the minus strand of JACGWO010000007.1, from coordinate 6,958,754 downwards.
CCACATCTACTGCTCGGTCTGCGCCATCGAGCCCTCTGATTCGGAAGCAGGATCCCCAGGATTGCACGGGGCCTGAGATTGATGATCCTCCATCATCTTCTGGAACATCTCCTGCAAAAATAATTAGAATAAATTAGAAAATTTTCAAACATTTTAAAATATAAACTAGAATGTATTAAGTACAACTTACCGCCACCTCCGCTGCCCTCGGCCCGCTCCAGCCGCCGTCGACCTTCTTCTTGTAGCATCTGGAGAATAACTCCATCTGTTTCACTGGCTGGTCGAGCTGTTCCTCCTGTAAAAAGAAATGGGAAACAATTATTACCATTTTAATTTAATAGTAATCAATAATTGAAATAACATTAAATCTCTTACCAATTTTCGCTTGTGCATACCGACGGAGACAGATCCCCCGCGGTACACAGTACCGGATGTGGCTGGGTTGGCGTTCCGATTTGCCTTGTTCTTCCGGCACTCCTGCTTGAACTCCGGGGACTCCAGTACAGGAGGAGCTGCCGCCAGTCCTCGTTCGCCAGCCATAGAGGCTTCTGCAGGGACTGTCTGGCGAGGATGAACTTCTTCATGAGGAACTTTCCCACCCAAACGTGGAAGATCTTGAACATCGACTCGTCGTCGGCGTCCCACCAGTACGTCATCTGTATTAAAATATATATATATATATATATATCATAACTTCGATTGCTAAAATATTTAAAACAAAAATTAATTGCCATTACCTTCAAACTCTCAAACCAGAAATGCTGGAACTCTGGCGGCACCTTGCGCAAACTGCCCCAAGGATGAGGATAGTGTCCTCGCACGACCGCGTACATGCGCTCGTGAATCTTCCGATCAGAACTGAAATTATAAAATAATTAGTATGACATAAAAATATTAATTTAAATTACAAAAAAAATTTTAAAAATGTAAATATACCTCGCATCGGCGAGTGTGATGTATTGGCGCACGGATGGTGGTGGGAGTGGTGGGGCCAGTGGGGGTGGTGGTGGTGGGACAGCCCATGGACGGGTCGGATCGACCGCCGGTGCGTAGTGGATGGTCCGCCACCCTCCTCGACGGGTGCAGCGGTAGACGGAGCGGGCTGCTGATCCGGCGCAGGTGGTGCGGGTGCCTGCTCTGCCGGTGGTGGTGGTGGTTGGAACACTGCTTCCCTATGCTGGGAAGCAACACCGGCCGGCGGTATGGCCGGTGAGCCGCGATCGCGGCCACGACCACGACCGTGGCCACGTCCACATCCTCGAGGTAGGTAATCCCGACCAGACATGATCTATACAATTTTTTAAAAAAATATTGGTCGTATGAATTTGAAAAATACGACTGCAAACTAAATCCTAAATTATATACTAAGTCCCAAAATTAATACTAAAAATATTCCTACAATATTGACTAAATCCTCATATTTTTCCTATATATTTATACTAAATCCCAAATGTTTCCCTAAAAATTGCACTAAATACTTCTATTTTTCTATATATATTTATACTAAATACCATAATTTTATCCTAAAATTGCACTAAATACCAATATTTGCTCGAATTACCCAAATTTTCTTAAATTTCAGAAAATTAACAAATTTCATATATTATGAGTAATTTTTTTTAAAAATTACAGAAAATTCTTAACATATTTATGAAATTTATGGAAAATGACATAAATATATAGGAAAACACAAATTTTTTTTTAAAATTACAGAAAAATTTAAAATTACAGAAAAATTTTCTGAAATTACAGAAAATTTTAAGGAATTTTCTGAATTTTCATAATTTCGGAAATTTACAGAAAAATTGAGAATTTTTTTTAAATTTTTTAAAATTACAGATTTTTCGAATTTTCAGTTTTTTTGAATTTTCAGATTTTTTAAAAATACAAATTTCCAGATTTGTAAAAAAATAAAAATTTTCAGAATTTTAAAAAAATACAAATTTCCATATTTTCCGAATTTTCATAAATTACAGCAATATACTCAAATTACAGAAATAGTAAATTTTCAGATTTTCAAAAAATAAAAATTTTCAGATTTTTCACATTAAATTTTCTGTTTTATATTTTCAGATGTAAAACAGAAATTTTTTTGAAAATTTTTAATAATATTAGAAAATAATATCCTATCATCAAATTTACAGAAATTTGATTAAAATTCAAAAAGTTAACCACAAAAGTACCATAAATTACCTACAATTAAACTACATTATATTCACAAAAATTACTCAATTACAAAAATTACATAATTATATAAATTACACAGTTACAAAATTACAAGAAATAATATCATATATTCCAGAAATTACAAAAAAATTTACAGAAAATTACAACATAATTACAGGTTTTAACAGGAATTACCGAAAATTATAGAAAATTCACATAATTTTTTATAGAAAATTGAGAAAATTACCATAAAATTTTCAGAATATTACAGATTACTCCCCTAACTAAATGAAAATTACAAAAAATTCCCTAACTATTCAAAAATTACAGAAATTACAGACTAAAATTACAAAAATTACAACCAAATTCGTACATGCATTTTCAAAAAACAAAAACAGAAAAAGAAAATTAAAAATAGGATTTTTGGAAACCCTACTTGGTACTGCTGCAGTACGACGACGACGGAGGCTGCGCCTGAAGCGGCGGAGGCTAGCGGGGGGGAGACTAAGCTGCGGCAGTGGCGACTAACGCGGGGGAGGCTTAGGCAGGGGAGGCTGACGCGGCGGCGGCGGCTGATGCAGCGGAGGCAGAGGCGTCGGTGGGAGAGTGAGATGGAGAGGGAAAGAGAGATTGAGAGGGAGAGTGAGAGTAAAAGGAAGAGGGAGAGGCAGAAAATGGGTAAAAATCGGCCAAGGGTCAGATTTTATATTAGAATTTTGGAATGGTTAGATTTTGTAGAGACCGTTCCTACGACCAGTCCAATTTACAAATACGACGTCGTTTTGCTATTAAAACGACGACGTTTTAAAACATATTACTTATAATAAACTTACTAGGAGCAGTCATGTAATATGTCATGTGTTACAAGTACCGTTCTTATTTACAAAAACAACGTCGTTTGTTTACCTGTACATAGTAACCGTTACAATTTCTATATAGAACCGTTCCTATATGTATTGCAATTTTTTTGGAATTTGCTTAGATAATAAATATAAATTAAGAAAAACATGTTCTGAACACTCATTTGATTGAATAAAGATATACAATTGGGTATTTAAAGAATTTAAAAATATATAGTGAATTCCCAAAAATAGACACACGTTCACAATATGAAGTATATTTGTATATTTATGTTTGTTAGTATTTCACAAATGTAACCAGCATCCTATATTGTTGTACTGCACGACATAATCAGACCGTTAAAATTCCAATCAGACCGTTAGATATGATATAACACACAAAAGAATACATTATATGTCGTTTTGAAATATTTTGGTGTGCGGATCTCGAGGTATCATATCCGGTCAGTATTCATCGTAACAAAACAGATGCATCCTTAAATCCGGGTTGCTGATTGAAAATCAGACCATTGGACATTAATTCATATCCATAACCTTGTATGTGTTAAAAAATAGTGTCGATTCGACTGACAGATGTTGAGATATCGGACCAATTGGTTGGAAATGTAATACTAGGAACGGTCACCTGTCGATGTCGTTTTAATGCACGCACGTATTTATCGTTCCTATTGACATTTGGAACTATCGTTTATAAACTAACCGGTCCAAAGTTGAATTTCCCACCAATTTTTCATTGGCCGCCAAAACAAAATATTGGACTTCCTTTTGGAACGGTCGTAGGTTTTCACCTGCCGTTCCTAATTCAAATTTTCCTCATTTTTTTTGCGTAGCCTCCATATTTGAAATATTGTACCTCAAATAGGAACGGTTCAGATAAATATGGACCGTTCCTAATTCAAATTTCCCTCATTTTTTTTAATTAGCCGCCATATTTGAAAAATTGTACCTTAAATAGGAACGGTCCTGATAAATTTTAACCGTTCCTAATTCAAATTTCCTTTTTTTGTTTTTTGGAACCTATTCAAATAGTTGTACCTGTATTAGGAACGGTGTTTAGAATAAAATATCCGTTCCTATTTTTAAAATTTATTCTGATTTCTTAGAATCATCAAAATACATCTATTGAATACAATTTTTACAATAACTGTAATAAAAAAATTATAGAATTTTTTTGGAAAATTCAATAAGTCTCTTCATCGGACTCAACCTCGTCAAAGCTATCTTCATCTTCATCTTCGGATTCACTGTCTGGCGAGCGCGATGGCCCTGCTCCATGATCAACGACCAATTGTATTCCTGTTGGGTCATGCAGTTCAAAGGTTTGGTTATCTATTACAACATCTGGATTAGGTACGGCTTCATCCATTTGATAGGCGACCTCGGTCCATCGCGAGTCATCGATTACTATTCGAGCCTTGATTTTGCAAACAACTTTCCAGTCGACTTTGTCCTCTTCATGCTCGGGTAATCCGCGTAGTAGACTTGTACTACTTGTTGTGCCAGTATGAATGGTTTATTATTTTGGTAGAGCTTTTGAAGTTTACATCAACAACGTGATAACGAGGGTGTATCTTCATGCCTCTGACTGGATCGACCCAACGACAATTAAACAGTACAATGTGCATGTTTGGAATTAGTGGGTAATCTAGATGAATTATCTCTTCCAAAGTTCCATAGAAGTCAGAATCCGTGTCTGTATATGATGAGCTTTTGACACAAACACCACAATTCATTGTTGACTTCCCGACATTGTGACGTTCAGTGTGGAAATTGAAGCCATTGACGAAGTAAGACGAGTATGTCGTCACTTCTGCTCTTGGCCCCTAATAATGCAACTTCAACAATTCGTCGTTTGTGTGATTCAATTCGGGTTTCACTTGCAATTAATCATATATATAGAAATTGAAATAATTGATTACAAATTAATGAGCATATCGCATTTACAAGAAATCGATGATACTCACACGAGCCTTGAACCAATCCTTGAATTGTGTCACCACTAGTTGATCAATTATCGGGTCCTCCAAATTGTGTTGCTCGAACAGTTCATTCAAGAATGACCCGTTATAGTAAAACTGATAGTTATAAATAGACATGTAATTGAAATTGAAATGATTCATACGAGATAATTACATTTGTATAAAACACTTACTCGTAGGACGGTGCAACTACTTCACAATTACACAAGACGTATATCTCGATAGCATGAAGTTCCTCACCACTCAACCATCTCTTCTTCGAGGATCAATTGCTCGGCTGGGTAATTGAAAATGGACCGAACTATTCGATCGTCGTTGCTCGTGAGATCATCGTTCCGACCGAGTCTGTTTCGCTTGCAAAGAATGTGCGGTTCGAAGTAGTGAGAGGAGAAAAGTCCGATTTCTTCGACAATATAAGCCTCTACAATTGACGCCTCGACGTGTGCTTTGTTTTTCACCTTTTTCTTCAAATCGCGTAGGAATCTATTCATATGACTATTTATTAAAATGCAAATAATAAATATATATTTAACAGTATTTATTTAATTACCTTTCAAATGGGTACATCCACCTGTATTGCACGGGGCCCCCAACGCGGACCTCATATGGAAGGTGAACAATTAGATGCTCCATTGAGTTGAAAAAAGAAGGAAAAATTTTCTTGAGGTTGCACAGGATGACCAGTACACTATCTTCCAATTCTTTTACTTTGGCCATATCTAGTGTTGTTGAACATAGGATCTGAAAAAGAAGACTCACTTCCGTCAAGGCCCGACACACGTGCTTTGGAAGCATTTCACGGAAGGCAACTGGAATCAATTTCTGCATGAATACATGATAATCATGGCTCTTCATGCCGTGCATCCTCAAATCCTTCAGGTCGACGCAATGGGCCAACTTAGAGGCGTACCCATCAGGAAACCTAAGACAACGAATCCACTCATATATTTTCTTCTTTTGCTCCTTCATCAGTGTATATACCGCCTTGGGAATCACGTTCGGTCTCCTTTCATCTACCTCAAGCTCCGGCCGATTACATATGATCTTCAGATCCTTCCGTGCATTCAGATTGTCCTTCGTTTTTCCCTTGATGTCCATCACAGTATTGAATATATTATCGAACACATTCTTCTTAATATGCATGACATCAAGATTGTGTCGTATCAGATGCGCCCCCCAGTATTCAAGCTCCCAGAATATGCTTTTCTTCGTCCACTTATGGTCGACACCGTAGCCTTTCGGTTCACACAACGATTGTTCGATAGCCACACTAAATGCATCAACACGGGTTCGGATTTGTTCTCCAGTCAGCCTTGGACGTGCAACCTTCCTCTCCATTCGATTTTTAGTGAAGGCTCTCTTGTTACTGCGATAAGGATGAACCGGTGGTAGGAATTGCCTTTGGCAGTCAAAATAGCATGCCTTCCGACCGTGCTGTAAATAGAATGCCCTTGTATCCTCCATACAAACAGAAACACCCATAACACCGGCGATACTCCATCCAGACGCCATCCCATAAGCAGGAAGGTCGTTCACTTTCCACATCAATGCGGCATGTATCATGAATACTTGGTTTGTCGCAGTATCGTGCGTACGTACACCACATGCCATAAATTCTGCAACTCCTCAATCAACAGCACCAAGTAGACATCGATAAGACGTTTGGGATTCGATGGGCCAGGGATCACTATCATTAGGAACATATACTCAGACTTCATGCACATTCCCGGTGGGAGATTGTACGGTGTAAGTATCACGTGCCAACATGAGTAAGTTTTACCACACTGGCCGTGCGGTGCAAACCCATCCGTGCACAACCCAAGTCTAACATTCCTCGACTCAGCTGCAAAATCAAGATACGTCCGGTCAAAATGCTTCCAAGCCTCTGCATCGGACGGATGACACATGGATCCTTCCTCTGTCTGATGGCTCGCATGCCAAGTCATATGCTCTGCTGTGGCCTCCGACGCATACAACCTCTGCAACCGAGGGGTAATCGGTAGATACCTAAGAATGGCATATGGGGACTTCTTGCGTTTAGGATTTCTGTCCCTGGTGGGCTTGTACCTAGCGTCTGCACAGAACTTGCAATATTCCAAATCAATATCGTCCTTCCAGAACAACATGCAACTGTTTTTGCAAGCATCAGTCTTCTGAACTGGTGAACCCAATTCTCTTATCAATTTCTTCGTATTGTAATAATCAGCGGGGAAAGTGTGATCGCGGGGCATTACAGTATCAGCCCACTGGCATAACCGATCATATGTATGATCGGAAAAACCCCCTTCGACCTTGATATTCACCAAAGAGGCAATTGATGCCAACTGAGAGGTGGTGCGGCCGTTCCACAATGGTTGGTCCGCAGTATGAACTACATCAAAAAAAACGGTCTGACAAGCCAAACACATAATCATAGGGCCCCGAATCGAAATATAAACTAGGACCCACATCAGATGGACAATACCGAATACCATCATCAGTCGGCCCCTCCTGGTTGTACGAAGACAAGAATGACGGCCCGGCAACATCGAATACCATCCTCTGCACCCAATCCATCTGAGCCGCATCACCCCAATGCGAACTACCCTCCTCCTGAACGGGTGGCGTTTGCTGCTGCTGCACAGGAGGCGCTGTCAATGCTTCAAATTATTCTTGCGCCCTCTCCTCACCATGCGAAGTCTAATTGTAATACTCTGGCATAAACCCTTTCATACACAAATCAAAATTTACCTCGTCTGGTGTTTTAAACCGTTCGTTTTTGCACTTCCGGCAGGGAACTTAATCTTGTCCCCGTCCATATATGCACGCTGAGACTGGGCCCATTCTAAAAATGTTGTAACACCATCCTCAAACTCCGACGTCACACCCAGGACATCTCGATCATACATCCATTTCCTCAACTGTCTTAACATGATTGATCCTACGTATAATTCACAACAGTACGCAATTAAATGACGAGAGTATATTACATATATACAAAAATAACATAATTTTTCATACTTACCTGAGCAAAACACCTATCAATATCAATGCAAAATCTGCGCTCGGTAATTGATATGTTCGATTTTCCGTATAAAGAATCAATGGGGGGAGTTACAACAAAATGAGTTGGAGAGTAATTATAAGAACAATGACAAAGAAGGGGGACATATATATAGAAAATATTGGAACGGGCATTGGAATATTATTTGGAACACGCAACTAGCCGTTTAAATATAGCCGTTGTTTCAGCTTTAGGAACGGCCTCAGGAGGGGTAACAGGAACGGTAATATTACCATTGTAATATAGCCGTTAGCGCATATTAGGAACTGTATGAGGCACACCAAACAAAGACCGTTCCTAATTGGAGTACAATTGGGAACGATAATTGTAACAATATTGCACTTACTATATACCCACAATTTGGAACGGTAATTGCATTATATTTTTTTCCATGGCGTAAAAGGGTCTTCTGTAGGACTACATGTTGGAATGGTCAGTCCACCGGTCCAAATAGACCCAGCCATTGGAACCCATATAGCAACGGTAAGTGTTCCCGGTCGACTAACTGTTCCAAATTTCACACATGTGTTTCAAATTGAAGTCCAAAATATATCAGGTCCCTTTTAGAAATGGTTATAGGTGTACAAATTAGCTCACCTATGTTGGCACTCTAATAGGAACGGTCGACTCGTTCCTATTAATTTGTATTACAATTACCACGACAGTGACGTCATCAATGATTTACCGTTCCACAACTATTCCTTGAACCGTTCCTATTAGGAACGGTAACTGCAATGGTCGTCTCTATCCGTTCCTATTCCTGCATCTTTTTGTAGTGTATACTTTTAGTTCTATTATTTATGATTTTTTTGAAAATTTCCCATAACTTTAAAAAAATCACTTTTAGTCCTCCTACCAAACTTCTGTTTATGAAATTGACCGAAAAAATCATATGTAAGTCATGCATTGCTTACTTCCATTCTAAAAAGATAACGGCTGCATGACTTGTGAGTTGCTCTTTTCGTTAATTTCCTAACGAAAGTTGGCAGGAGAATTGAAAATGAGACCTTTTGCAACAGACAATGTATTAGGCCTAAATTATGAAACAAAAAATGCAATTTCCCTTCTAAATGTGTATAAACGTTTTTGGTAGGACTATGAGTCAAAGAAATAATTTTTATACACATATCTATCACACGCATGCAACTTTCCTAGGTCTGAACCTTTAAACCTCCGGTATGAGATTTTGAGCCCAAACCGCTGGATTGTCCCCTAGCAGACAAGATCTATTTCTTAACGAATTATAAAACTCAATTTGAGTCGATAAAAACTCCTAATTCACACTCCAACGAGGCTTAACTTAGTTAGCAAAGTTGAGGCCCCATGACTATAAGATCATGGTTCGTGTCCCATCAATGCATGGTTATCATTCTACTTTATAGCAATTATCTTTCTACTTATGTAGTAATTATTGATTAGTTAGAGATATTTGATACTGATGATTAGTATATTAATTTTTATAATTATTAGTAATTGAGATCATGATGCGATTGTAATCGAATTACTAAAAAATAATTCACTTTGCACCGACTTGATGACCCTACCATCTATTTGACCCTTATAGAAAGAAAATTTCTAATCGTGCTATATTGTACTAGAAAGATATTTAAATGTTAAATTCATTTTAGCCCCCGTGTTCCCTGAAATGTTTAGAAAACCCCATTAGAAAGGTTTTGTTGGATTGCCTTTTTATGATTTTACAAATGAGGCACACTACCTCCCTAGGCAATTTGAATGTCGTCTAAGGTGCAATGACAAAAGCCCCCCCCCCCCCCCCTATATATTCTCTATGACTGCATTGACCAACAATTAAACATACTTCATACCGGAATTTCCGGAGAGGGAAAGAAAAAAAACCCTAGTTTTATTATGAAACTATAATTTGTGGCGTAAAAAATCAAGATCTCTTCGTTAAATCGATGAGATAAAGCACCGAAAGTAGGAAAACATATATAAGAAAATAGACATTCTGAATTTGTTTTTTTTTCTTTTAAATTTTCTGGTGCTGAAAAACCCTAATTTTGTTCTTTATGGGTTTTTTTTCTTTCTTCATTTATTTTTTAGTTTATTGAAAGAGATAAAGTAGGCTGTGGTGAAATCAACAAAATATGAAGGTATGTCATAAGACTTTTAGTCTATTATTTGTTATTATTATTTTGGTTTTTCACTTTATGAGTGACATGAAGTTTTTCAGTGTTATTTTGTGGTTTGGTCGCTTTAATTAAGATATAAATACAAAAAAAAAAAGAAATTATATCCACGCACTATGAAGATAGGTATCCATCTTTTTCTATATTTTGTTTTCTTTACTCATTCCTTCTTGTTAGTGACATGAAGTTTTTATACACATATCTATCACACGCATGCAACTTTCCTAGGTCTGAACCTTTAAACCTCCGGTATGAGATTTTGAGCCCAAACCGCTGGATTGTCCCCTAGCAGACAAGATCTATTTCTTAACGAATTATAAAACTCAATTTGAGTCGATAAAAACTCCTAATTCACACTCCAACGAGGCTTAACTTAGTTAGCAAAGTTGAGGCCCCATGACTATAAGATCATGGGTTCGTGTCCCATCAATGCATGGTTATCATTCTACTTTATAGCAATTATCTTTCTACTTATGTAGTAATTATTGATTAGTTAGAGATATTTGATACTGATGATTAGTATATTAATTTTTATAATTATTAGTAATTGAGATCATGATGCGATTTGTAATCGAATTACTAAAAAATAATTCACTTTGCACCGACTTGATGACCCTACCATCTATTTGACCCTTATAGAAAGAAAATTTCTAATCGTGCTATATTGTACTAGAAAGATATTTAAATGTTAAATTCATTTTAGCCCCCGTGTTCCCTGAAATGTTTAGAAAACCATTAGAAAGGTTTTGTTGGATTGCCTTTTTATGATTTTACAAATGAGGCACACTACCTCCCTAGGCAATTTGAATGTCGTCTAAGGTGCAATGACAAAAGCCCCCCCCCCCCCCCTATATATTCTCTATGACTGCATTGACCAACAATTAAACATACTTCATACCGGAATTTCCGGAGAGGGAAAGAAAAAAAACCCTAGTTTTATTATGAAACTATAATTTGTGGCGTAAAAAATCAAGATCTCTTCGTTAAATCGATGAGATAAAGCACCGAAAGTAGGAAAACATATATAAGAAAATAGACATTCTGAATTTGTTTTTTTTTCTTTTAAATTTTCTGGTGCTGAAAACCCCTAATTTTGTTCTTTATGGGTTTTTTTTTCTTTCTTTATTTATTTTTTAGTTTATTGAAAGAGATAAAGTAGGCTGTGGTGAAATCAACAAAATATGAAGGTATGTCATAAGACTTTTAGTCTATTATTTGTTATTATTATTTTGGTTTTTCACTTTACGAGTGACATGAAGTTTTTTAGTGTTATTTTGTGGTTTGGTCGCTTTAATTAAGATATAAATACAAAAAAAAAAAAAGAAATTATATCCACGCACTATGAAGATAGGTATCCATCTTTTTCTATATTTTGTTTTCTTTACTCATTCCTTCTTGTTAGTTATATATAGAGTTTGGTATTTTTTTTGGGGGGGGGGGGGGCGCGGGGGAATGAATGTTAGACATGTTGGGTTCAAATGTGTTTTTTTTTTTCCCATACCGTTAAATGCACTCACCCCCTGTGTTATTTCATGTACTTGTCGTTTGAGTATTTTGGTTATGTTCTTGTGTAGGCTTTGTCAGATTTTTTTTCCATGTGTAGACTATTAATACCATGATATAGAATATGTTTGGAAATTCATTTTTTTATCCTAAATTTAGATTTGTAGGAGTCATGAAAATGGTGTTTGAAAAAATAGATCTTGTCTATCTAGGCTTGCATGAATTAGGAATCATGTATGAACAATGTGGTGAAAGAAAAAAATATAATAATATTCTATTATAAAGTAACAACTCAACCACTAAAAGAGGCCTAATAATTATTAATAAGGAATGCTATGATTTTTGTATAATAGATTTGGAAAATAACTATAGAGGCCGAAATGTTCCTATTGATATATATGTAGAAGAAGAGGGTGAACCCACTCAAGATTTAGTTAGTCAGGTGATATCTATTGAACATGGGGCTGAAATTAGACATTCACTAGAGCGGATAAAATTTATAATGAGGAAATAGATACAGTTCTAGGATGTGAGTCTGTGGGGAATGGTGAGGGACAGGGTTTTAAGTTTGAGGGAGTTAGGGACAGACAGGATGGTGAGTGGTAAGGTAAGGTTGGTCTAGGTTTTCTGTGTGAGGGGGTTCGCCATGGGCAGGATGGCGAGGGGCAGGATGTTGACACTGTTGCGAATCAAAATATGGGGACTATAACTATTGGGATTGAGGAAGGGGCACTGAAAATGAGGATGGACAAAGGGCAGATGACATTGGCGGGGGTTGGGGGTTTGATAGTTTTGAAAGTAATGAAGAAATAGGGATTGAAAACATACCGATTGAACAAGTGAAGGAAAAAAGAAAGAGGGTTGAGGTAAATTACATTGATGTGAATAATGATGCATGGTCAATTGATGATGAGTCTTCAAATGAAGACTATCAAAACTTGTAGTGTTTGAAGATTCTATGGATGAGTTGGATGACCCTAGTCTGGTGTTAGAAGATGTTGAAAGGTCAAGCGATGAAGACATTTTTACATCAAAAACCAAAACCAAGAGTCTGCCACACCAGAAAAGAAATTCCTACAAAAAAAAGGGTGATGAAAAGTTGAATGTAACTGAATAAGATGATACAATGTTTTAGGGGAGGAGTATGATCTTGAGAGTCTAACATATGAGGGATATTAACTGTATAAGCATTCTTACTATAAGGATACAACAAACACTAAGGATCCGAAATAGTTTATCGGGGTGAAATTTGCCTCTGCACAGGTTTCCAGAGAGTTGTCGAGGTATTGGTGCATTAGGCATGGTTATGATTTAGAGTTCTTAAGAAATAAAATAAAAGAATAACAATAAAAAAGAAGGCTATAATTGAAGGATTCATGCATCCCCAATTATGAATAGCGAAACTTTCCAAATCAAGACTCTTAATGGGGAATATACATGTGCAACGACATATGACAACAGTCTTGCTCAGGCAAAGTATTTGTCCAAGAGAATGAAATGTGCAATTAGGGAAAATCCAAGTATTGAAGTTGGGGAATTTGAAAAAACACAATTATGAGAAAATGCATATCGAATCTCAATAGGTAGAAGGTAATGGGGCTAAAAGAGAAGCTCTTGATGCAGGTAAAGAGGGTAGGTATCATACAATATAGTAGGTTATGGGATTACTATGAAACAATAAGAGCAACTAATCCAAGCAGCAAAATCATTTTGAGGAAAGTAAAAGCATCAAACTACCCTAAGGGTGTGCAAGAACCGGCCGCACCAAACAAAATCGACCGAACCGAAAAAACGGTTCGAACCGAAAATAGAACCATTTTTTCAGTTCAGTTATCAATTTATTTTTTAGAAAAATTTGTATTGGTTCGGTCAACCGGACTGAACCGAATAATCAAAATATTTATTAGTTTTTTTATAAATCATATTAATAATATATTATTATATTAGTTTTTTAATAAATCATAATATTATTATATTATTTAAGTTTAAATTGTTTAACTTTACTCGTTAGAGAGAGAAGATTTGTCAAAATCTCAATTCTTGATTTTTTTTTCTGCGAAGTGCAAACGAGTGCAACTGAAGAGTGAAGAAGCAGGACAGAGAGAGAAGAGAGACGACTGACGAGAGATAAGAGAAGCGAGCTCTGCTGCTTATCTGCGAACGATGACGAGAGACGTCAGATGCAAATGATGATGAGAGATGCCAGACGTGAACTCTGCTTGCGAACGACGACGAGAGCGACGGAGAGACGAAAGACTCTGTTCTGAGGCTGGATCTGAGTCATACCCACCAGAAACAACTCTACTTATTTGTTCTGATTTTGTTTGTATGAATTCCAGTTTTCAAAAATGGGTATAAAATTATGAATTTAATGTGTATGAATTTCATTGTTTTTCGATTTTCAGAAGTGAACTAGTGGATATAAATTTAATGTGCATGAATTTCACTATTTTCAATTTTTGGAAGTGGGTATGAATTTAATGTGTACGAATTTCAATTTTCACTTTTCAGAGGTGGGTTGGCCAATGAGTATGAATTTAATGTGTATGAATTTTGTGTGTTCACTGTGTTGTATAAATAATATTGTAATGTATGTGTAATTGTGTATTAATGTTGCAAAGAATGTGTATTTGAATGGATTTGCCTGAGGAGCGAACTAGAAGAAATGAGGTTGGAGGATGAAGGAATTTCAGACACACAACCTCAACAACCATAAGAAACACAAATGCCCAAAAGGAAGGAGAAATGTAAAAGAGCTAAGGTTTGGGTCACTTCACTGCCTACAATGATAATGAGGAAAAGCCAAGGGGTAGATGTAAGTATGTGAACGAACTTATGTTGTTGATCCTTCTAAGAATGACACTCTAGCATGAACAATCATATGAGACAATGCAAAAAACATCCTGCTAATCTATTTTCTGTTGCTAAGAACTGTACAATAACTAGTTTCTATCAGAGTGTAACCAGGGGCGGTGATGTAAGAGATACTCTAAAAATTTGATCAAGAAACTATTAGAACTACATTAGCTCGCATGATCATTGTAGATGAATTGCCTTTTAAGTTTGCCAAAAATGAAGGATTTAGGCAATTTATCTCTATCGCATGTCCACAGTTTAGTGTCCCATCAAGAACCACTATAACTAGGGATTGTTATAAGTTGTTCTTTAATGAAAAAAATAAGTTAAAAACTTATTTCAAGAATTCGGGACGAAGAATCTCATTGACCACGAGTACATGGACTTCTAATCAGAGACTCACCTATATGTGTTTGACTCCGCATTAGATTGATTCTCATTGGAAAATGCATAAGGTCATTCTTAGTTTCCTCCCATGTCCTACTCATAAAGGTAGTGATGTTGGATTGTTAATTGACAAATGTTTATTGGACTGGGGGATTGATAAAGTGTTTGCTATAAATGTTGACTATGCTTCTTCGGACGATACAACTGTTGGTTACTTGAGAAGAAGATTTGTTAACTAGGAAACTGCCATATGCACTGGAAATATTTGCGTATAAGATGTGTGACCCATATTATCAATTTAATTGTCAAGGATGGATTGAAGGAATTGAATGATTCCATTGAGCGTGTCTGAACAGTTGTTAGATATGTTCGTCAATCACTTGGACCAAAAAATTTAACGATTATGCTATTGAGGATAAGGTTCAAAGCAAAAAATAATTGTGTTTAGATGTCCCTACAAGATGGAATTATGTTTATACTATGTTAGAGGATGCTCTCATATTTCAAGGCGTGTTTAAAAGATATGAAATATACGATGCTGATTTCGTGGTGATTCCATGTCTAATGGTCCTTATGGTAGAATTGAGTTTGCTTATGAAATATGATTTGATATGGTTGAAAATTTTGTAAAGGTGTTGTGACACTTTTATGAGCTAAACAATTAAGTCTCTGGGTCTTTGTATGTGATATCTAACACTTTTTTTTTTATGAGACAAGTGATGTTCACAACTGGTTGAAGGATTGGATTAGGAGTAATGATGATTGTTTGGTAGATATGGCTTGACAAATGAAGGCAAAATTTGATAAGTACTGTGATAGTATCGATAAGATGAACATGATGTCATATGTTGTTGTTATGCGTGATCCTTGGCATACGTTCTCTTATCTCCATTATATTTTCAGGAATATGTATAAGCCACAAACAACAACGATGATGGCAAGTATAGCCAAAGATGCTCTATATGTTGTATTAGGACAACAACGATGATGGCAAGTATATCTCTAACCTCCCTTCTTTTATTATCATCACCACCATCATATTGTTATATGAGATTGGACGTAGGCAAAAATAAAGCTGGATACATATCTAAACGAAGAAATCGTGGAAGATGAATCTTCGAGTTTTGATATCAAAGAATGGTGGAAAGTGCATGCTCCGAGATTTTCTATCTTAACACGATTGACACTGGATCAGTTAGCTATGCCTACATCCATCGTTGCATCGGAGTTTGCTTTCAGCACTGGGGATAACATCATTGAGGATTTTAGAGCGTCATTGACTCCGAAGATGGCACAAGCTTTATTTTGTTGCCAAGATTGGCTACGTCACACTCTAGTGAAGTCAGTTGAAGAGGACTATGACGTAATCAAGAAATTGTAAAAGGTATAAGTTATTTTAATATTTATTGCGAATACTAGTAGATATCGTATAAGTGTTGGCCAGAGTCAACCATCAATGGATTATCATGCCGTATGTCACGTAAGCAGTGGTGAAGCTAGAACGTCAGCTTAGCCTGCCAAAATTTAATTAATTAGTTTGGTAAATAAAATTATTAAATTCATAACAAAAATTAATTTACCATGTAATCATCATAAATTAAATAAATACAATGATATAAGTACAATTAATTCTTATAGCTATTATCACAATGAGGGGACCGTTAAAATTTACAAGTAAAAAATTTCACTGTCTCTTAATAATAAATTTATCCATTATTTGAAAATTAAAACTTACATTTACATAATCATAAGTTTCAAAAAGAAAAAAATCACAATCAACTTTTATATCTAAGCTTGTTTATTTGTCTTGATAGGCTTGAATAAAAAGTTACCAAATAAAATAATAAACAACTAATTTAAAAATTTCAATAATAAACATTAAAAAATTGACATAAACAATAAATTTCTTTCGATCAGTTCGTACATTCTTTTGGGCTATCTCTGCAAGAACCGAAAAAATAATTAATCTAAAGAAACTGAAATTTATTTTATCTAATAAATTAAACAAAATTACAAAACTATCAAAAGAAACAAATTGATAAAAAATCGAAATATATAAATTGAAAAGCAATAACAGATAACATAAAAGCAAGAGGAATTTCGGAAAAAAAAAAATTTATAACATGGTGTTGAAAAAAATCATAAGATAAGAATTTTTCTTTTGGCTAAATGAAAACTGTGTGGTTCTAACTAATTAAGAGAAACTAAAATGAAAATGTTGAAAAAAATTATTGTTTATACAAGTTAATTTAAATTTTTATTATTAATTTTGTAATAGACAAGACAAATTTAAGCCTGGAACTTGATAGACTAATAGCTCTACGCCAGAGCCAAGCCCTGTCGGCCGCTAGGGCTCGAGGGGGCCTGGCTTCACCCCTGCACGTAAGTATGAATATTTTTTCTTGCACTTTTATAGTTTTTACTTTTATTTATAGTTTGTCGTATAATTTTTTTCTTTTTTTTATTTTGTTTTTTTGTAGTAAGTTGATACAGCTTCAATCTCAGTTAGACAGATTGAAAATTGGGAAGTTGATGTACGAAGAGTATCGTCATGGACCAATTGAAAATTGGGAATATCCCAATAGTCTTACGCCATTATTGTTTGGAAAGAATTAGAATATGTCATTCGGTAAGGCATTAAAGCATAATATTGTTTAACCATTGATGCAGCGTTAAGCCTATATGTAGCACATACCTTTTGAGCATGAGAGTATGGAATTCCAAATTGATTCAATTTACCATATGAACACTCATGCGTTGTAATTTTTACAACGTAGTGTTACACCCCTGTCCATAATAGTGTTTTGTAACCACAAAGGTAGTCTGTTCAATTTGATCGAATGTCATGACCACATGCTCGACAGATCTGGCGGACCACCGTTGGAAAAATTTATATGCATAGTCCGTCCAAGGTTGATTGTTGTTTATCATTATAGTACTCTTCACCTTCCTTTCACAAAAATAATGGACTAAATGGTTAAAAGTCATTTCCACAATTGCAGTCACAGGAAGGCGGCGTGCTCCTTTGAAAACCTGATTGATGCATTGTGACATGTTGGTGGTCAGAATACCGCATCGTCATCAACCGTCATGAGAAGCTGTCAACTTTTCCTTATCAATTTGCTCCAGCCAGTGGTGTGCTTCTAGTTTTATACTTTTAATCTCGTCCATGGTGCGATTAAATTTCCTAATTTGATATTCTGAGCCAGCTCTCCAGCAAAGATCCTTCAATTGCATGTTCTTAAACTAATTGTTGAAGTTTGAACACACGTGTCTCAAGCAAATATATATGCACACCGCGAGGATGAACAAAGTCAGGAATGTCTTTTACTGCGGATAAGAGGCCAGCATTGCGGTCAGATATAAGACACATTCCCGACACCCCCTTGATGATGTGTCTGCTCAGCATATGAAGAAACCATTTCGAAGATAGATATGATTCATCGTCAACAATAGCAAATGCAAGGGGCAATACCTGTTGATTCACATCCAGCGTAGATGCAATCAACATTTTGTGCTTGTATTTCGTGTATAAATGGGTTTCATCTACACTTATAACTTTGCAATAATATTGGAACCCTTCAATGCATGGTTTGAAAGCCCAAAATACATATTAGATCACATACGCACCAGTTGAGCGTTGGAATAATCTGTGCTCCCATTCAACAATTGTTCCATCGTTCCATTTCTCAAAATTGAAAAGTGACGTCTCATGATAGATGTATTCAATATTGTGGTGTTAAATTTTAATTTGGAATATTGAATTGTTCTTTTAATTTGAAATATTGGATATTTGGATTGTATTTGTATCGTTGACTTTGGTTGTATATCTTGTTTTTTAAATTTCTATATTTTTTGATAGGTATTTTTTATATAAGTCAAAATTTATACTAAAAAGAGGCAAAAATAATTTAATTAATTTTGATTTTTTTATTAGAATCCAAAATAAATGAGAATTCGATTAACCGAATTTGCAGTTCTGTTCGGTCAACGAAACCGAACGGCGCAGGCCTATACTACCCTGTGTTAAGAAATGTACTATAATTTATATTCAACGAAACATGGATTGTTAGAGGCGTGCAGGCCAATAATAAGAATTGATGGGTGTTTCTTGAAGACAGTGTTTGGGGGTAGCTTTTAGTTGCTGTTGATAAAGATGACAATAAAAATATGGGCCTAATTGTATTACTTATTGTTCTAGTGAAGAATAGGGAAAATCGGGCTTGGTTTATTGGGAACTTGTTGAATTACATTGGGGAATTGGGTACCAACAAATGGAGTTTTATATTACATAAACAGAAAGGTTGATAGAGGCAATGACGAATTAGCACCTGGGGCAGAACACTCATATTTCATTAACCATATGCATGGTAATTTCAAAGTGAATTTCAAAAGAGCACAAGTGAAAGAATTCTTCTAGAAGGCAGCATCAACTGCAAACAAGAAAATAGATGAAATAGATTCAAAAGCGAATATAAAAGTTGAATCAACACATGAGTGGTTGAGCAAAATACCATATGTATACTAGTAAGAGCATTTTTCCATATGAGGTCAAAGTGTGACATATTGGGGAATAACCTGTGTGAGTCATTCAATAATTACATCTTAGCAATGTTTTCATAATCGGACTGGAGATTCGTACCGATTAAGTTATCAGGTCACTAGGTCATTGGTCTGCTAGTTTGACCGTATTAATAAAAGATTTGTTGACACACACCCTATTAAATATATATGTATGTATGTATGTATATATATATATATAAATTATATATTAATACATTATATATCAATTGATTAAGTAAAAAAAAGAGAAAAATAAAAACAAACTTAAGATAAATATACAATCCAAAATAATGTAACAAGTGTATAATCTCAACGTAAATATTGACCAAATAGATAAACAATTAAATGAAATTAGTCAAATGTACTACATTTTTGTAAAATCACAATCAACTCAATCCCTGTCATTTTCATTCTCATTACCACTATTACAAATACTTCTACTTTTATGACCAAACTACTCAAGTCAAACTCCACAATTTGCTCGGCATTGTTTGTCTCATGTGAAATAAACAAACAACAAAAAATAAGTAATATTATAAGTGCATTATTGAAACAACAACAACAACAACAACAATAATAATAATTTCGAACTCATCATAATCAAGTTCACCTTCTAGAGTTTCTTCCACGATCCAAAATTTTGCCTTGTCAATGCACTCATAATCAATAGGATCGTAAGACATCTTGTTATATTTAGCTCTTCAATGATTACAAATAGAGAAAATATAATTATTATGTTGTAAGACAAATTATACATAAATAAGTTTAATTATTACTAAACTTGTGATATCTATATTCTTCAAGTGAAAGCTAGTATGCACATTAACTAGATCATTCAACTTCTGGTGCTTCAACCTATTTCGACTTTAGTATTAATATGCTCGAAACACTCCAAATCTGCTCGCATCCAAAAGAAGAAGTTGTTTGGCTTAGAATTATAATTTGTCAATTTCTGCAGGTTAGGTGCACCAATACCAAATACTTTTCACCAATCATCTAGCAAGAAATTATATTAAGAAATAAAATTAGCAAAACACATAATTAATCCAAATTAGAAGAAGATAAATATAAAAAAAATAATACAAAAATAAATACCACCAAGTCGAGTTGATCTAGCGGTTGGTCTTGCAGAGCTCTTTTGTCTATTTTGGTAGAGTGATATTTCATTCTAAGCCTTTGTTTTTCCACCTCTCAACTTTGGTATCAATATAATCCAAGAGCCCACTCAAAATTTCTGTCATCAAACAAAAAGATTATTTATCATACTAGAAAGCTAGGTTCAAATAATATGCGGCAACATGCAAACTTTTTTGCAACATCTTATCGGGTCTTGCATTGATAACATAACCGTATTACTAATATAATCTTTTTTGTTACGAAATAAAATTTTGATAGCATTTTGTGCTGTATACATACCATCATACACAAAACACAATGTTGACTTCTCATCAAAATCAAAATCACATATGCATAACAAACATAATAATATTACAATTATTCCAAAAAAATTTATCCAAAATGACTTGATTTAACTTGTTTTGCCAAATCCTTTTTCAGAAACTTTTTGAAATTTTGACATGTCACAATTGCTGCAAATTCTCTTTATGGTCACTCAAACTTTTCAATGCAATGAACGTTGTGGCATAACAACTATCTCCAGATTATCTGTCTCCATCCCTATCTTTTTCTCAACCAATTGAGAGGCCATTTATTATTATAAATAAAACAAATCACTTTAGATATAAGTGTTGAACAATCATTGACATGACGCAACTCATCAATGTCTTTCAGTATCAAACTAACACAATTGTCAGCACAAGGTGACCAACAGATAATAGGAAATCTTTCAGAAAGTAACCACCCGACCGTGTTATAATTTGTTGCATTATCTATGACTAAATGAACCACATTGTTCACTCCAACCATTTCCACAATTTTAGCAAACAAGTTATACAAATTTTCAAACATAGACTCAATAACAAACACATTAACAGATTTAATAAACGAGATTCTAAAAGGACAATAAACAAAAAAAATTAACCAATGGCCTCTGTCTAGAATCTCTCCATCCATCACTGGTTATAGTACAACCAGTTTCTATCTATATACTTCTAAAAGAATCAACAATCAATTCTACCTGCTTTTTAACATCTTTCAAAGGAGAAACCCTCAAAGCATGATAACTAGGGGCACTGTAACCATGACAATAGATGCAACTTTACTCATAGCAACTTGAAAATAAACAAAATTGCAAGCATTTAAAGGAATACATGAATAATAAAACAAAAAGGCAACTATCAAATCAGTATCATGTCATTTTTCTTTACTTTGTAAAGAAGCTTTTATAGTAGATTGAGAAGGATCATGAGTACCGCTATTGAAAAACATGTCCAATCCCGTTTTTACTTTTTTCTTGCTGGAGGATATTGATCGTACAACTATGTGGCTTCCTTTTTTAGTAGGGATCATGTCATCATCATGCTCAAACTCGTCTACACTTGCGCCAAATGCATATTCATAAAATTCTGAAGCTCATTGCTTCTCGTTTGCTCTTTCCACATTCTCTTTAAAAAAATCAGTACAACTAACTACCTTCCCATTCTCTCTAGCAAGATATTGTTTCATTCAGTTAATTCCTCCACCAATATAAGAAGTGTAGCAAAATTCACAAGTTAAGGTCTTCCTTCCTTCACTATTTGTTGCTTCATTACATATTTCCATGGTATATATATATATATATATATATTTGTCTTGAATAGCTTTCAGATGATTGTCCTACTTTGGATCCACTAACAGATGGCGTGGTTCAAGAATTTGTATTCCCTATTAAACTACAAGTAAATTAGATAATAATTAGAACAATAATAAAAAAAATACTATAATTTATAATATAAAATGCTATACCCCATACAATTCTAACAAAAGTGCAATAGTTACATATATTAAGTTTATAAAAAGTGCAATAATTAAGAATTATTAACAACCACAACAGTGATTAAAGATTATTAACAATGATATTAAAAGTATAATTTGAAGAAGAGCAACAACTCTATTGTTGTTGTTTAAAAACAACAACAGACTTGTTGGCACTATTGGTCTGTTTTAGTTGCTACTGTTGAAAATAACAAACAAAGTTGTTGTTATTTCAAACAACCATAGCAACAAAGTCATTGTTGCAAGCACAACAACAACAACACAAAAAGGCATGGCCACACGGTCATTGGAGAGTGAAGAAAAGGAGAAAAATTGTATATGATCCTGGAGAAAAAGGGAAAAATGAGAAGAAGAATAGGAGAATAGAAGGATTAGACCTATGGTGGAGTTGAAGAAGCTTCTTGCCTTGGTCCTCTTAGTCTTGGAGATTTGGATTTAAAGTTCGAATGGGGGGAAGAAAGAGCTGCAACTTCAAGTTTTTGCAAAAGTGAAAATCCTATTATTTCCCTTCTCCTTTCTTAACGTTTTTCAATTTCAATTTTTCATCTTTTTTCTTAAAGTTGGGTTGACCAGTTACCGGGCATACCGGTTTTGATCGGTCCACAGCGATTTTGACGAATTGCAGTTCTTAAGGTAGAATCGGCCCAGAGACTTGGTTGGTTCCTGATCGAATAGGCCGATCCTGACTAGTTCTGAAAACATTACATCTTAGATGCTAGGGATAAACCAATTATTAAAATGTTAGAGTAGATAAAAACAAAGCTTATGACCAGGTTCTAGGAAAAAAAAAAAGATGGAAAGGTATTCTAGAATTGTGTGTCATAATGTATTGAAGAAGATTAATAAAAAAGACAGACTTGCAAAGGATTGTTCCAACAGGTGGTGTGGGGCAATGAATTTGAGGTTGATCACTTCCTTGACAATATGTGGGACCTTGACAAGAAAATTTGAACTTGTGGGATGTTCCGATCGAATGTATATCCTTTTTCTCATGCATATGTTGCAATTGCGTATAGAAAGGGTCATCATATTGAGGAATATGTTGATGAATGCTACAAGAAGAGCATGTATTGAGGTGTTATCAATATATGATACATGTTGTTCCTGGTCAGAAGGGGTAATTCACACACAAGGAAGGCAAACCAATCAAATTGAGAAGGAAGGGCCCAAATGAAATTCAAGAATCCACTTCAAAAAGAAAGGGACTCACACATACTTGTAGCAATTGTTTAGAGATAGGGCATAATAAAGAAATATGAGATACACTAAGGAATCCCCAATCTAAATTGAATAAGGTAATCTCAATGTTCAATATCTTTTATACCCTCCTAGGTTTCTAGCAATGCTCCTAAACACGACGAATTGTCTTCATCAGGTGGTCCCCCAATACACCCAATGTAGCCCACTCTACGATGTTATGCTTAACTACCATCAAATAGAACACCCCTCCCACCACAAGAAATTTACATTTAACTCAATAAGATAAACTCTATCTTTACCAATATAGTACATGAACGCCAGGAATTTAAATATTTCATTAAATTTGGTACTTAGTACTCCATTGTAGATTTATGAATGTGTTGAAAGGAGAAAATTGTAGTTCCAGATGTTACAATATCTAAAATACAAATTTACTGAAAGTCTAGTATCCATATAGTTATGTAGCTAGAGCTCCAAACTCAAGATCACTGCTAACCTACCTAGTAATACTGATGATCGACTTTATGATTCAATTCGGTTAATCATTGTGACTTATCTCATGAAAATTATGTGGTAGTGAATGAGTTGCCTACTCAATTAACACATGAGGAAACAACTCACCCACAACAGTCAATACAGTCTAGGCCAAAGGTAAGTAATGTTTGATAATATTTTTCAAATAGAAAGACACAACCAATCACAATTGTTTTTTGTTTTTTCAAAGCAGAAGCATTAGATTCCGTTAGTATTTTGGATCACAGCCATATGCGTAGCACATGTCTTTTCCTTCAAAATACTAATAGAATCTAATGAAAGGACTAAAAGTGAGAATTTTGTAACTTATGGGATCATTAATGAGAATCCCATAATCAATGGGACGAAAAGTATACTTACCTTAAGATAGAGGGGAAAAAAAGGCAATTTCCCCCATATTTCTACATTCTTTTGGTTACTTCAACCGTAAACAATGCTGGTTGTACATCTTCGGACTAACTTTATGATCAATGCATTTTGCCTTTTAAAAATGTTCCCTGGTTACTTAATCCATTATCTTTCTTTCAGAATTTCCTGCAAAATTTACCTTTTTTATATAATATTTTGTAAATAAATAAAGAACATAGGCTAAAAAGGAGCAATCTTGCATTAGTTTTGGGATGACAACGAGGCGGGTCTGGGGGTTTGTCAAAATTTAGGACCCGCCCCGCCCAAGAAAATTTTGGACTTGGACCCGAGACCTGCCAAGTTTGACCCGGTAGACCTAGTTAATATTTTTTAAAATTTTAAATCAATTATTTTTTTTAAAAAAAATAATACTACCATAACTTTATAAAATGAGACATTAATATCATTGAAAAACTAATTATTTTTTTGGTAAATTTATATGTGCAAATTTAGCCATTAAAATATTAAAAAATTTAGAATATGTAATACTTATATAAACATTAAAACCTTCATAAATGATTTATATTATTATGTTAATTTATTAAAATATTAAGTTTATGTGTTATATCTAAGTATAAAATAAACTATGCATACTTTTTATATATGCACAATATATATTTTATATAACTATATATATAATACATAAAAAAATTTAAAAAATAAAAGAGACGGGTTCGGGGTAGGCTCGAGTCCAAACCACTATGACCCAAACAACCTAGGACCCGTTTAAGGCTTCAAAACTCGTTCCAACCGGAGCGGGTTCGAGTCTTAGTGGTTCTCTGTCACAAAGCAGTGAAACGAGAACTTATTTAGAGAAGAGGCGGGCATTTTGATGTTTGCACAAACATAAAAGGCCAACCAACCACATTTCAGGCGCGTTCATAACAATGTCAGACTAAGGGGTTATTCTTGCTCATATTTTCCTTTCATAGGAAGGTAATCCGACAAAAAAAAAAAAAAAAAAAAAACAATTCTCAAAGATTTTTGTAAACATTTCAGGGAATACAAGGGGTTAAAATGCATTTACCCAGGTATTTTACTCTACACTGATTTAATAGTATAAATCAGTTCATACATTAAGAAAAGTACAATTACATTTGCTATATTCCTATAACATTTTTAAATTCCTTTAATTTCACCACTGCAATGTACTTGGGGCATTGATTATTTCACATGAAATATATATATATATATATATGTAGAGAGAGAGAGAGAGAGAGAGAGAGGTCCCAAATGGTAGCAAAGTAGTGTGTTGTAGGATTAATTACAGCAAAGAAAAGTAGCTTATCGCCTGAGCAAATGCAGTGCTAAATGTCATTTTCCTTAGGTGAATTAATAGGAATGAGTACTCAATTGCAGGGAGAAAAAAAATGGGACACCCCTACCAATTCAAATAGTGACTTCAACCAATCTATACTACTATTTTTGAGTTGTTCAAATGTAATAATTGATATATTATAAAAAGTTGAATATTAGAGCTGCTAATCCTCATACAACAAAGAGAATAACTCAATAGTTATGAAAAAATTTAATGTTGAAATCAACATCGAGCTAATTAGCAAATAAAACTCGCGTTGCTAATCGACATATTTAATATATATTTTAAACAACTTGTCACTAAATTGGTTAGCAAGTAAATTTTTGGTTGCTAAATTCATCAACAAATAAATTTTTTGTATTAAATAATATAATTAGAACGAAAACTTTACTTGCTAATTAACTCAATGTTGATATTTTCGTAGTTACTGAGTCATTTTCTTTTAGTGTCCGTAGTTTAATAAATTTTCTTGCAGAAGTTTTATATTTTTGAGTGAAATAATTACGATTACATCATGAATCTGAACTGTTAATAATAATTGTAACAATCAACATATCAATTATCAACATAAATTAATCATCTATAACGACCAACAAATATAATTAACATAGACAAGTTAATAATTATTGTTAAAGTATTTAAAGTATGAAACAAAGAATATTAAACTCAGTTCTGCCAATCAGGCTTAATTTAGTTGATGAAATTGAGCGAGGTCCCATGACTTATAGTCGTGGGTGTGAATCCGACCCTAGTGTGTGGATTGTTATTATATTATAATAGTAGTTATCTTTAGACTTTAACAATATTTATAGATTAAATACAAATATTTAATATTGATAATTTGTATATTAATTGTTATCGCTATCATTGAGATCAAGATGTACGAAGTACGATTATAATTGATTTACTAAAAAAAATCAGTTCTTGTATTTGAAGTTAGTTTGAAATCTTAGTTTTATATATATGTACATGTTGAAAAATAATGGATAATAATAATCTTGCATAAAAAATATTTTTTTGTGCACACAAATTAATTAATCACATTGGCACATATATAAAGATGGACCTACTGAACATGTGGCAGTAGAAGTACGTCGATCTACGTACCCAGAACTAAACACGTCTACAAACCATTGCCTTGATTGAATCATGTACGTGTCTTTCTCTTTGTTTTGAAGATCACTCACACGAACGTCTTCATGTTCACCAACATTGCTCCAATTGTTATGCAAACATAAGAATGCCTTGTTTGCCTTGATGGTCGATTACTATTAGATCAACCCACTCGTTTACACATCTCAAATCCATGGAGTTTTTGATTACGAGATATTACATACTCTATCAAATAGAATTTATCTAAGAAGAGTTCTTATCCTAATATCAAATTACGAGATTTTAAACTTTATATCAAATATGAATACATATATATTTGAGCATAGGTCCACAAACCCAATCCAATATTCAACAGTACAATCTTAGCTGATGTGGGAACAGTAATTAATTTATTGATGGGATAAATGCAATTTACCCCCCTATAATATAAGAAATGAGCAAAAATTCTTTGTGAAAAAATAATTAGCAAATTATCCCCCATAATCTTAAAATGAAGCAAATTAACCCCTTGTGTTTTCCGTTGTTAGAGGGGTAATTTGTTTTATTTCTCAAAACACTGGGAGGTAATTTGCTAATTATTTTTTCACAGTGTGATTTTACTTATTTTTTATATCATAGGGGGTAAATTGCATTTATACCATTTATTGATAGAGGAAAAAACAAAATTTTGATTCGACTTTGAGATAAGGATCATGACATCATATATATATATATATATATGTAGTACATACTGCTAACATTTTTCAAGCTTTTAATGCACAAACATCCGTATCAGAAATTAATTTTGTTAGAGAGTGAGAAAGGCATCAGTTAACCTATTTTTGGCATTTCAAGGTTTCAGACAAATGCCAACATTAAAATTTAAACCCATGTATGAAAGGGTATAAGAATATTTATTATTATTATTTTATTCACAAGAATGTCTGAAGTTACTAATTACTTCATTGGAATTATTTTGTAATGATGACTTTATTTAAGGTTCAAAAAGTCAGGCAGATGAAGTATTTTTTGTTTGGGTTAATTACACTTATACCCCCTCTAAAAATGCATAATTACACTTTTCCCCCAAAGAAGTTTTGAAATTATACTTACACCCCCTCCAAAAATTTCTCTGTTTCAGAGGGGGTGTAAGTGTAATTTCAAAACTTCTTTGGGGGAAAGTGTAATTATGGATTTTTAGAGGGAATCTAAGTGTAATTAACCCTTTTTGTTTTGGAGTAAACTTATTATAATTATATCATAATTTCAATCACTGACTATTATTATAATCAGTATAATAATTATGGAATCAAATATCAGTAATCAATAATAATTATTGAATATACACATAACTATTATTAAAGTAGAATGATAACTTCAAATCGGTGGGATTTGATCACCTATAATTTTACAAAACGGTTTGAATTTTGTCAACTGAGTTAAGACAATATTGGCCCTTAAATGAAGTGTTTAATGTATAGAATGTCATTGAATATGAGACACGTGAAATCTCAGTTGGGTTATTTATTTTTCTTTGAATAAAATTCAACACTAAGAGTACACGACTCCCGATGTAGGAAGGACAAGATCAAATTAAACGAGTGTCTGGTATATATTTGATGTGCAAAATCTTTTTTTTTTTTAAATTTAAGGGTTATAAAATTAGAAATTAAAATAATTCCTAAAATTAATTAAAAAAATAGCATTTACCATCTAAATTCGTTCTCTCATTTTATTTCACTTTTTTTTTCGTTAACTTGTGACTGAAAGTCATTTTAAATTACATCTAATGCCATAAACAATTATGCATACATTTATGTATAAATATTTGTCTCCATTTATATACTTATAGTTTGAAATATTAAATTTAGAAAATAGTCAAGTTCAAATCATATATATCACGCTCTTAAAATTCTAAAAATTATGTGTCAGTACAACAAGAAATATGAAAATTTAACCATGATTAATTACCGTAGTTAACAATAAATAGTCGTAACAAATAGTCATTACATGCCAAACGCAATGGTTGTTGGTTGTGGTTTTTATGAGGGTGGTTAAAAGCCATAGCAAATATTTTTACCATGACTCTTAGTGGCAATAATTTTTTCATGATCAAAAAGTTAGTTTTTACGTCGATTTTACTTAATTGTGATTGATAATAATTATTTAATTACCACGATTTTTAGCTATAATCATTAGTATTGTAGCCAATAGTAACTCTCTTTTCTAGTGTGTCACAATATTCACATCATACTATTTATATTCATATCCATATCCTAGAGGTCATGGGTTCGAATCTCCTGCGTGGAATGATATTGTTTCTACTGTATAGTAGGTTTATTTGTTGTTGTAATAACAAGATGTTAATTTATGTGATATTATCGATATGATTGTTGTATTTGTCTTTGTCCAATATTGATACTGATAGGACAGATTGTAATGACTTTATTTCAATTAATAGAAAATTCACCGCTTCCAACTCAAAAAAAAAAAAAAAGTCCATATATTATATAGGGTGAATTACAATGGCCTCACCTGAGGTTTGACATAATTACGGATACCTCTTGTTTTAAGAATTATAAATACTCCCCTGGAGTTTGTTACGACCTAATAAATAACCCATTTACATCCATTTTTATGGTTGAACTGACCAAAATGCCCTTATGCAAATTGAATTATTTTTTAAATTTTTCTAAATTTTTTTGGACTAAAATGCTGAGGGAGAGATTTCTTACGTTTTTACAAAGATGAGCAAAAACGTAATGTCCCTCAACTAATTTTTCTACAATTTAAAAAAAAATCAAGGACAAAAACGACCATTTCACACCCATAGTTAAAAATTACAAACTTTAGAGAAGTATTTGTAATTTTTAAAACAATAAAATGATATCTATCATTATGTCAAATCTCAAAAAAAGGTCATTATAATTCACCCTATTATATATCTCGGGATAAATGCAATTTACCCCTGTGATATAAATAAAAGCAAAAACCACCATGTGAAAAAATAATTAGCAAATTACCTTCTTGTGTTTTAAGAAATGAAGCAAATTACCTCCTTATCAAGGGAAAACACATGGGGTAATTTGTTTCATTTTAAGATTATAAAGAATAATTTACTAATTATTTTTTTATATGAAAATTTTTACTCATTTTTTATATCATAGGAATATAATATATATATATATATATATACTAGCAGTTGTCACATGCGATCGACACCTTTTTCCGGCACAACAAATAAAGCAGGAGACAAACTCTAGCACGTAAAAAGCTGACATTAAACTTTGGTTTATAAGTTAATTAATTCAAGTAATTGACCAATTAATGTAATTAAGGTTTAATCATTATGTCACGTCGACATAGTCAAACTATAATTAACAGCATCACATATGGAGGATTACTGAACCAAATATTAGTACCACTCGTGCATTGATCTCCCTCCAGCCCCCACAATGGACCAATTATTTTTGTTAAATTAATAATATTAAAATCGACAACTTCACTCCCATTTCAATAGAATTATTTCCTCAAAATGTATTTCACACAAGTGGGCCTATAAAAACTAAAGAGAACATAGTTAGAAAATGGGTTCTAATATATGGGGGAAATAGTATTTTTTTTCCCCAAATTTTAGGATATTACATTTTTCGTACCATTAGTAACGAATTTTTTATTAATAATTTCATAAATTATAAAAATCTTACTAGTTTTTTCAGGAGATTCTGTTAGTATTTTAAAGAAAAATACACATTTCTAAGCACGTGGCCATTTATAACTCTTCGACTTTTTGGATAACAGTTTTATACTTAACATGTGCCTTTACTGTTAAAATACTAATAGTATGGTGAAAAGGACTAAAAGTGAGATTTTTTTGTAACTTATGAGACCATTAATTAGAATCCCATACCTAATAAGACGAAAAGCATATAGTCTTGAGATACTGGACGAAAAATACAACCCCCTTCCTCTTTCATTTCTCAAATTAAAAATTCTTTAAATTTGGGAAAGTTTTGCCAAAATAAATCTGATCAGATCTAAATCAATGACATAAAAAATATATTGTATTTGTCATGTGATAGATGTGCAGGTCAGAAAAAAAAATAAAAAAAAAGTAATTATATAATAAGTGTATTTACACTTACTACATGATTGAATAGTCCAACTAAACTTGAATTGGATTAAAAAAAAAACTTTAAAATTATCTGCTGGTCAGAAAATTCAAATTTGAACCAGTTTTGGTCAAATCTGAACAAATTATATGATAAGTGTCATATGATTGGCATATATTTCAAAAAAATGATCAATTATACGATAAATGCATCATACTTACTGTGTAATTGATTGTGTTCAACAAATCTAATTTGAATAAGAATTTTTCAGTCGGACAATCAAATTACCTCTTTTGTAGATGGGTAAATTTGAAGTGTGAAGCCAAGGAAGATACTCTTCTATAGGCTTTTCATTTTTCCTTGTTACATAATTACTCATAGATGGGGCTGCAGCTGCATCTTCTTGGCAATCATGACACCCCTTGTGTCATCATTACAATTCTTGAAATTAAACTTATGCACATCTCACCCCACCACATGGCTGCATATTTAACACAATTTTTACAACATCTTCTTCTTACACTTATCCCATATACAATTTCTATCCGCTCTTCTCTTCTTGCAAACCTCAACATGTGCATAGGTTGCAATGAACGGACCCAAGCACACAAACTCCACTTCTTCCCAAGAAAACCAAAGCGAACTAGGGTTCGTGTTCATAGTCTTTTAGGGTATGATCGGTATACATATACATATATATAGGGTTACTCGTATGTTTTCGTTATGATGGTAGCGTCTAAAAATGTGTTGTGTTGTTAGCAGAAGGAAGCGACGGGATATGGGCACCGACATGGAGATGAAGAACTTGAAGCTGTACATGGAGAACATAAGCATCCTAGAAGAGAACGAGAAGCTGAGGAAGAAGGCGTGTCTCCTCCACCAAGAGAACCTGGCTTTGATGTCGGAATTCCGAAAGAGATTTTCCAAGTGTGAGTTTGTGTCCATGATTCTCAATACATATGAAGAACAACATGTGAATGACGGGAACTAACACTTGATGATGATATCTCAGTGTGTTTGTTTCATGTAATTTAATGCTTTTTGTGTCAGAAATGGAATAAGTGAGAGGTATTTGATCAGATTTATATATATATGTGGCAGAATTGTCTGTCTAGTATCGTTTATTACATTTTTTGTCTGAATCATGTAAGAGAATTTAATTACAACATGTTTCTGTTCATACAACACTCAGTTTAGAGTCACATGCATGAGTGAGTGTGTGTGTGACTGTAGCTTCATCTTGCGAGAAATTCTAACATGGATTTGGCTCGGTTAAATTTGAACTAATCACACGACAACTGTAATAAGTTTGTCGTGTAATTGGTGTACAGTTTAGAAAAAGTGATCAATTATATAGTGAGTGTACCACACTTAGTTTGATTCGAACAAATTTAATTGGGATAAGAATTTTCCCTTGTTATGCTATTCGATTTGCATATGCTCACTATAGACAACTGGGTAGTTGAGTTGATTAACCTATCAGTCATGTTTTTCAAACTTTAGGAGATATACGGGATATTTTAGTTCAAATCGGGTCTGATCAAATTTGAACCAACTAAACGACAAGTATAATATAATTAGTATGTGATTAATGTATTTTAGAGTGATTAATCACATAATAAGTATATCATACTTATTATATGGTTGGTTATGTTGAAACAGTGCTGATAAAAAAAATTTCGGAAATTAATCTTGACTTCCTCAAATTCCTAAACTGTATATTTATCTTAAATATTTGTTTCGTCCCTCCAAAAGGAAAAAGTTTAGCTCTGTCCCATTAGCAAAGTTCTATACCACAACTTAAAAATTATAACAAATTATACTATATATTAACCACAGTTAAACAAACCAGCATAAAGACTTCATGTTAATCAACATATGCAACGATTTTGACTATGGCCAAAGTATATATATATTTTATACCCCGTTTAGCAATATTCAAAAAAATTGGCATGATTTGTAGCTACGACTAATATTTTGACTGTACCTGCTGAACCAATGGTTAATAGTCATAGTTTAGTTGTGCTTAATTACTATTCACCATAATTTTTTACTTTTGATCATAATAACTAGCTATAACGAAATATATATATATATATATCTTTTATTATTAACTCAAAATATGAGTTTTCATCGCCTATTTTTCTTTTTAATTGAGCTAAAAATACAATAGTTTTCTGCCCTTGGCAACCTAAGATAGTGTTCCAATTCTTACATGATTAAGACAAAGCAAATACCGACAGTACCTTTTATGATCAAAATCTAACTTAAACTCAAACATTAATGTATGGTAAATAAAATAAAATAAAACTTGTCCTTTTACCTAAAGTCTATTCCATAAATGGTCGTATTTAAGAATGTTTTCTAGATTAGTTAGACAGCAAAATCAACAAAAAGATAGTCAAACTTTTTCGAAAGTCCAACTTTTGTCTGCGAGCCAACATGACTACAAGAAAAAAAATTAAGGCTGCTACGTTAATCTACAATCATCAAATTAACAATTTATATGCATTTCAAAATTATACGTTTAGTCCCATAGAATATGAGTTCAACTCGTTTAATCTTCTGCTTTATGGAATTTTTAAATAGTTTCAAAATTAAAAATTTTTGACACACTTAATCTTTTGTTTTACAAGATTTTTAAAATGATATTAAAATTGAGAAAATTCGACACATTTAGTCACGTGGCCAGATTTCTATAAAGCAAAGGACATGGGACTAAAAATGTGTTTAGTTTTCCCAATTTTGGGGCAATTTTGAGAGTTGACTAAATGTATCGAGTTTTTCAAATTTTGGACTATTTTGAAAATTTCGTAAAGCAGAAATCTAATAGTGTTGAACCCTCTATCCCATGGAACTAAAAGGTGTAATTTCACCTTATGCGGATATTATAAGCTCTATTATTTGAATATATATCAAGTGGATTTTGAATTACTGGATATAGTATTCTGATATTATAAAAGTGAAATATTGACATAATCTTGTATGTATGAATTAACAGGTCACAACATACTTGAATATGTATCCTCTCGTTTGGAACGACCTTAGCTCAACATGATTGCCACGACGTATAATTCAAAATAATATCTGTTTGCACCACCGCCTATCACCACCACCGTTGACTCCCATCCATCCAAATGAATTCCCATCATCGACGGTCCCCGCCATGTTATATTCTTCCATAAGCTCTATTTGGATAGGCGAATTTGAATTTGAGAAAAAATTAGAATAAAAATATTTTAAACTATTCAATACCAATGAATTCGAAATCCATCACAATATTACTAAATATAGCTCAAAACGATAATTGAATGATTTGAAATTCTTAATAACCTAGAACTATCCAACAAGAGCAGAACAGATTTATCATGATGAGTTTAAAATCTTCAACCGCAAATCAATGAATCCAAATACAACAGTAGTGAATTTTTTAGAGAAAATTGCAATTTCAGTCCCAAAATATAGGGTGATTTGCAATATTAGTCTCATACTTTTTGAAATAGCCAACATTAGTCTCATACTTTAGGAAAACGTTGCAAAGTTAGTCCCGGTGTAGCAATATTAGTCCCACACTTTAGGAAAATATTATAAAATTAATCCCATATTTTAGCAAAACGTTGCAAAATTAGTCCCAAAATTTGTCCCAAATGTTGCAAAGTTAGTCCCAAAAGTTACATTTTTTTATGGTGGGATAAACTTTGGAATATTTTCCTAAAGTATGGGACTAATATTAGCTATTTTAAAAAATATGGGACTAATATTGCAAACCATCATGTACTTTGCGACTGAAATTGCAATTTTCTCGAATTTTTTATGTCATCAATAAAACGGTAGGAGAGGGCAACCTCTGTATCAATCTCCTCGAGTGTGACCATGCCCTCTACCCCTATCGAAAAGACGACTCCATTAACACAACCTGTTGAAAGTGTTCCACAAATCAAGTGTATTATTTAAATAGTTAAATGATATAATTAATCAGATATGATAATTGTTTAATTAAAGGTGAGGAGTATTAATGCTTTGCTAGAAGCCACTTAATATTATTGGGTATAGTCCCTAACTTAGTATTAATTAAATCATGTTGGGTCACACATTATAGTAACAAGTTATGGGTTATTAACATGAGATATATATTATAATGGAGGATGTTAAGGTGAGTGACTTGTGAAGTCTTTTGGAGTTTTGTAACTCCATTCACTCTTAATGTGGATTATGAAGACCTAATTATGATTAGGAACATTAAAAGGCACAACCAAGTGAGGTGAAAACTACACCAAAAGTTTTCTTTTAATCTCACATTTAAAAGGATGAATGAAGAGTCACTTCCTTCTCCTTTTAAATACTAGTGTTGGCCATTTGAGGAGTGTGTCTTATTTTGCAGAATGTGCTAATACATTCTGATGATCCTCCTCCGTTATTCTTTTTCCATATTTTACCAAAAGTGAGTTGAGTGTTATCAAACATTCTACATTGGTGAAGATCCTAGTAGATCCCATAGCCGATTGTTGCTCGTGGATACTAGCAAATGAGCTTCATTTGTTGCTCTTATCTCTAGAATATTACATGTGGAATCACGCTTCAAGAGTAATATTTTTACTCAACTTTTATCATGGTACATTGTATGTTTATTACTGGATCTTTGGAAGATTATAATTTTCCGCCTTATAATACTTATAGGTCTAAAATCCTAACACAACCTCCATCCAAATGCCTTTTAGAATTAAACCCTTCTACTATGTGGGGATCAAGTACATTTTTAGTCCCGTAACTTATGTTATTTGGCATTTTTATTCTTTAATTTCTAGCTATGTGAGCATTTGGGTCCACCATCTTTTTAATTTTCACGATTCTAGTCATTTTTTCCACCCAAGTTTGCCCTTCTCGTCGGTAGAGATCAACTCCAGTGGAAAAAAAAATCGACTGAAGTCACAAAAATTAAAAAGATGTAGATACAAAATGTTATCCCATAAAATTAAATGGCGAAAAAGCCAAATTTCCTAAGTTACAAAACCAAAAATATATTAACCCATGATAATGGTGACTGATTCATAGATTACTCAATCGAACTCATATGAACGTACCACATTTGTAGTTTTTAATGAGTATAGTAGCAACAAACATTAATAACTCTTCCAACGGACACGAAGAGCTTGCTCGAAAACCCATGTCGTCTGTTGTAAGGATTTGGACAAGTACCTCAACTGGCCTTCAAATAGCACTTATGCACAAGGTGAAAAATCTGGGAATAGAGTTTACTATGGGATATATTTGACTCAGCACTATAAATACCAAAATACCCTTGAACTAAAATTTGCGTGTTGCTCATCTAGATCGATTCGCAGCCCGACCCAACCCGACCTTGGGACTGAGAATCAATGTCATTCGATGACTTTGTACTTGGGAGTTCGGAATAATGACACATGGATCTGTACAAGTACAAACACTTGGACCTATAAATACGTACAACAACTATTTTGACTAATAGTACGTCATTTATTAGCTTACAAGTTTTCCTTGCGATTTCTCGAACTGACTTAAACATTGGAGGATTGTCTTCGTTGGCGATTACCACCTAACATTCTTCTTTCTTCTCAAGTCTCAAAACACCCAATTGAAACTACCTCGATTTTCAACCCGAATAACAATTTTCTCTCAAGTATAATGGAGCTAAAAGTACAGGTGAAAAAACAAGAGTTACTGCCCATCCTCACCTGTACATATTCTCTTGTGACTTTCTGCAGTATTTTCACGTCAGTGTTGGTCTATGTATTAGACATGAAAACTGTTTCAGTGATTGGGACAGACCAATCAACAATGAGATGTTTGTATCATGACATACACTTCTCGTACGGACAAAGTAAAATTTCCTTCACTGATGAGGTGTTCTATCTTCCATTGTCTACTTCGACTTAAAAGTTGAAACTTTTCACATTCCTCACTCAAGTACCGAAAGGCTTGCCAATTTCATTACAAACGTTACCGAAAATATGAAAAGAAAATAATTATAAGACGTAAAAATTTATGTGGTCCAAAATTCTCTTACAATCGGTTGCTAGAAAAAAGATTTCTACTCTTGTGAATTAATAATAGAAAGCCACTCATCCACTATTTATACTTGAGGAGATGTTAAAATATTGTAAAATTATAATTTTACCCTTAACAAAAAAGATAAGTTGAATTTGCAGTCGATGAGTCCGGATGTAACGTTGAGCAAAATCCAAACTCCATCACTATTCAACATTTTTTTTGGCAGCTTAAGAGTATTTACCACTTTTTTCAGTTCTACAACAAATATTACATGGTTCAAAAGAGACCCGTATTTTCACTAATACCGATCGATGAATTGAAAATATGAAGCAACTGAAAGATAAAAGTCCCATTTAGTTTATGATATGAGTTATTTAGATGATAGGATAAACAAAGCCTTGTATTAATTCTACAATGTTTACTTGGATTGTTTGGGTAGGTGGGTTGAGTTATTCAAGAGGAATAGTGATTTGTATCGGATTGGGAATAAAAATCGGGCCTCATAATGCAAAGTAAATATCTTACAAGTATATATTGAACAACTTATCCAACCTAATAATGGAAATAAACTGGGGGCTTCGAGTATAAATTCTCATCGGCATAAATGCATTTTTGAA
This sequence comes from Sesamum alatum, assembly GCA_034509735.1. Taxonomy (NCBI): domain Eukaryota; kingdom Viridiplantae; phylum Streptophyta; class Magnoliopsida; order Lamiales; family Pedaliaceae; genus Sesamum; species Sesamum alatum. The sequence continues at coordinate 6,921,005 of JACGWO010000007.1, read as the reverse complement.
CCTGTAACTTAAGTTATTTAGCATTTTCGTCATTTAACTTTTTAGGGTAGCATTTTAGTCCTGTAATTTTTTAATTTTCGTGATTTTAATCCTTTTTTTGCCGGAGTTCACGCTTCTTGTGGGAAAAATGATGTGCCTCTCACATAACATTTTAAAATTGGAGTTTTTGTTCCTATTGGCCCATTTCTATCAGCATTTTTGTCCTTTAACTTTCTAGAGTGGCATTTTAGTCCTGCATCTTTTTAATTTTTTCGATTTCAGTCCCATTTTTATCGGAGTTCACTCTTCTCACCAGTGGAGGTAAACTCCGGCGAACTAAAGGACTGAAATTACAAAAATTAAAAAGATGCAAACTAAAATGTTACCCTAAAAAATTAAAGAACGAAAACACCAAATGACCTAAGTTACGGGACAAAAAATACATTTTAATCCAATTCTCATCTGAAAGCAAGAATTCAACAACACATATGTAACTTATATCATTATTGTGGACCAAGCAGAACCCGTAGTTTCTTTTTAGTCCAGAAAATTCTATTCCCCACCCTCTATTGTATTTTTCACGTCTTCAATAATTCTTAGTGTTTAGTCAAAAGCTCTATCATCATAATTAATAAGATTTAGGGAGCAGAAATGTGTAACTTATTCTGGAAAAGTGGCAAGTTTTGGACCAGTTGGAAAACAAACATCAAGGATGTTTTTCAAACTGAGAATCATAAAGAACAACTTTTGTCCTGCAAGAATAACAAACATTATTGACTTACAAACAGGATAAGTACACTAATACATAAGAATAACATGGATGTCCAAACTGATCATGATAACGAAGAACACGAGTCGTAAAGTCTGAAATAATCTGTGCCGTTTTTAAGACATTGTAGTAACTTGAGAGGCAAAGTCAAGCCGTTTGATTGACTAACTCACCAGTCATCATAAGGGTTGAACGATCTTTTTGGCATTTAAACGTAGAGAAGCTGACAATCACTTCTTGATGAGAAAACAGCCCACAATGGTAAATTATTGTGTCTGCTCCTTGAATAACGGTATAGAACAACATCCAGCCGGTACCAGCATTCTTTTCACCTTGCAGGAAGAAAACAAATATCATTATTTCGATTCAGTCAATCCCAAAAACGAGCTAGATTAGTGAAAGAAAGTAATCACCGTCGAGAATCAGAGGCAAAAGAGAAGTCTTGTTTAGTCCGGAAATACAGAACTCAGACGTTGTTGGAGCGTTCCTGTGATGATGTGTAGATGCGGTAGGCGGCAATACACATTGTTGCATTACCAATCACTGTCAAAGCTGCTTGTAGAGCCACCAAGACCTAATTATTCCACAGTTAAAGGATTTAGGCATGCATTGCAGAAAAGGATTCCATGTGCGTGTGTGTGTGTGTGTAGGAATAAATTTCCACAAGAACAGGATAAAATATAGATCAATCTGAAGCACAGTACTATTCATATCTCTTAATGATATTCAGTTATCTGGATTAAGCCTAAGCAACTAAGACGCGATTTTAATGGCTAAGTTATGTGATTCCCGTTATTCAATAGTTTTAGAGATAATTACACCCGTCTCCTTCTGAGGTTTCGAAAATTACATCTAGTATCCTTAGATTTGCTTCTGTCTAACAAATAGGTTCCTCCGTTAGTCAAAATTCACAAATTTATTGATATTAACAAAACAAAAACTGAATGAAAATCGATATTTACCCTCGATTGACTTATTACTAACTTATTGTAGGTCAAACGATTTTTTTCTGACTAAACTATCCTTATAACGGTGAAGATATACCTCCTCACATGCATTAACATGTAAAGATGTATAAAGGTAGTTTTATCATAACAAGATTCGTTTGACCTACACTAAGTCAGTAATAAATCAGTTGATGGTAAATATCGATTTTCATTCAGTTTTTTTGCTAATATAAGCAAATCCGGTGACTTTTGACTAACGGGGAAACCTATTCGTTAGATAGAAGCAAGCCTCAAGGGTACTAGATGTAATTTTCCAAACTACAGTGAATCTACGTAGAATTACACCAAACCTCAAGAGGGGGTGTAAGTATCCCATAATTATATCGTCCTATCTAGCTGACTTGTCCCTGGACAGAAGAAACTCAGAATTCAGCAGTGGGCCGCGACGAAGCTTTAACTTCTCGTTCCTCTCTTCTTGAGGAAGCTGGGAACCTTATGTTATCACTCGGTATTTAAAGAACTTCTAGCTTAGTGTTGATCCATTTTGATTCAGAAGTATATAGATCACTCTGCACATCAGGTAATATATGGTAAGTAACTAAATTCTTGGATTGATTATCTTAACTACTCTGAGAAAATAAATTACAACTGATGCCGCATCACTTGGCACAGCCCACGATGCCAAGTGTTACTGTGTCCAGTGGACAGTTAACTGTTTTACGCTTCTTTCACAAGGGAAAACTAACGGATTTTGACTTCTAAACAAGAATTTCATAAGAACTATCGTAAAGATAAGAAGGTTGATCTTCAACCAATAAAGAGACTTGAGCTATGCACGCTAAGATATTACTAGCATGACATGACAACGAGTAATCATGAAATAAGCAAGCAGAATTCAGATTTTTCACCCGTTTGCAAGGATTGCACGAGTGACTGTTGTGTAGTACGTAATGAAGCGAAAAACATTCAAGAAGTGAATCAAGACTAGAAGCTCTTTTGCGTGCTTGTAGGTTTTAGGCATCCTAACTTCATTAGCATGCACTGCATTGTCCTGCTTCATGAGTTGCTAGTAGACGCTCGTGAAAAAAGTCAGACTAATACGTCTTAGTTGGGACAAGAAATACACATACACAGAAAACGTTTGAATATGCAGATAATGTTTATTAAGTCAGGAAGTTTTTTACCAACTTGATTTGCTGCTACCACTGCTATTCTCAAAACTATTAACAAAGAACGACACCTATCAGATGTCCTAACAAGAACCAGTAGAGATGATCAAAACCTACTCAACCGTCAAGTGTCCAAGTAAAACCCATGACTTTGTTACCGTCACATTCTACCCACTTTGCAATTACTCGCCAAATTAATGGTGCTGAACTATGATGCATTTCTGTTCAGAACCTTTCATGAAATTCAGATTCCTAAAAACGGGTTCTTCCTGATCATCTACAAATGGTCAACAGGTGAATGATAACAGATGCTTGGGTATGTCCTGATTCACTTGCATCTTGTGTAGATGAAATACCTACCACTCATACTTTGCTCCAAGGTTTAATTGATCATGAACACAAAGCTATTGCCCCAAATATTGCCAATCATCAGAAGTTTTTCGAAAATTTTCAAGTGGTACGAAACCTTCACTGCTACACCTGTTTCCTAATCATAAACTCACTTCATTAGACCTTCTGCAAGGATTATAGGATGAGACTGAAGAGAAAGCAATAAAAGCTGCTCACTACTCATATTCCAGTCTAGCAAGATGCTGAGAAGGGTATATGTGGATGCTTTAAAAGTCTCAAAACTAAATCTACAGATTATAATGCTTCAGAGCATCAACTAGAAGATCCACCATCGAGTCAACAATTTAACCAATCCCTAAGTGAACGGAAAATTTATTCCGACAGGGAAGCATGAAACAAACCTTCTGTCTTATCTAGTGAAGAGCTCATATCCACCTCAAGAAGGACTTACTTCTTAAGAGACAAGAAGCTGCCAGGATTGAGTATACATGTCTGCTTACCTAGAGTGTTTGCAATCTCAGTGACAAGTTGCACAAGAACTGGAACAGCAAAGAACCACTTCAAGTTTATTATCCTGAATTCGAAGGCAATCTCAAAGAAGACATTGAAAAGGTTGTGGAAGCAAGTACGGTTAATGCATGAAGGGCATACTTCGTATCAGTTCCAAATGAAGAATAGCGAAAGAAAACTCTGAAGTAAACAGCATGTCCCATGGATGACTATCCTTTGTGCAATAGACACCTTGATCAACGCTACCTCAAATACAATGATATAGTTTATGGATGATTCAAGTGCTAATCAAATACTAGTGGACGACGACGATACTAAACTCGTGGTTTTCTGAACTCCCTTTTGGGGTTTCTCTTATGTCATTATATTCCATCTCATTATAAATTCAAGGAAGGAGATTGATAATTTCATCATGGTTCTTCTTTTTTTTTTCTTTTCCTTTGATAAATATTTCAGCAGGTTGTTTGAGCCTACAGTTATTATTATCTCTAGACAAACTCACTCAAATATGCATGTTACCATTGCTAGAAAGCTCCTGACATTCCTTCATAAGCATGCAATTGATCCTACAATACTGGAACCAGGGGTGAAACGGCTCAGAGGCTTTCTTTGGAAATTCGCATCTTGGGAATGTCAATAGTATTTCTAGCTAAGCTACCTTACCTTTTTGTTGCTCCCTCAAACATAAGCTGCCATTTGTTTGGATTGATAACATAATGTTGATTTCAAAGTAACAATGCAGCCATCGAGTTCCACTTCAACAATGACAGCAGCCGGCATGTCCAAGCTGCTATTTCTTTACCCTCATTTCTGCCAGTTAGTCCTTTGATGGTCATTTCGCTTAGAATGCTGCCACTCAAGGGAAACCAGTTTAATGCTGACATCAGAATTACCAGCTGAGATCAAGTACAATACCGTCATGTATAAATCTTGGAACAGGAAAAACTTAGACATGATATATGCTTGTGAGGTCTTTCTAGTTACCAAATATGCTGGTACATCTCAGATATCTAATGTCATCAGAAGTGCTCACTGTCAAGTTTCTTGTTCCTAGACGTTCAAGCATCACGCTTCAGAGAACCTACCGGCTCCCTATGCAGCCAAAAACTTGAGCTAACACATCGCCTTATCATGTAAGACCTTTGATTTGCTACAGGCAAGTCCAGCACTGACACCAACATTTTCAATAACAAAATATATTCTGTTTCACGTTATAAACCTCCGCTATTAATTCTTAAATGCCAAGAAAAGAATAACAGACATGAGAGATGGTCTGTAGGATTTTCTCTTTGCACTTCCTTTCTTCTGATTCCATAAGATAAAAATATTTTTAAAATTCAGAAACAAAATAACTCATCATAACGACTATGTATAACTAATTTGCTAAGCATCACCAAGTCGATCGTTAGCCTCCCGTTCTTGATTCCTAATCTTTTTTAATTGTTCCGTTTTTGCAGTGACACCAAATTCACTGAAGCATGTAGATCAACTAACATCACCTGATGATGTGGAAACAAAAATGATAGCTTGCACATACCCGTATTCAGCAGCCTCATCAATCATCATACAGTCAAAACAATACAAGGATAATAATATAACAAGCTAGCTGAAACTCTTTCTACGAATAAAAAGAAAATTTTACCTCAAGGGACTCCGAGTTGTAAAAGAAATGCCATGTACAGGCACAAAGCGCTCCTCCAAGCAGGGGTACCTACAAAAATAGTAGCACGTCAAGTTATAATCTACACAGAAAATTTCAGTAAAGTTTTCACCTAAGTTACAACGTTCAGGAAGTAATGTCATTTGAATCAAACTAATTTCTTTCCTAGCGAACAACAAAAGACTACTACTCATTTTCCTGAAAAGATACACATTATCTCCATCCTCCAGAAAAGCACTGAAGAAACTTAATTATTCCCACTCTAGAGAATGATCCATAAACTTGGCATGCTATCCTAACTCATGATCTCGTTATGAAAATATGAAAGATCGCGTTGACGTTTTGCTACCAGTGGTTTTACAACTAAGCATCATAAGCAGACATGCTTCAGAACCAAACATACAAGTGCACTATGCATTAAGTCCAAGCGTGGCGGCGCATTTATACAAACACACAGCCTACTTCTACACATCCAGAACAAAATCGAACAAGAAAGAGAAGCACATAATTTACCATTCCCCAAGACAGACCCTTCCAAGATTCATAACCAGATTTCTCCCCGTATTGCCACACCAATGCCATTGCAGTAACCCTTTCAAGAAAAACGAAATCCCATAAGTCATTAAGTCATATAATTAAAAGGGATAATTACACTGTCCTCTCCTAAAGTTTGTGTAATTATACATAGACCCTATGGTTTGAAAATTATATTTAGTACCCCTAACAATTGTTTTTGGCTAACAAATAAATTCATCTATTAGTCAAAATTCATCGAATTTATTGATATTAACAAATAAGTTAAATGAAAAAGCATATTTATCCCCGACTCTCTTATTGCAGGTCAAATAAATTTTTGCTAACCAAAATACCCTTATAAGGACGAAGATATATCTCCTCACATGCATTAAAAGTGTGAAGATGCATAACATAGTTTGGTCATGAAAGATTTGTTTGAGCTACAATAGATCAGTAATAAGTTAATCAGGCGTAAATATCGATTTTTATTCAACTTTTTTATTAATATCAGCAAATTCGATGAATTTTGACTATCGAATAAGTCTATTTGTTAGTAAGAAACAGAATACTAAATATAATTTTTCTAACCACGTGGAGTTTAAACGTATAATTATACTAAACTTCGGGGGAGGGCATTGTAAATATCCCTAATTAAAAGGAAAGGGGGAAGAATTAGAAACAACTCAGAAACACTTTGATCAATTCTATTACAACCCACATTAACATTTGACCAATTTCATCCCAACTAAGACATCATCACCATGAAAAAAATTGAATCGTGAAAGACAGGTACATCATTTACCATTCAGCAACACTGGAAATATGAATGGCCCAGGTGGGAAGAGAAAGAGCATTGGAGGGTTCACTGAAAACTGGAGACTCTGCAGCATGGGAGGGCCCTGCAAGAGAGATTAAGGCAATTCCAGCAGCTCCCATCAGAATGGTCATCATGGCTTTCGAGCTCTCTTGAGAACGGGTGAAAACGGGTCTTTTTACTGTAAGTTCACTTCTTTTGGCCGCAGAAATGTGAAGTTTGGAGGAAGACTTAGCGGTAAAGAGGTGGTCTTGTCCGGGTTTCTGCAGAAAAATCGGTGGTGGGAAACAGAGAGAGCCTAAAATTCCCATGTTTGAGGGAGTTTTTGAAGAGGGCACAGAATAAAGTTTCTTGTTCAGCTAAGAGGAGACGTTTGATAGATTGAAATGACGAGCTATCGGTGGAATTCAAGGTGGTTGTGACCGACAAGCCTTGTGGAAAGTAAATTGTCACCCGCGGCAGGAGGCAGGTACTAAGATTTCACGTGAATCATTAGAACAGTTGGGCAAGACTTCAACCAAGTTCTTCCCACGGTCAAATTTATCTCATGTCGTTTAAGGGCTAATTTACTTGGATTAAATGAGTGATTAATAAGAGTAGGATAGCCGAACATGGTGTTATTTGATTGATAAAGTTGCGCCCTCACAACAAAAAGAAAAAAAAAATATTTGAGTTTGAATCTCATGAATATAGTTGTATATTTATTTTATAAAAATGAGCCGTTTATTTTGTTTTACTAGCCTGGATACTATTGGAGATTTGGATCAATCCATCGATATACCGCATTTCTTTTGTTGGACCAAGGCCCGCTTCCAATCCACCCAACTCAACAAAGCCCGCGATAAACTCGCACAATTTATAAAGCCATATAATGCATGGTCACTCCAAAAAGTTACCCTTTCGGTCGGACACGGCATATGTGTGTCCGAATATATGGAAGGAAAAGGAAGAAAAATGACACGGTGCCGAACACGCATGTTGGCCTATTCGACGCGTTTTGGAGGGTGTTCGACACGTTTGGGACACGTTTAGGGTATTTTTTTAATTATTTCAAAAAGTTTTGGACCGTCTTTAAAAGAAAAAAAAAAGTGTTTTAGGCTAAATAAAAAATATATTATATATAGTCCTATCAATGACGTGTCGTTTCCTATATTTTTAAAATTTTCTGTGTCGTTGTGTCCATGTTGTATTGTGTTCGTGTCGCCATGTCCGTATCCATGCATCATAGATCATGCTTGGAGGGTCAAGATTAGTTATCTTGCTCGGCCCACTATTGGCCCTCTTTACTGATTTTACTTTGTTGCCCTTCACTTTAGACAAAAATATAAATACATCCTCGTACCTAAAATAAAAAAAACATCAACTGTGTTGATGTCCGAAACATCAAATTTCCCCTTGTCTCAAAAATGAAACTTCCCCCTTGTCCGAAGATTTGGCTCCCCCCATCTGAATATTGAAATGGCCTCCACTCTCGCATCCCAATTGCACCAATTTCTCCCGCCTAAGGTGGAAGCCGAAATTCTATTTGCTATCTATTTAGTCGCATGCAAGTGTGTTGTTTCGCCTCACCTTAATTGCTCTCTAGTTTATCCGGTGAAGACAACCATAGAAGCCGGTGGAAGTTGTTGAGTCAAAGAAAGTGGACTTCAGCTTAGAACGTGGTACGAGAGGTAAAATTGGGTTTTGTTTGCCAAGAAACTGGTTCTTCATATGACTTATGTTAACTTGTACGTTATAGTTAGTTTTTGTTTGAAAATAATTCTTTCATATCCTGATTGCTTTATGAGTAGTTGTTTGTATCGTAATGAAAATGCTATTTTAACTATGCATTTTGGATTTTATAATTTATAAGGAACGGTTTATTTTGAAAGGAACTGTGGTGAGGATGCAAATGGCCAATGAGGATTTCATATCCTATGCATTGCAAGAATGTCTTAGGGAGATTGTGTTTTTTTTTCTCTTTATCTTACAAATTTTTTCGGTGTTCTATTAGACCTAACAAACTATTGTGCTATAGTCTTAAGAGCAGAATCCCTGAACAAGTAAAAACAATTCAAAGATTAACGGTCCTAAACAACATTGATTGCTTGAAGAATCTTCAAAGGAGTATGGATGTATTTGGTCATCTGTGCTATATCTTGGAGAACTTGGGCGGACTCCGCAGTACACGGAATATTTAGGTGGAGGAGCAGGTTGTTGCTTTTTAATGGTGGTTGGTCACTACACGAAAAATAGTGTTGTCAAGTTCTATTTCAGTCGAAGAGGACGAACCGTTAGTAAACACTTCAACCAAGTCTTGGAGGTTGTATTGAAGCTACATTGGAAACTGTTAGTTAGTCTGACCCCATTGGAGGAAGATAGCACGTGTACGAGATGGACATCGTAAGGTAATCTTTGTTTAATAGCAACTTTCCACTGTTGAATATTATGTTATTTGCCTGTAGTCATTGTGTTTGACATTGTTGAGATTTACTTGATGCAGAGGTGTTTGGGTGCCTTAGACTGAAAATACATTCGTGTGCGAGTTCATGAGTATGATAAGGGCAAGTACAGAACGCGAAAATGTGAGATTGCAGTGAGTGTTCTGGGCATATGCCACAGAGATATGAGGTTCATATATGTGCTTATTGGATGGGAGAGAAGTGTTGCTGATTCTCGGGTGCTTGGGGATGCAATAAACCGGCGGAATGGCTTGCACATTCCCACTAGTACACGAATATCATATGAATAATTTTTTGTCTTGTGTGTTTCAACTTATGAGATCATGAATTAACCTTCTTGTTAATTATTTTACAGGAAACTACTATTTGTGCGATAACGAGTACACTAATGGTGAACGATTTCCGAGATGGACATCGTAAGGTAATCTTAGTTTAATAGTAACTTTCCATTGTTGAATATTATGTTATTTGCCTTGCGGGATAATTTCACTTTTGATACCTCAGGTATGACCTTATTTCACTTTTGGTACCCCTTGTTTCCATGTCATCAATGTTGATACCCAAAGTATCCTTTTTTCATCGAACTGAGTACTTGCCGTTAGTTGACCGTCAGAGTTAACGGTCAAAGTCATTTTGACGGGAAAATTGGCAGTTTTTTGCCTATTTAAGCACATGTTTGGTTATCATTTACTACATCACAAAAAACTAGAGTTGAAAAGGTAAAATTGAGAATATTTTGGGAAAAAAACGAGAGGTATGAGGAGAAATCAGTTTCAATCTTATTCAAATACGAGTGTGGGTTCGTCTAATGAAAATATTTATGTGAAAAAAATGTATTGTGAGTGTGGAATTAAGCTACCATTGAAGACTTCTTGGACCAAAATAAATTCGGGAAGAAGGTTTTAGGCATGTCCTAATTACGGGGTAAATTTATATTTTGTTCTTACTTATTTTGTGTTTTTGATTTTGATTATATACCATTAATTCTTGTTTTTACGGGAAAAAAATATTCTTATTTATTTTTTGTATTTTTATTTGCTTCGATCTTGGGCACATTTTCGGATCAAATCATCTAAAAATTCCACAATATTTCCTTTTCTATAACCGAAAAAATAAAAACAAGAATTAATGGTATATAATAAAAAACACAAAATAAATAAGAATAAAATATACATTTACCCCGTAATTAGGACATATCCAAAACCTTCTTCCCGAATTTATTTTGGTCCAAGAAGTCTTTAATGGTAGCTCAATTCCACACTCACAATACATTTTTTCCACATAAATGTTCTCATTAGACGAACCCACACTCGTATTTGAGTCAGATTGAAACTGATTTCTCCTCATACCTCTTTTTTTTCCCAAAATATTCTCAATTTACTTTTTTAACTCTAGTTTTTGTGGTGTAGTAAATGGTAGCCAAACATGTGCTTAAATAGGCAAAAAACTGTCAATTTTCCTGCCAAAATGACTTTGACCGTTAACTCTAACGGTCAATTCACGGCAGGTACTCAGCTCGATGAAAAAAGGAAACTTTGGGTATCAACATTGATGACATGGAAACAGGGGGTACCAAAAGTGAAATAAGGCCATACCTGGGGTACCAAAAGTGAAATTATCCCTTTGCCTTGCAGTCGTTGTGTTTGACATTGTTGAGATTTACTTGATGCAGAGGTGTTTGGGTCCTTAGACGGAAAATACATTCGTGTGCGAGTTCATGACTCTGATAAGGGCACGTACAGAATGCGGAAAATGAGAGATTGCAGTGAGTGTTCTGGGCCTATGCCACAGAGATATGAGATTCATATATGTGCTCATTGGGCGGGAGAGAAGCGTTGCTGATTCTCAGGTGCTTCAGGATACAATAAATCGGCGGAATGGCTTGCGTGTTCCCACTTATATATGGATATCATATGAATAATTTGTGTGTGTGTGTGTGTGTGTGTTTCAACTTATGATCATGAATTAACCTTCTTGTTAATTATTTTATAGGAAACTACTATTTGTGTGACAACGGGTACACTAATGGTGAACGATTTTCTGACTCCATACAGAGGTGTCTGATACCATCTAAAAGAGTGGGAGTTTGGACCATCCTCCCCCCAAAATGCGTGAAAATCTTCAATTTAAACATTGTCGGCCTCAGAGTGACTGAAAGGTGCTTTGGCCTATTGAAGACAATGTGAGATATTAGCGAAGACCCTGTTGGTGCCCCGTCAAGATCCAAACTGAATTATAATGGCATGTTGTCTACTGCATAATTACGCGAGGAAGGAGATGCAGGTCAACCCTCTGGAGGATTTTGTTTGCCAGGAAGTGGAGTTGCATAAAGATAACAATATGGAATTTATTTCCACCATTGACACTAACTCGGCATGGTTTGATTGGAGGAATAATCTTGCTCAATCTATGTATTATGAACGGAGGGGGAGGCATGGTTGAAAATTTGGGGAAGAGATAACTAGGTGGCTAAAAATATTGTGCTCATATCACGTTGTATTGCTGCGTGAAACGATGGATGTTTGAATATTGTGGGTCTTTCTTGCGCCTAATTAACCTTCCTCCCCCGCGTCTTGGACTTGGGCTTTGCAAACTTTGCTAAGGGCCTAGGCCCACATCAACATTATATTTATAATTTCTTTAAATAGAATATGTATATCATCTTTATACTCATGATGTATATATATATTAATTAAAACAGAAGATGTAATAGAATTTGAAACCAAAAATTCAATTCAAGTTGATAAATATTAGATAAAATGGATGATAGGATTCTTTTATCGCAAAGTATATTTATTTTGCAATATCAGAGTGGGAGTAAGTCAGTATATTTATTTTATCGCAAATTATATTTATTTTCTTTTAATGGTTTTAATGTTGTGGTTAATGGCAGCTTAATGCTGCTATTTCGTTTGGTGCCTATATAAAGGTGCCATGGGCACTTCAACAACACATCATATACACTTACATCTACAAGTTTTCTCTCTAAAACTGCTCTCAAATTTTTTGGATTTTCCTAGCTAAAATCTAATAGTTTTCCTCTCAACATAATCCGAGTTTTGAGCTTAGTTTCCAAAAAGGCTACTGAGTGTTGTTTTGAGGTGTTATTCGGTAAAGTGCATATTGTTAGAATTGATACCGTCTTATCCTGAAAGAAGTTGCGTAGTACCCGTGTGCACATTTGGAACGGGATGTATAATTTCTTCAAGGCGAACAGATAATATCTGTGATCGGTTTGGTGAAATTATTGGATCGAGAATTGTTACGATACAATTCTCATTGTAAGTTTTATTTTATCGTTATAACATCATTTCTAACTGCTTCTTTATAAATTAGTTCCAACGTGTTTCTTGTGTTTTGGTTTCAAAACGGTTTTGATTTTTTCAAAACGATACTTTGATTATCTCTATTTGACAACTTTTTCCAACAATCTTGAAGAAATTATAGGTTTTGAAAAAATCGGGATTTCTGTTGGAACGAAAACAGTTGTTGTTTTTTGATTTTATAAAATTCTGATTTTGGTTTTAAAATCTGTGATTTACTTTCTGCTTCTTAATTATTAAAATGGCTGATGCAATTTCCATCGCTATTCCGATCACCCCAAAAGTCGACTTATCCGGGATGCCGGAAAAGTTTTTGGGCCGTTTTTTCAAACGTTGGCAACAACGAAAGAAAATCTGGATGACGATGAAAGGACTTTTGTCGGTTATTCAGGTGACTAGACCTGAACCAACTGAAACCGACCCTAAGACAGTTGAGATTGCGCAGTGGACCAAGCGTGATCAAATAGGTCAAGGAGTTATTTTGTCAGCAATGTCAAATACGCTCTTCGATGTCTATTGTTTCGACTATTACATTGCAAAATCGTTGTGGATGAGTTGGACAGGAAATATAATACTGAAGAGCAAGGGTTCGAAAAGTATTCTGTTTCCAAGTTCATGAGGTATCAGATGGTCGAGGGAAGGTCTGCAACTGAACAGACGCATGAGATTATCAATCTTGAGCATTCTCTATCTGATGCTGAGATGAAGCTTCCCGAGAAGTTTCTGGTCATGGCCATAGTGGATAAATTTCCCAAGTCTTGGGAAAATTTTGGCATGACACTCAAGCATCAGAAAGGGAGAATATCTCTGGATGATCTTATGATCACGATAAGCATTGAGGAAGAGCATAGGAATCAGACCCACAAGATGCCAGTTGAGCATCAACCAAGGGCCAATTTAATAATTGGGAAAAAAGAAAGTGAAAGCAATGTAATATTGTTGATTCTGATTCTATTGTTTTGAATACGGAATCTACTTCTTTGTGGCATAGTAGATAAGGTCATTTAAATTTGGGTTCAATCCAACGAATGATGAATCTTTATTTAATACCTAGTCATGAAATTGAACAAGGTCACAAATGTGAAATTTGTGTAGAAGCTAAACAAGTAAGAAAACCCTATGATTCAGTTGAAAGTGATTCGGAAATACTTGATTTAGTTCACACTGATATTTGTGACTTCAATGGGATTTTGACTAGGGACCATAAACGATATTTTATAACCTTTATAGATGATTGTAGTAGATACTGTTATGTCTTTCTCATGCGTAATAAAGATGAAGCTATAGACAAATTTATTTTGTTTAAAAACGAAGCAGAAATCCAAACTAGCAAGAAACTTAAACGATTAAGGTGTGATAGAGGAGGATAATATAAGTCGAGTAAGTTTAATGAATATTGTCAAAATTTTGGCATAATTCATGAAGAGACTTCTCCATATTCCCCTTCATCTAATGGAATAGCTGAACGAAAAAATAGAACTTTTAAAGACATGGTTAACAGTCTTTTATTAACATTTGGGTTACCAAAGTATTTGTGGGGAGAGGCTTTGAATACGGCTTGCCATATTCTGAATAGAGTCCCTCTGAAACACAATATGAGTACTCCTTTCGAGTTATGGAAAGGGAGGAAGCCAAGTCTCAAATACTTTCGAGTGTGAGGGTGCCTAGCAAAGGTACTGGTCCCTGAACACAAGAAAAAGAAATTGGGCCCTAAGACTGTTGATGCTGTGTTCTTGGGCTATGTGGAGACAAGTTATGCACTGAGATTTCTGGTTATTAAATCAGAAATTCCAGGCATTAGGGTCAACACAATAGCCGAATTTTGTGATGCTACTTTTCTGGAAGATGTATTTTCCATGAAAACGAGAATACCTCCAAGTGTTTCACTTGATGATTCACTTGCCTCCATTTCTATTCCTAAACATGTGGAAAAGATGACAAATGTGGGGTTAATCCTAGTAGTACTAGTCTGACTCATGAAGAGTCAGATGAACCTAAACGGAGTAAGAGAGCTAGGATCGTCAAGAATTTTGGAAGTGACTTTGTCACTTACAATATCGAGGATGAGCCTACAACATTCAAAGATGCTATGGCTTCTTCTGAAGTCAAGCATTGGAATGAAGTTGTCAAAAGTGAGATGGACTCCATTATTTCCAACGGGACATGGGTGCTAGTCGATCTCCCTCCGGGGTGTACTACAATTGGGTGTAAGTGGATCTTTAAGAAGAAACTGAAACCTAATGGGACCATTGATAAGTTTAAGGCTAGATTGGTGGCTAAGGTTTTTAAACAAAAGGAGGAAATAGACTATTTCGATACCTATTCTCCGGTAGCTTGGTTTACTACAATTCGGGTGCTTTTAGCATTGGCTTCAGTATATAATTTTCCGGTTCACCAGATGGATGTGAAAACAGTCTTCTTGTATGGTGAACTAGAAGAAGAGATATATGTGGACCAGCCTGAGGGATTTGTAGCTCATGGTAACGAGCACAAGGTTTGTAAACTTGTTAAGTTTCTCTATAGACTTAAACAACCACTCAAATAGTGGCATGAAAAGTTTGATAAAATTATTCTTGCTTTTGGCTTCACCGTGAATGAGACTGACAAATGTATTTACTGTAAAGTTAAAGGAGATAAAATTATCATTTTATGCCTGTATGTAGATGATATTCTGTTAATAGGATCTTCTTTAGACATAATAACCGAAACCAAGTCATTTTTGAAAAATAAGTTTGAAATGAAGGATATGGGTGAGGCTAATGTAATTCTTGGCATCAAGTTGATTCGTTCAACTGATGGAATAGCTATTTCTCAACCTTACTATGTTGAGAAGCTAATTGAGAAATTTGGCTATTAGAACAGTAGAATTGCTAAGACACATATGACCCTTCTGTGGCTTTATTCAAAAATGAAAGTGGTGTACCTGTTGCACAACTAAGGTATTCCCAAATTATTGGGAGTTTGCAGTATCTGGCAAATGGCACGAGACCAGATACTTTATTTTCTGTCTCGAAGCTGGCTAGATACACTAGTTGTCCGGACAAAACTTATTTGGGAGCTTTGGATAGGGTACTAAAAGTACCTTAAGGGCACAGTGTCACTGTCCATTCATTATGGCAGATTCCTTGTTGTTTTGGAGGGTTACAGTGATGCTAGCTGGATAGCCAAAAACTCCGGAACTAATGGGTGTTCAGGATATGTGTTTACCATAGGTGGGGGCGCAGTCTCCTGGAAGTCTGCAAAACAAACTTTGATAACCCGGTCTACTTTTGAAGTCAAGTTATGTGCGTTGGATACGACTGGTACCGAGGTAGAATGGTTGTATATGTTGTTACTACAACTTTTCATTGTAAGCCAGCCTCTTCCACCTATTGATGTATATTGTGATAGTCATACCACAATAGCAAAAGGTTCGGAGTCGTAAATACAACCAAAAGACGAAAACACACATCCAAGTTAGACTTAAGTCTATAAGGGCATTAGTTTCGTACAGAGTTATAGGCATTGAATTTGTGGAAACAAAGGACAATGTGGCTGATCCTTTGACGAAAGGATTAGATCTGTCACAAGTACAAAATCCAGATTGGGGATAGGACTGAAAACCCATCAGTGATATAACTACGATAGCAACCCAACCTTCCAAGTGGAGATCCCATAAAAAAGGCTCAATGTAGTATTAACAAGTCGTAGGGGATATCAGAGCACCAAAAATAGGTTGATACTTTGTATCTGAAGTTTGTCCCCTGTAATTCTGGAAGGTGCTGTTAGTGCAAGTAAGTAAGAGTTTTAACTCTGAATGGGGTCAAATCTTTACAGACGAGATGCTAAGCAGTGCATCCCTGGAGACGCCCAACTATGTGAATGTAGTTGTTTGGTCGCAACTAAGGAATTGGGCTATTCCTGAAAACATTCAATGAGCAGGATCAGGACACATGGCCTAACGTGTCAACCCTAAAGATCAACACAAAGCCGGTGGTTTGCTGTTACTGATAGACGCTGTCACAACCACGGGCTCAAATTCAAGGCTTAGTTCCATTTGACCCGGTGACAGCTGATGTTAGATAACTTAGGCAGTGGTTCAAACCGGGAGGTACCATTACTGAAAGTAAGACACAGAAGCTTGAGTTCAAATCTATGGATTTGTGGGGGATTGTTGTAATTGACATTTTATAATGTTAATTTGTAACAACAAATTGTTCTGAATTGGTTCAATTACATGTGAATCCATAGATTAGATGGTGAAAGAAATAGAGAGATTACACTTGTCCCATATAGAAATATGATGGGAAGTATGGAGCTTTGATAAGGATATAAGGTGTATGTGGGTGTGAGTGTTGTACACTCAAAGTTGTCCCACATTGAAAGTTTAAGGATAACTTAAACTCCTTATATTAAGTTCAATGTTCAATTTGTGTTTGAAGTGTTATGGAGACTATAGAGAACATGGGGTTGCCCCACACGCACGCCGCAGCCCGCACGCCTGGCCCGGCTCAGGCGCGGGCGTTAGGGAAAAAAGTCTCAGTATCTATCTTTTTACAGCAAAAACCATTTGATATTATTCTGATTCGAAAACAGATTTTATTAGTCATTAATCGGGTATTTAATGTTTTAAGACCAGGTTTTAATTACTGTTTTCATTCAATTTTTAAACTTGAAAAATCAGCCCATTTTTTACTATTTTTTCAAAGAATTAATCTGTTTTTAATTATGTTTAAAGACCTGTTTAATTCCTTTTAATGGCCAGATTTAATGGTTTTAATGTTGTGGTTAAATGCAGCTTAATGCTGCTATTTTCT
This sequence comes from Sesamum alatum, assembly GCA_034509735.1. Lineage (NCBI taxonomy): Eukaryota > Viridiplantae > Streptophyta > Magnoliopsida > Lamiales > Pedaliaceae > Sesamum > Sesamum alatum. The sequence continues at coordinate 6,903,730 of JACGWO010000007.1, read as the reverse complement.
TTGGTGCCTATATAAAGGTGCCATGGGCACTTCAACAACATATTATATACACTTACATCTACAAGTTTTCTCTCTAAAATTGCTCTCAAATTTTTCAGATTTTCCCAGCTAAAGTCTGATAGTTTTCCTCTCAACATAATTTGAGTTTTGAGCTTAGTTTACAAAAAGACTACTGAGTGTTGTTTTGAGGTGTTCTTCGATAAAGTGCATACTGTTAGCACTGAAACCGTTTTATCCTGGAAGAAGTTGTGTAGTACCCGTGTGCACATTCAAAACGGGATGTATAATTTCTTCAAGGCAAGCAGATTATATTTGTGATTCGGTTTGGTGGAATTATTGGACCGAGAATTGTTACGATACAATTCTTATTGTAAGTTTTATTTTATTGTTATAACCTCATTTCTCACTATTTCTTTATAAATTGGTTCCAACGTGTATCTTGTGTTTCAGTTTCAAAATGGTTTTGATTTTTTTCAAAACGATACTATGATTGTCTCTAGGGGAGACCCCAACAATGACTTGTCATCATCCAGACTGTTTCCATCTTCTTCGGTTGAATATTTTGTGACAATTGTTGATCATATTCTTCCACAAAATATTAATAATAATAATATTAATATATTAATAATAATAATAATAATAATAATAATAATAATAATAATAGTAATAATAATAATAATAATAATAATAATAATAATTATTATTATTATTATTATTATTATTATTATTTATTATGAAGTACAAATCATTTTACATAATAGACTAATTAAATTGGTCAAGTAGTTGAAATAAAAATAGTTTTTGTGAATAAGCTTGTGTGCATGTGCATGCCGTTGGCCTCCAACTATCTCAAAATCGTGATTCTTACCCCTTTTTTTTTTGGAAACTTCATATTGTGGTCGAGGCAGGCCTCCATTGAAAATGGGAAGGGAATCAGTTGGGCCAAGGTTGGCCCGCCTTGGCCAGAATTTAGCTGAGGCGCCAGCCTTGGCCAAACTCTAGCTGAGGCAGTTCACCTCCTGCTCCCGCTCTCGCTCTCGCCTCGTCTCCCATTTCTTTTTCTCCGTGAGGGACCTTCTTTGATTCTTCTGATGATGAGGATTTTCAGTTTAAGGCGATTGAAGCAAGCAAAATTTTGCTTGAGTGCCCTTCCGCTTCGTTAGGAGTTGCTATAGGGTCGAGTTTGAAAGAAGTCAATAATTTCCATGCTCTTCTTGAGGAAAAGTCAGATGAATCTGGTGTTTATGGTACTGAGTCGTCAGCAGCCCCCCAGTCTAAATCTCGTTTTCACATCATGAACATTGAGAATTGCAATAGTTGTATGAGTCTTGAGGAGCTTAACATTCTTGATAGAGAGATCAATCCCTCTTTCGATTTTTCCCTCATCCAACGACGTGTCAGCCAATTCACTCCTGATTCTCCCGCGCACTCTTGATGGGTTTCTTTTGGCATTTTTGGGATCTTGGCGTAACTCCTCTCGAGGCTTTTGATATCTTGCTTATTCTTGGGAAGGTTGCCAACGACTCATACTTCTACTTTTTCTTCTCAAAGGACGTAAATTTATAGAGTGATCCACTCCTTCAGCAGTCCTTGGAGTGAAAGGATTTATTGGGGATTAGCAACCACTCAAGGGGTCCCTCTCCCTACCTGACCTTGTTCGTGCCCTTTTGCAGGAGCAGGGTTTGCTTGGCCACCTTCTTGATATCAGGTCCTTATCCTCAGCTGCCATTGCAATATTATTCAGCCTTGCTTTACTTTTCATTTCAATTTTCTTCTCCTTCGTGTCGCTTCACGCTTCATCCTTTGCCTTTGGGAAAAATGCACTTTTGGTCCCATAAGATATGGGGTGTTGCAATTTTGGTCCCATGGTTTACGGGCTCAGCACTTTTGGTCCCACAGGAACCAAAAGTGCTGCATTTTTGGTCCTCCCTCCGTTAAGTGCTTTAAAATATGGATGGAAAACCACCTTTGACTTTCAAAGGTGGTTTTGTAAGGTTTGAAACCACTATAGACCTTGAAGGTGGTATTTTTCTATATTTTGGCTCCAATTTGAAGATTTTCTTTATATAAAACGCATTAAATACATTTATTTAATAGCTTGATTTAACTAAATTTATATAAATTCGATAGAGTATAATCTACAATTTTATAGCAATATTACTATAAATTACTGCAAAAATAAAATAAAATAAAAGCACAAGAAAAAGCAAAAAATGAACCAATTGCATTTGAGGAAAAAAACGAACTGTTTGGAATTTGGCACATGTTTATCCCTGCCAACTATACATTTTGCCCCTAACAACTAAACAGGAATTTGCCCAAATTACACAAAAAGTGACATGTTTTCCCCTACCCACTATGCTGCAATTTACATCACAAAAGATTCCAAATTTGCCCAAAAACAGCAAATTGGATCCCCAAACATCTTATTACATTCTCAAAAAACTTTATGAAATCTAGAAACTGATTACTTCAATTGCTTGGTTTCTTCTTCTTGGTGGCATCTTGTTAAAAAAGGCACTTGGCTCCCTGATGCTTCATTCATGTTCTACAGACAAAGAAAATATGTCATTTACAATTAAACTAAATCATACATGACAAACTTAATAGATTACCTGTTCTTCAATAACATTAGCATCTTGACTTTGAATTCCTTGTGTATGGGGCTGGCTTCCAACCTGCAATGTCCAAGAATCTCAGTCAGTTTTGACCTTTTGAGCAATAAATCAGTTAAAAGGAACGATACTTACAGATATGAACTCTTGACTTTGCAACACAAGAGTTGAAATGGTCCTTTTCCTTGCCTGTGAAAACAAGATATTTAAGTTAGTAAAAACACAGGATTCTGTTTTGAATAAAACATTACATGACATTACATTGGAATATATATAACTTACAGTCAGTTTACTTTGGGGCTGTTGTTGTCCTCCTTCAATTTTCTTCTTCTCACAGCCTTTCTGGTTGTGGCCAGTACCTCCACAGTAGTGGCAGTGCACTGTGTAAGATTGCTTCTTCAGCTTCATTGGTTTTTTCTGGCTTCTTCTGCTCCTTCTCCCATGTCTGTTTGATACTTCATCTGGCTCCATCCTCCTGGCTCTTGATGGTCTACCTGGTTTTCTACCAAAATTGGGTGGAAGTGGAGGAATATGCCCTGTCTGAGCCCACAACTTAGGGCCATTTACAGGCATGATTGCAGCCTGGTAGACCCTCTTGAAAGTATGCACACTGTAGCATGGATTAACAAAATCCTCTGGATCAAGGACTTGACTGCATATTGCACTAATGGCATGATTACATGGAATGCCAGTCAAGTCCCATTTCCTGCAACTACATGTGTCTTTCTGCAAATTGACCACATACCTAGCCCCATCATAACAGAATACTTCATAGTTAGATTGGTCTGATTTTATGGGAATGCAATCAGCTGCCTTGTCCATGTTCTTGTCAAGTATCTTTCTTATTTTTGGACAAATTTTTCTGTCAGACTACTTCTTATGAGCCCTATCTCTATTTTCTGTCAACCTCAACATGATAAATTCTCTAATCCACTCAAGCATTGTTAAAAATGGTTTCTCTCTTGCTTCCAAGATGCAACTGTTGAAGGATTCACAAATATTGTTCAATAACATGTCACATTTGGGAAATGTATTGAAAAAAGCCCTGCTCCAATAAATTGGAGGCTTATCACTTAACCACTCAACCACCTTTCCATTCAGTTTGATCATTTCCTCCATTCTCATCTTAAATTCAGACTCTGTACTTGCTTTAGCAGCATTCCATAATGCAGTTTTATATGCTAACCCCTTAAAGCCTGCTGTTTTCATGTTTCCATGCAAATGGCGCACACAAAACCTTTTATCTGAACCTGGAAAAACTGACTCAAATGCTGGTATTAACCCCTTTTGTTTATCACTTATAAAAGTGTAAGCTTCTTCTCTTACAATGTTCAGATCAGATTTTAACAACCCCAGAAACCACTCCCATGCTTCCCTTGTTTCCCCAGAAACTATTGCATATGCCAAAGGATATAAATTATTGTTCGGATCAATTGACACAGCAGTTAACAACACTCCACCATGTGGCCCCTTTAAGTGGCAGCCATCAACCCCTATAATTGGTCTGCACCCTGACAAGAACCCCACCCTCAATGCATCAAACATCACATAAAACTTAGCAAATTTTCTGTCATGAGCATCTGTCATCATTATGATCACATTAGACCTAGGTTACTTTTCCTTAATTCTTCAGCATAATCCCATAGAAGGGCAAATTGATCATCAGCAGACCCCTCTATAGCATTTAATGCCTTTCTTTTGGCTCTGTATGCTTGGTACTTTGAGACATTACACCTAGTGTCTTTATTACATCTTTTCTGAACCCCTTAACAGCCCTATTAGGATCCGTTCTGAATGAATCTTCATATTTTTTTGACAACCATCCACTGTTCACATTTTTCACATTGAAAGATCTTGCACATGTATGAACAGGATTATACTCTCTTATTTGGAAGGTGGATTCACCTACCACTTTCAATGCATTTATCTTCCACTCACACCCTTCCCCATCACATCTTGCATATATCCTTCTACTATCATTTTTTTTTTATTTTCAGGCTTCTTCTTGTCTTAATAGCATGCCCATGTACAGCATCTTTAAATTCAAATTTTGAACTGAAAATCATCCCAATTTCAAAAGTGGGATCATATTTTTCAGATGCATTAAACACCCTTAAGTGGCATCCATCACCCCCTTCATTATCTTCCTCACTTTCAAAGTCATCCCCACTTCCTACCATGTCCTCATCTGATTCAGATTCAGAATCAGCTGAGGCATCCCAAACATCAACATCTCTAACCACCTCAAACCTTTTTTCAGCATCATCATCTTCTAAGTCAACATCATTATCTTCAAGTTCTATACTATCACTAAACTCATCCTCAACCACCTCATCTTCCCTGTTACCCTCCCCACACCTCACTGCATCTGCCATTTCACCCTCCCCACCCCTCATTGCCTCACCCCCTTCACCCTCCCCACCCTTGACTGTATCACCATCCCCACCCCTAACTGCATCACCCTCAGCACCCTCAACAAAAGGTTGTTGTGACCTAATTTCATCAACTACATTATCCACTATTTTAAATATTGTCTCCCAATCATTAGCCTCAAATATTGCATCATTATCCATCACAAGTTGTTTTTCATTTTCAGCAGTGGGTTCAGGGATGTCTTGTATTGCATCTAAGTACAATACAATTTCCCTATTGATTTTGTAAGTACCTATCAGTTGCAAAATGTCTGTTTGATACAGAATTTGTCTGAACTTATTGTAGTTTCTATCAATTTTGTAATACTTTTTGTCTCCCGAATAACCTATTGCCTCACACAGCTTGTTTAAATTTTCGATTGTTAGATCATCCACATCCACATAGTCAAAGTACCTTACACACCCTCCTACATACTCAGGATTGGGACTGTGTAAGAGTTCCCCCCCATTATGTATTTTCAGAGTGATAAAAGGTTCATTTGGGGCTGCAGTAAAACAATGGGAAGAATAAAGGAAAACAAGAACAAAAAAAAGGGCAATAGTCAGAACCCCATAAACCACTTAAAGCATACAACAAACAACAATAATATCCAACTACAATATTTTATACAACAACATACCAACAAACACAAACCCACAAACAACAAACTAATATTATATACAAATCAGCAATATTTTATTCAAAATACACCAAAAAAACAAAAGCCCTAGTTTCTACAGCAACCAACACCAACAGACAACAATAATCTAAACAATTTCTTGTGCTTCTCAGAGCACAAAACACAACATTATTCTTAAAAAAGCAAGTATTAAACAAAGATTTAAAAAAGCAAGTATTAAAGAAACATCTTACGGTATTTCAGGGTGGGAGGTGGTTAAAACGACTACTCCTCAAAGCCATGGCCTTCAACGTCCTTCCGCGACCTTCAGCAACAAAGATTTTCTGAATCAATCGGGCGTTAATGGAGTTTTTTTTGAGGGATTTGGTGAGAATTTAGAGAGAGAAGACGAGGACTTAGGGTTTTTTTTTTCAGAATTGGGAGAAGAATGAATTTCATTTTGGCTGACCAAGACTTGTGTTGACTTTGGGGCACGTGAGTGCCATGTGAGTGGATATCAAACCACTTCTGTTAATTAACGAGCGCGTGACAGCACGCGCGGTGGTTTCCGTCAAAAATCCAACGTCCGTTACCCCTTGGGACCAAAAGTGCAGCACTTTTGGTTCCTGTGGGACCAAAAGTGCTGAGCCCGTAAACCATGGGACCAAAATTGCAACACCCCATATCCTATGGGACCAAAAGTGCATTTTTCCCTTTGCCTTTTCATAGGAAGGAAAGTCACTTCAAGGTATCCAGTGCTTCAAGGTGGACAGCGAGATGTAAGGCTTCTGTTGGTTAAGTTCAAGTTGATGGCCTCAACTTTTTGAGGTTTGATAAAACTTAGAGATTTTGTTTGTTTTATTTTCGAGACAGTACATCATTTTATTATGCGCCTCAAGGAAGCTCGATTATTATTAGCTTCAGTGCGTTCTATTATGCGCATCATGGGAGCTCAACTATTATTAGCTTCGGGGCGTTCTATTATACGCCTCATGGAAGCTTGATTATTATTAGCATTGGGGTCATGAAACTTGATTATTATTAGCTTTTGGGCGTTCTATTATGCGCATCATAGAAGCTTGATTATTATTAGCTTCGGGCTTTATATTATGTGCCTCATAGCAGCTTGATTATTAGGGGCGTTCTATTATGCGCCTCATGGAAGCCTAGTTATCATTAGCTTGAGCATACAAATCCATTTCTCCCACGACTTAGTCGTGGGTATATATTTTCTCTTGGGGTCCACCAGTACAGGTCCCTATGGGGAGATCAATTTTCATACATACCATAAACTTGATAAAGTAAACTTGAAAATAATTTAAAGGAGAGGGATACACTTCCCATCATTTTATTAATCGATGTTTTTCTCTTCAAAGGTTGACATCTACGCACTTTATTTTTTTAAATTTCAAACATTCCAATTGCTTTCTTTTTTCTAATGCGATGCGTTCCGCTTAACTATCTTGACCGCCTTTACCTCCTATACGGTTTCCATGTGTTCCTCTTTAACTTTTCTTTTCTTTACTTCCTGATGTCGTGTCTTCCACTCTTCTCCATGGGAAGATTCCCCTCGTTGAGTTTCATCAGGTGTCCATTGACGTGATTTCTATTGGTCGGGCCATTTGACATTGCCTTCTATTTTCCTGTTAGAAATGGTTGTTGATTTTCTTAGTGTGTTGGCGTAACATTCTCTTGCCTGCCTCCTGTCGCCACTTTCTTCTCCAACCCCGCTGGGTGTTAGGAATTTTATCTTCAAACGGTAGGTGAATGCTACGGCTTGGAAAAGGTTTAAACTAGGCCTGCCAAGAATTACGTTATATGCTGATGGAGAATCCACTACTAGAAATTTCACCAATTACAGGTAGCATGACCTTCCCTAGCGGCTCAACTACATCTCCACAGAAGCTGGTGAGTGGAGTGTTGACTGGTGCCAGTCGTGCATTGTCTATACCCATTTGCGAGATAGCCTTGTGAAAGATGATGTTGGTTGGACTTTCATTATCTATCAAGATCTTTTTAACCGAAAATTTTGATATGGAGAGTGTCATTACTACTGCGTCGTTGTTAGGGAGGATGTTTCCCTCCAAGTCCTGGTGATTGAAAACTATCGCGCTTTCGTAATTCTTTGGCTGTGTTACTGCGATTTCTTTGAACGCAACATAGTTGGTTGCCTCACTAGCCTCTCTTATAGTGGCCTTCCTTGCTCGTGCCAAGTCTCCTCATGCGGGGCCTCCTAAGATGACTCCAATAACCCCTGCAGTAGGGAAGTTATCCTTCGCCCTCCATTCTACTCTTGATCTTTCTTCCATCTTGACGTGGGGTGCAATGTGTCCTTCCTCAACAGCGTGTTCCTGGGTCCCTGGCTTCCTTTGGTCTACAAACTCTTTCAGGTATCCTCTTTGAATGAGCTTTTCAATTTCACTCTTTAAATTATGACACTCCTCTGTACTATGGCCTCGATCTCTATGGAAGTGACAGTATTTATCAGATTTCATCCTTTTAGGATTGCCTTTGATGGGGAAGGGCCAGCGTACCCAGCCTTGTTGCTTTGCCACAGAGAGGATTTCCGTCCGCGTGGCATTTAGTAAGGTATATCGTACTAAGTCACCAAGAGCTATATGTTTGCTTTCCCGTGTACTTCCTTCCGCCTTGGGGGGTATCATTTCCTCTTCTTCGTCATATCTTCGTTTTAATGGAATTATTGACCTTAAGCCGACAAATTCTTTGATTCTTATGTATTTTTCTGCTCTTAACAGCAACTCCTCCTAGGTGGCTCGAGGCTTCCCGACGACTGATTTCTTGAACCGACCTCTTCTTAGATTTTGCTACATGATGCTTGCCAAGAGTTTTGGGTTTAGATGGGGGACCTCCAACATAGCTTCTGAGAAGCACTGCACATACTCCCTTAGGCTCTCACTTTCAGTTGGGCTATAGTGAACAGGTAGGATGTTGTTTTTGGGTATCGCATGTTAACTACAAAATAGTGCAAAAAACATTGGGAGAGTTGCTCAAAAGCCTCGATGGTCCCTAGGGACAACTAGTTAAACCATGCCATTGCATTTCCAGATAAAGTGGTTTGAAATAGCTTGCAGTAGGTCGCGTCGCTGATGTCCAACAAGTCAACCCTTGCCAGGAAATGGTCCAAGTGGTCTTGAGGGTCGCCCACCCATTGTATTCACTCAAACTTGGGATTTTGATCCCTGGTTAGATGGCTTTCACCAAAATGTAAGGGGTGAATGGACTCCGTCTCAGGGGTGCGACTGCCAAGGGCCAAGTTGGGAGCCCTCCCGCTCTCACGGGGCTTGGGAACCTAGGTGTAAGAGGCATTTGACAACCCATCTCTCTTTGAACTTCTTCTCTTCTTTGTGGCATCCTTTTTGGAGAAGGCGTTGGAAAATAATTATCTTCATGCCCGCCTCCTTCGAGAGGCAATGGAGGGAAATAACTCCTCGAGGAGGTGGAGGGAAATAGTTATCTTCAGGTTGCATGGCCCTGCTATCAAATTCTTCCTTGTAGTTTATTCCTTCCTGGGCATCCCCGGCCTTTACTCACAGTCCTCAGGGGCTAAGGGAGTGTCTTGGCCTCTGCGAGGATGGCGAGGGGGTCATGGGGGCAACGCGTGTCCTGCGATGTATTAGGCCACATTCCTATCTGCAGCTTGAACAAAGGCGTCTTCCACCAGTTGGTGAAGCGCCTTAGGAGTTATCTGAATCAATGCAACGGAGGTGGAGCACCAAAGCCTTCATGATCTCTTTCGTCTTGATTACTCACCTGTTCGTTCTGAGGGTTGTGAACGGGCGAATTCTCCGGGAGATGGCCAGCACATACATGGTTCTCACCTCTCCTTCAAGTTCTTCATGTCCCGTGTTCCCATTCTTGGCTCACGATCGAGTATTCATCTTCAATGCTCAGATCAATGTTCCCACAAGACGGGGCCAAAGTTGATGGAGAAATAATCAGGGAGGTTGTGATCAAAACACATTTCACGCGTCACAAACCAGAAACTTCAAGTCTTTCTTCTATTGCTTTCCCCAAAAGTCTCTTTTAACAATGAAGTTATAGGCTATTTATACTAGACTAGTCATAAATGTGGGAGTGTATAAAGTCAATTTTACCTCTTTACCAACCACTATTGATGGATACAATTTGATATCTAGGGATAATCTAGTAATTACATAACAGCATTGAAATCGTACGATCTTGATCTTTCGTTGCCTCTTGTGGAAATGATTTGACTTTCCTTTTATTGTGTTTTTTATCTCCATCAATCTCATATTTATTTTTACAAATAATTATCATTTACATTATTAAAATATTGAATACTAATAGAAAACTGGATGTTTAATTCAATAATGTTTCCACTATGTAATATAATTATTCATTCATGTACAGTAATAAACTTTCACGATTGACAAAAAGTTATATTTTTTAATTTAATCATAGCAATTTAATTTATATTTTTCTATAATTTAGGAATAATATCATATAATAGAAAATAAAATATTAAATCTTAAAATATTAAATATGTGAAATTATAAATTTTATTAGTGATAAATTATTCAAATTATATGAAAATTCTAACAACTTTAGATGAACAATTTTGAAAATAAATTAAAAATAGTAAAATCGAATTAAGATTACTATAATGAGGACAAGGTAATCCAAAATGAAGTTGAATTTATTTACAAAAAAAACAAAGCAGCTATAAGCACCCCCAAAGTGCTTTTAGCTTTTGGCTTATAGATATTTTTTATAATAGTTTCAGAAGTATAAGTTGACACCCCAAACATTTCGAACGTGTGTTTATGAACCTAGAAGCTAAAGTAAAAAGTGCTTTTGCGAATCTGGCGCAAACACTCCCAAAGAGGTGAAGTATTCAAGAATCAAGAGAGTAATAAACAATGTACAAAAAGTAGAAAAAGTAATCAAAACTAATAGCTCGCCTGTGGTTGTACCGTTAATGTATTCAAATATAAATAATTCATTGAATACAACAATAATTTTAATTTAAATATTACATTGAAATTTATAATCTATATAAATGTGTGAATACTCAAGTTGTTTGTTCCTCATTATGAAAAGATAAATATACCCTTATTTAAATATTATTAATAATTATATTACATATTATGGAATTTTTAATAATTTATAATTTTAAATATTCTAAACCTCCTTCATATAAATTTAAGATAGAAAACCTAAATCGTGAATCATGAATCCAATCATACAAAATTTTAATAAACTACTTGTAATCATGAATCATGAATGAGCCCAATTACACAGACCTATCACGTATTAAATTTTAATAGCATTCACAAAAAATTTATATTATAAAATTAATTATAAAAAAAATAAAATTCTATAAGAAAAATATTTAAAAGTCTTAATTACTCTAAACTACTTAGAGAATGAATAGCATATTCAACTAAAAAAAATTAATATGTCAAATAATATTTCAACACAATTACTTTGCTAGAAGAAATCTTAATTATATTAAGAAATTTTTAATCTACCATGACACATTAAAATTTTAAATAAACTACACATGAATAATATATAAAATACTAATCTAAACTTAAATATATATATAATGAATAAATATCAAAATTTAATTATAAATTAAAATTGATATATGGATATGATATTATTAAGTTGAAATTGCTTGTGAAAATTCAAGTATTAAGTGAATCTCTTAGTGCATGATTTTTCTAATATTAGATAATCCTGATGCTTACTTTACGTCGATCCATTGTCTTTTTATATTAATTAATAGAAAAAAAATATTACAACAACAAATGTGACATAAAAAATTAAATTGTAACATAATATATTATTGAATAAGAAATAGATTATACCAATTGGTTCATATGAAAATAAGATTAAGAAGTTAAACTAAAAACACGTAGAATTAAAAATTGCAATATAAAAGCAAAAAATAAATTTTATACAGTAACATTTCAAAATTTAGAAGGTAATAAAGCATGTAAATAATACTTTGATACATTTAACATATAGTAAAAGAAAACGTATTACATACACAGTAACACAGACATAATATAGCAAAATCAAACAATAGCCAAGAGACACAATAAAACCTGCAAAAAAAAAAATTGATCAATTTTATTAAAAGGGAATACCGAATAAGTATCATTATTACAAATAAAAAATATCAATACGATTAAATTACAACTGTTATTGAAAATTTAAAAAAGAGCTAACTAATTGATTTTATTTCAATATTAATAGGCTAAAAACACCATGTCCCCCTCCCCTTGCACCCCCAAGACATTGACATTGAAGAAGAGTATAATATAATAAATAATTTAATTTAAAACCTTATTTTATTGAGTAGTAAATTAACTAACGTAATTGTAAGTCCTAACGAGACATATATAACTATTTTTATGCTTTAAAAGGTGCATAAAAGTTGTAATATTTTACCACCTTGTATTATTATACACTTAACACCCACATGGCATTTTCTTTTGAATATCCATAGGAAAATGTGTCATGGAACTAAAATTGTTACTTTCTAATATTTACGGGACCGAAAGTGAGAATCTCAAAAATAATGGACCAAATTAAAATGGAAAGGACCTAAGTTGCGGATTGAAAAATGTTATTTCTCCTTATGGAAATAAGAAAAGTCAAATCGTGAGTAAACATTAACACAATAACAATTAAAAGTATATAGTTTAAAATAATTATATACTAACACGTAAGTACAATTACATTGGCATATTAAGAAAATTAATAAATTTTGAGAATAAACTTAGTACAATAAAATAATAAATAAAAACTAATTTAATTATGTTGAAATTAGAAAAAAAAAGATGGTAAATAAATAAGCCAGTGAGATTAATATATTTTTCCAATAATAAATTTATAAAAATAACTTAAAAGTTTAAAAAGCATGAGTACTAAAGATAATAAAAATTGATATATGCATAAAATATTATTAAATTGAAATTACTTATGAAAATTCAACTATTGAGTGAATCTCTTAGCACTTGATTTTTTTAGTATTAGATAATCTTGAATGTTTTACTTTTACATCTATCGTTTCTTTTATAAAGGTGAAAAATAAAATTTTATACAGTAAAATTTCAAAATTTAGAAGCTAATAAAGCATGTAAATAATGCTTTGACATTATAAAAAAGTTGATACTAAAATATGATTAACATACATTATAGGATCTTACAATACACATATTGGTACTATGGTCCAATTTGATTATAATTTTATAACAATAGTCAATAAATAATTAGTTTGTAATAGTGCCGATAAATTAAAAATAAATGACATTTGAATATAGTAGTAAAAGAAAACATACAACACACATACATAATGTAACAAAAAAATAAAATAAAATTAAACAACAAAAATAGGCATAATAAAACCTATAAATAAAATTGATCAATTTATTTTATTAAATTAGAATTTCTTCTATCCAAGCTAAGGAGTTTTGACTAATTATTTTTATTTTAATATTATTTTTTTGGATATCATTATTTTATATTTTCATAGTAACTGGTTTGATACATAATAATGAAATAATCATTAGTAAATAAGTGAAATACAAAATTTTAATTTTCGGGAATATCTTTTTATTCAATAGTACCAATTAAATTTAGAAATTAAATTACAAATAATAGAAATGAATAGTTTCCCTATCAATTTAAATAATTATTGTCAAATTGTTTGAAAATAAAATCGAATAATACCAATGTTTCAATGGCAAAATTATGAATAATATCATGAAATTAATATAAATAATATATTTACTTCTAAAAATATATTTGTACACGTGCATCGCACGTCATGCTTTCGAGTTAAATAAATACATCAATAATATCGAATTAACAAAAAAAAAAAAAAAAAAACAATAAGCTACTATAAAAGTAGATAGATATCCACACTCATGTGACTCGAACAAACACGCTTTAATTGAGGGTTAACTCTATCAATTGAACAAGGTCCCTTTTGCAAATAGAATCAACTACAAGTCATATGTTTTTTTCTTTCTTTTTTGGAACAAATGTACTTTTTCTTTCTTTGAACAGCAAACTAATAGATATTTTCTCTCTTCCAAAAAATCTTGATATTTTTCTTGTTCCAAAAAAAAAGAATCTTGATATTTTTTTTTTCTCTTTAAACTCCCTTGCTTTTAAAACCTGTCCTGTTTTGATCCAAAACAAATCATAGTCCCTGTACATGCCAGCACATTGACATCTGTTTGTTGACCAAATATCATCAAATCTAGTTTTAACAAAAACTTTTTACTCAAATTAAATCTGGTCTGACCTGATCAAACCAACCAATTTACATAATAAGCGACGAAAATTTATATGCAAATTTCATCATATTTACAAAAGACTGATCTTCAAGATTGGGATCACCATTTATATGCTTCAAATGGTTCAGAATCCGCTCACCAAACGAAAAAAAAAAAAAAGGTCCGACGCCATAAGGCAAATACTTTAAGAAACGTCGTTCTATGTCTCTTCGATCACACCGTTTCCTAGAATTAAAATGATTTCAACACTCGATCTCATTGTACTTCTACGGTCTAATCATTTCCAACAGCAAGTATAATATGCATCGATCATCTTTGCTGAACTGTACATCAAATCACATGACAAATATACATCAAATCCAATCTAAATTAAAATCGCCCCATAACATCTCCTGCCGTCCCATGTACTGTTGAGCAAAAGAGAAGATAAAATTCGGAATATCTTTCGACGTTTAAGCCCCAGGAGGGACGATCATACTCAGGAAGTCTCAGTATATTCACATTATAGGACAATCAGAATTTACTTATACCGAATTCGCCCTGTTTTCAGAGAAATCGAAACTAATTTATACACTCAAGATAATAAAATAGAATTAGCCGTCCACGGTCTCCCTACAACGTAACCATAAAAAGCTTCAACTGCAGTTATATACAAATATGCTCAGCATTGGATGAGGAAGAAAGAGCAGAAAACATCAAAATAGCGATTATAAATAGTTTGTCTTTCAACTTTAGTACCATTACCAGTCACGCCCCCTTCCCTCCTTCTGGTGCGCCATAACACATCGATGAGCCTCAATGTAACGTGAGCGGCCGACATCTAAACTCATCTGAGGATTCAAGTTCTCATAACTTCATGCATATATGATCAAATCGTCGTGTACCATTGCCATTCAAAGCTTGATCGAGCAGTACCTGAATGAGTGATCACCGCAAAACCAGCCTCTCTTTCATCTTTAGTTCCTTGAGCCGCTTTTTCGCATATAGTGTGACAACAGCTGTTGCTGCTGCAGTAAGGCAAAAGCCAGCAACGTTCAAAATTATCTCAGGAACCGACATGGAGCGCCGACCAGATGAAGCATTAGCTAAAGTTTTTATGAAGATGCCACTGCATTTAGACGAACACCGCATTAGTCAGGGTATATTTGATGAAAAAACGAACAAAAACATGCCTACTGCCTCCCCAAATCAATTATCACACGAAGGAATCTCAGGTTTAACAATTACCCAAAATAAGAAAATTGTCGGTACAATTTTGTAACCGCTGTACACATATTCACTAAAATAAAGATACAAAACAAAAAGAGATTTTCTATTGCAAACAAAACACGAGAACACAACTAATCATCAGATAGTTAGAAAGAAGCAGGATACAGATGGTAGAGGACACAGACATGCTTTACCAAATTTCAATGATGAACGATTTCACTTTTTTCAGCCTGAAGTCCCATTACGGCATATCTAAATAATATTTCTCACCATTAGTTTTTCCAGTTACAAGCATATAGGGAGACCATGCAGCATTGATGCAAGGAGCATGCAAGACGTTATGCTGAATTCGTATCATGCATGAACACGAGATGTCACTTCAAAAACATCATTTTCAAGGCAATAAGAAACATCATCAACGGTATACAGAAGATAAAAATTTGTCTAGCAAGAAGTGGCCAACACGTCTGTCAAAGTTTTAGATATGTAAAGAGAGAATAATAACATAATTGAGCCCTTTGGGCACTTGTCCCGTGGACGTAGGCCATATGGTCAAACCACGTAAATCTCATAACCCACAGGTCCCAAGATCGAAACCTGGCTCTGATACCATGTCAAAGTTCTAGATATGTGAAGAGAGAATAACATGCCCAAAGGGATAAATTATGTTATTCTCTCTTCACATATCTAAAACTATGACGACCTCAATACAACAAACTAAAATATGCACCATGCATGCACAACCAAGTATATATGTTCCAAGTTCGTGGGTTTAATAATTTCTTCTTGCACAGAAACGTGTTCCTTTTCGTTTATTAATTTATTGATGAGAGAGAGAGGGAGAGAGAGAGAGTTCTCACGTGTAAAGTGTAACAAATATTTCTGGTACCATTCCTACCAATGTCCCCAACAAGTAAGGACCATACATGACATCTGTAGCCACCGCACAGTAGTTGTAGATGATGTAAGGGAAAGGAGAAATCCTAATAAATGCGACAGCTCGGAACTGATTAAACAAACTTCCCTCGCCTGCTAATCTTATAACAGAAGCTTTCTTTGGATATTTATCTAACCACACCTACAGATAAGAAAAAATAATCGAGTATAGGAACCAAATTAAAGTCATAATACTATAAGAAACACTTTGGAAAGTCAAATATACATACTTGAATTCTATGATAGAATAGAGAACCAATGAAATACGGAACAGAGACACCAATGCTGACTGCCCCTATGATCAGCAAAAACCCGTAGAAGTATCCGAAAGTCATCCCAGCTACCCACATGGATGGTGAAGAAGGTAAAAGGAAGGACGGAAATATTGTTAGAGAACCAAAGATTATAATAGCTAGCTTTGTTCTGCTGAATGTTTCTATCTCCCAATTTATTATGGGCACGATTCCCTGGAAAAAAGAACACAATCACAGTCAGTTCAGAAACAAATCACTCACTGGCATCATGGCAGTATGAACAGCATAACAGAAGATGATGACCCGGGAAGAGAACATAATAACAATAATAATCAGAAAGCGGTTGGTTTCACATCTCAAGTAAGCTATTGGCTTCAACTAAAAGGAATTTCACCTTATGTTGGTTCCCCCTCGAGTGTCACGAGTGCAAACCTCATGTAGCATGTAGAGCTCGTCAATTCATAAGTTTATCATGAGTTTGCGGTGGCTGGCTTACAATGCTTGATCCAATGGGACAGCGCTTAACTTCTAGTTTGTGGTAGGCTACGATGACTAAGCTGGAAAATGAGCCAACGAGCTTTGGCAAAAAGAACATTCTATAATAGCTAAGTTCCTTCTTTGGGGCCTGGGGGGTAATCACAAGGGGTTTAAGCCGATGTAACCTTTTGTCTCACCCAAAAAAGGAGGAGGACTTCAACTAAAGGGGTTAATGGATGAACACATAACTTATATAAACTAAACTGTGAACTACAACGCAGAAGCTTTTGCTAATCAAATACTGATGCAGAAAATGGTAATACTTTCCCTATGTTTAGTGCAGCCACTGACTTATCGAAACAGGTACAAGATGTGATTCGATCAAATATAGACACCAAAGCCTAAACAATAGAATAGAAAAGCAAATCCAGAAGTGGCAACCCCATATTGTCCAAAAATGATTTCTATCTTTTAGGTCCGTCGTGTAAAACAATCAATTATCGCATCATCATTGTCACAATTATTGACATCACACATCAAATTGCATATAGAAACTAAGAGTTGCCAATGAACAATTACAGACTAGGACTACGGAGTACCTGCTCTAAACTCAAAAAGGCTTCAGACAGCTACAAAAAGCAGGCAAAACACACAAATACTCTCAGCTAGAGTCGACCCAACGAGTAAACAGCTCAACACCGCAACATCCAGAAATAAGACGCCGACATCCACCACAGAAACAATTCAAAAAGACTTCCTCAAGCTTAAAGGGATCAAGAAGACAATGCATTTCTTGGCTCATTTTCACACACAGACTACAAGGCAGTTGCATAAAAATGTTCTGCAATTGCCTCATCACATCTACAAAGAACCGAGAGCAATACACACATACTACCTCAAACAACATCATCCCAACACACGAATTACACAATCAAGAGACAAATCACATAAATGCATGCATCTACACAGAAATTCCTGAAGTTTCATTTCGGAAAAGACGCGTAATTCAGAAGAAACTTAGACCTTCTCGATGACAAAAGGGCCGACCCATTTGAAGATAACGGCGCCCAGAATCCCAGCGACTACCACCCCGAGTACCAGCTTCGTCCACCGCCACAACGACCACCGCCCTCCGCCGCCGGCGCCTCTACAAGAAGGCGACGTTTCCGCCTGGCATAGCGCCCCGCCATACCCATCACCATCGCCACCGCCTTCCAATTTCACGTAATCTCTCTCCAGCTTAAGATCCTCATCGCTGGCAATGTAAGTCATCACAGAGACGGATCAAAAGCCAGCCCGATTGAAACAGACTCTCACAATCATCGAACGACCAAAATCAAGAAAATTTTGTGGGGGGGCCCGCCCGGTTGCGGGAGCTTCAGATTTTCACAGTAACAGTCAAAAAATAGCCGTTTCTCTACCAAAATTTCTTTTATAGTATAATTCTTTATTCTCCCGTGTTTCTTTTTTTGGTATATGGATTGAGCCCAGGAAAGATGAAAAATGTAGGGCAATGGAGGACGAGAAGGAGAGGGAAAAACGGAGAGTGCGATAGACGAACTCTTAAGCAATCTTGATTTTGTGGGCTACACGACAAGAACAAGAAGAAGGAGAAGAAGAGAGGGAAGATGGAGAGAGAGAGAGAGAGAGAGAGGAGAGGGAGGGAGTTTCACTCTAATATAAGTAAACTTACTACGTTAATGAGGATGTCTGAATATTGGCTTTGAGCACCCCGAAATTGCTCTTCTCAGTCCACATTTGTATATTATATGCCGTTATTGAAACACACTCGATTTATGTGTATAATTTAAATTTTTATTATATTTATTTAATTATTTTTAATTAAATAGTTGAAATGAATGTTATCAAAATAGATAAGATAGTTTGATTTAAATTTAAGTATATAAAGAATAACTGATAATAACTATTTAATTAAAAAATAATTATTTACTAAATAAAGAAATTTAAGTAAGTGTATATATTAGTCAACCATATTTATTTTAAGGTTCATTTTGATTTATGGATTTAGATTTTAGAGAATGATTTGAGGATAAATGATTTCAAACGACTCTATTTAAAAAGAATATGAAATCTATTAATATTCAACAAAATATAATTTAAAATTATAATTGAAGAATTTGGAACTCTTTAAATTTAGGATATCCAAACAGATTTAACAAAATATAATTGAAAATTAGAATTAAAGAATTTGAAATTTTAATTCAACAAAACATAATTCAAAATTAGAATTGAAGAATTTGAAATTCTTTAGATTTAGAATATCGAAATAGATTTAAAGGATTTATTATTAAGAATTTGAAATTCATAATTTCAAATTTTTCAATTCAAATGCAACATTATGAAAACTACACCGCCCTCCCCTGAGGGGTGTAACTATACGTAAAATCCCTGTTGTTTGGAAAATTACTTTTAGCAATCCTGACGTTCGTTTTCATTTATTAAATAGATCCCTTTGATAGTCAAAATTAAGAAATTTGCTAATGTTGGCAAAAAAAAATTAAATAAAAATCCATATCTAGCCCTAGTAACTTACTATTGACATATTGCAGGTCACCAAATCTTTTCTGATCAAAATTACTTTTATATTGGTGAAGATGTACCTCCTCAAATGCATTAACCCGTGTGAAGATGTATAAGTAAGTCTGATAAAAAATGATTTGTTTGACTTGCAATAAGTTAATCGAGGATAAACATAAATTTTCATTCAAGTTATTTACTAATATTAGTAAAATCGATAAATTTTGACTACTTAAAGTACTATTTATTAAAAAAAACAAATTTTAAGTGTACTAAATGTAAAAGATCGACTTAGAATTATCCCTTTTATTCATAAGTAGTTTTTCTAAGGTCACAAGGCCTTAATAAGCGACTAATTATATGTTTTGTTACTAAATAACCATCTCTTAACCATTTGCTTTTAGCAATAATTTTCAGAAGTTAAATATTTTAATAGTTTTGATAAGTTATCATTTTATTTTTTTTCTCAATCATTTAATTGAATATAAGTATAACAAAAAGCCAGATTACACATAATATTGAGTGTACTTTAGCTGCTATTTATATATAATTAATAGTAATTAGGGTAAATTACAGTGACACCCCTTGAGGTTAGACCAAAATATACAAACACCCTCTATTTTTTGTAAAATTACAGCTATATCCCCTGAGGTTATAGTTTTATTATAACTACACCCCTTATTCAAAGGCAAAGCTTGCACTAGTACCCCTTAAAAAATATTACACTAACACCCCTTAGATGATGTAGTTGTAATTATACAAAAGACATAAGGTGTTTGTGTAATTGAACATAACTTCAGGTGGTGTCAATGCAATTTACCCTAATTAATATGACAAAGGTTGACATTTTATTTAAGGAAGACTAATGAAAATATCTCTACCATTTGTTTTGGTAATTATCCTTTTAATTTTTGGTTTGTATTTATAAATGCAGCATACTTGATTATTCAAACTTGAATATTATATAATAATTAAGGGATTTAAATGCAAATCGAAATACAATTTAAGGGTGTAAAGTGTATTTAACTCAATAATTATTTTAAAAATTCATATACCAAAGTGTTTGATTAGATGATTCAACAAGCCAAACAGATTTTTGGGTAAATTACATTAACACCCCTCATATTAGATTTAATTACACAAACATTTCCTTCTCTTTGTAAAATTATAAGTACATTTTTTGATGTTATAATTGTAATTACAAACGCATTCATGTTCAACGGCAAAATTTTACACAAACGCCCCTTAAAAGAATATACTTGTAATTAAATGATAAGAGGCGTTTATATAATTTGATTCAATATCAAGATTGTCAATGTAATTTATCTTATATTTTAAATTGTTAATTAGTCATTATGCGGTGGATTAGTTGGGTAGAATTGGTCCACTTTTAATTATTCCATCATTAAATAATAGAGTGGGGATCGAGAATCACTCATAATTTCCATGTCTATGATTGGACAATTCTTATTAAATGAATTCTTAAATATAAATTAATCGACGTGGCACGTTGTCTCTGTGGGCATATAATAAACTAGCAACAGCTGCATGTGGTCCTCGCGTACATAAATTTTTAAGTGTGAACCACAACAAACACAATGTTTCCTCTAATAAACAAAATAAAATTGTATGATTTAATTAAAATAAAATAAAATTGTACCGCGTTTTACAATATATTATAAATAATATATATATATATATATATATAAACTAACACATTCGCATCTCATAAAAAAAGAGAAAGAAATAACGAAAGAAAGAAAAGAGACTAACTTAGTGGTATTATTGACATAACAAAAATTGGTGTCACGGTGTGAGTAACTGCTCTTTATAAGTAAAAAATAATATTTTTTTTTATATTAGTATAGATATACATTTTTTTTTTTGGAATTAAAACCGATTAACTTTATTAATTGAAGTAAAGTGCTTACAATTAGTCCTGTCGAATATCAATATCGAACAAAAATAATGCAATAATCATACCATGATCAACAATATCATATAATTTAAATCTAAATAACACTTTACTATTTCAGTATACAAATAATATTTATTTTACAGTAGCAACATAACCCCACACAGAGGTTCGAACCCATGACCTCTAAGATCATTTGACTCAGCTCCAACAACTGAACTAGGCCTCATCGATTATTATAGATACACATTTAAAATAAGGGTAAATTACAATGACATCTCCTAAGGTTTAACATAATTATGAATATCTCCTTATTGTTTCAAAAAATCCCAGAGATTTTTAATTTTTAACCAAGTGCCTAAAATGATCCCTTTTGCCCTTAATATTTTTAAAAAAATATAGAAAAATCACCCGACGCAAATTACGTTATTGCTCCTCAATGGAAAAACGTAAGAAACCTCTTTCTGCGCATTTTGTCCCAAAAAATTTAGAAAATTTTAAAAAATAATTCAATTTGCATAAGGGCATTTTGGTTAGTTCACCCATAAAAATAGAGAAAATGAGTTATTTGTTAGACTATTACAAACCTCAGTGGGATATTTGTAATTTTTTGAAACAATGAAAAGGTATTCGTAATTTATACTATTATAAAAGAAAATCTTTTGGCGTACCAATTTTTCAATGCCCAAATTTACCCTTCAATTCTTTTATTTTATTAAAAAAACTATTGATCAGAAAAGTATTTTTATTATTTCTTCCTCGAAACTCATTACTCCACATTTTTCTCACCTCACTTCATATTTCTTTTTTCTTACAAATTTTTATTTTTTTCATGTCTTCACAATTTTTTTTTTTTTATCTCACACAATTCTTTTTAATATACTTGCGAGAATGTACGGCAACGATTAATTATGTTAAAAGTCAAAGAAGGTCCCTGTCATTCAACCTTAAAATAATTAAATATTGATAGACAACGAAGTAACCAAACAAAGCGGTTGAGTGCGTGGAGCGATGAAAACTTTGATTGCCCAAAGCAAAAGAGGGTTAATATCGACGGCAGGGAATTCCCGAGAGAGCATAAATGTTGGTGGGGATGTGAACCACGTGGCGAGTAGCAGGACAGCTGTGAATTTCATTTGCATACGTGTTGTGACTTCACCGCACCCCTAGAATCGCGTGAAGAATTATCGATACTAGCAGGGCACGTTCACGCAATGCGTGAATAAATTAAAAATAATAATAAAAAAATATTAAATTATATTAATCAATTTTAAACTACGTAATTTGGTGAATTTCTGTACATATATAATCTATTTTAAATTAACGTTTAATAGATCATTAATCATATATTTATTAATTACGTAATTTAAAATGATATAACGTAAAATAATTAAGTAAATACTTTATAAATTAATTTACAAAAACACTTGATGGATGAGCATAATCTATCTTTACTGTTATAAAATAAAAGGTTGTTTTTCGGCAAAATTACACTTTTGGTCCCATAGAATTGGGGGTCAACACTTTTGGTCCCATACTTCCTGAAATGACCAATTTAGTCCCAAAATTGAGAATTTTCGACACTTTTGGTCCCGCGCTTTCTGAAATGACTAGTTTAGTCCCAAAATTGAGAATTTTTGACACATTTGATCCCATAAGATGATTTTCATAAAAAAATATTAACAGCAAACGTATCGTCGTTAGTGGGACCAAATGTATCAAAAATTCCCAATTTTGGGACTAAATTGGTCATTTCAGGAAGTGCGGGACCAAAAGTGTGGAAAATTCTCAATTTTGGGACTAAATTGGTCATTTCAATAAGTACGGGACCAAAAGTGTTGACCCCTCAATTCTAAGGGACCAAAAGTGTAATTTTGCCGTTGTTTTTCTATAATAAATGGTGGCTGTCTCATATTTCCATCATTTTTTTCCAAAATTTGTCCTCCAAATCAAAATTGAATACCCTTGAATAAGATAAAGTATATTTATTAGGATTTTCAAGAATAACTACACTTTTTCAACTTAAAATTCAGTTTTGCTTTGGAGGCCAACATTTAAAAGAATTGGTGAAAGTATGATATAACCTCCATTTATTAGAAGAAAACAACCTTTTCTTTTATAATAGTACATATATATATATATATATATATATGTGAGAAGACCCTTGAATTATTAATAATTTACTTTAATGTGCTAGAAACACATGATTGTACAATAATTTCTGCTTTGAAAACTCAATATTCGACATATGTTCAGCTTAAAATAAATTGTGTTTTCAGAAATTAGATATCACCAACCAAAGTGCATTGATCTCATACCAAAAACTCCTAATTAATTTCAAAATGAGACTTCATGTGGCATAAAATGGAAAAGTACATACAAATTTAAATTAGTAAATTGGCTTACTATTTGATAGAAATCTTAACAATTAAAAAAGCAAGTCTGCAATATGTAAAAATTTTGAAATATATATGAAGCATATCAGTAGAAAAATTAAAAAGCAAGTTTCAATCTGTATTAAAAGTTACTTACTATTATATAAAATGTTTAGAGTTGATAAACTAGTAAGTATAAAAAGAAAAATAAGATGGTGAGGAATAAAACACTTCAAAGTAAGTCTGATTAAGTAATTGTACATGTAGCCAATGAGAATGCATTAAATAATGATGTTTGATACTACATGAAAAATAATATGCAGCTTTTTGTTAACGGCAGAGGGAGTTTAAGAGTAAAAAAAAAAAAAAGAATCACAAGTAAATCTTTGTAGCATATCAGTAGTAAAATTAAAAAAAGGTAAGCTTCAATCTATATTAAAATTCACTTACTATTACATAAAATGTTCAGAGTTGGTAAACTGCTAAATTCAAATAAAAATAAGATGGCGAGAAATAAATACTTCAAAGTATGTCTTCTTAAGAGAAAATTTGAAAAAAATTTCTAATTAAGTAATTGTACATATAGCCAATGAGAATGTTTTAGAGAATGGTGGTTGATACTACATGGAAATAATATGCAGCTTTTTGTTAACGACCTAGGAAGTTTAAGAGTGAAAAAAGAAAAAAAGAATCACAACTACATCTTAACTATTGCTAAGTTGATACTTTAACTTTTCTATTTTGCATCTTCAATCTTTACGCATTAAAATACAAATCAATGGATTATGAGTCTATATATATAGAAGCTAGCAGAAAAGAAAAAAAGAAAATAAAGAACATATTAGTAAAATGTTTCTTATTAGGATCAAATTTTGGAAAAACACATTAACATATTAGTTTGTGAGAGATGTTTTAGACTTTGAACTGGATTTTAATTTGTAGAGGGAAAAAAAGAAAAGAAAAGAAAAAATTGGTGTGAGGACATGGGTGGTTATGGCAAGAGGGCATATTTGGTAGTTTATAAAATTGGTATGAGAACTACCAATAAGATGGCGAATTTTTATTTTTGTCCTCCACAAATAATTAATTCTATCTTATAAAAAGAAATCAATAAATATATTTTAAGAAAAATAAACAGCAATTATTGTAAAAACACATAAAATAACTTTCATATTAGACACAAAAGAATTTTTTTTATAATTAATATAAATAATACATTTTAAAATACGAAAGAATATTTATTATGTACAAAAAAAAATATCGTGCCACACGACTAGTTGAAATAAAAAACAAAAGATGGATTGAAGATGGTGTTGTGTGTGTCTGTTGAAGTTAAGAAGTATGTCTATTTTTGTTCTTTCCGTAACAACGTGAGATAGGATAAAATTAAGGGTAAACTACATTCGCAAGCTTCGAGTTTTACCCTAATTACAGATATACTTTTTGTTAAATAAAAAATTATATTATCTCACTTGAGGTTTACAAAATCTTATTATGTCTGGGCTGATAAGTATATAAATACAAAAATACCTTCAAATTTAGCCATATATATATACATATATATTTGAAATGACAATAAAGCCTTTAGCGAAATATCGCTTAGAACTTTCTTGATTATGCGTCAAATAGAACAACCACTACACTAGTTCAGGTTCGGAAAATGCATTTCTTGGTTGCATTAAATTTTTAGGTTTTGTTTAGCATTTTAAAATAGGAAAAAATGCGTGCAACCCCTGTGATATAGAAAATGTGTAAAATACTCCTCATGAAAAAATATAAAATAAATTACCTCCCTATATTTTTAAGAATGGCGCAATTTACCATCTTTGTCCTAGTGGTGTACTACACGCGCTTGATATGCGATTTTTAATTATAAAATATTATTTTATATTTAAATATATTATTATATATAATAATATATTATATATAATATTTATGAAATATATATTTTATTTTAAAAAAACCCAACACCCCCCCCCCCCCTTCCCCACCACCTTCACCTTCCCCCGCCCCCGCCCCGCCCCTGCCACCTGCCACCCTCCACACCAACTTCCACGCCACCCGCCACCCCCGCCGCCACCTTCCTCACCAACCCCATCCCCACTGCCACTTTCCCCGCCACCCATCACCCCGTCCCCGCCCCACCCCCCAACCCTTCTTCGTTGCCCGCCGACAACCAACTCAAATTGTCGCCTCCACCTCCATCTTTCCCGCTGACACTCCCGTGCACTCGTGGTAGAGAGTTGGAACAGTAGATATTTTAAGAGAGAGATAGAAGGAAATGGAGAAGATGAATCGAGTTGTTAAATGAACCAAACCGAGGTCTTATTTATAGAAGGGAGACCTCGGTTTGTTAAGAAATTGTAACACACAAGTCTCTCATAAATCAGATAAAGTCCCTCGGATTTTTCTCAACAAAATGGACTAAGTCTTAGCCAAAGAAATGATAACAAGACTTGGTCAACTCATCTTCTAAATATATGAAAAGAAGTAGAGGAAAAGTGTGCTTAACAGAGGTTCAAAAATCAAACTAGTAGTCATTTCCCTACAATCCCCCAAGAATGAGTAATTAGTTCGACAATAGTTTTTTTTTTTTTTTTTTGAGTGAAGGAAGGAAATGTACTTAACCATTAATATCTTTCGATTGAACTAATGCTTAGTGAGGTGAGACAACAACTCAACTGATTGAATTTGACACAACAATTTTTAAGAACTGGAATCTGTGTACCATTATACACTACTTAAATAATAATAAAGCACTCCAAACACATGTTTTACGTTCTATTTGGAATATTTGGCTAGCTAGAAATGACATAGTTTTCAACTCCGCTACTATTGATGAATCTAGCATAAAGAAGAGAATTAGGCAGCTAAATAACACATTCATGCATTATAAACACAGTACTAGATATAATACTTATAATCTAAAATGGGAGTTACCCCCAAAAATTATTTTAAACTCAATATTGATGGAACTTCGAAAGAAAATCCTGGTTTTGCGAGAGCAGGAGGAGTGATTAGAGATAGGAATGATGACTTTGTGGCTGCATTCTCACATTATATTGGAAGCTCTTCAAATAACAAAGCAGAAATGTGGGCTCTTTACAAAAGACTTCATCTTGCTAAGACATTGGATATCAAGGATATAATTATACATATTGACTCAATGTATATTATGCATTCATTTGACAGGCCTCAACATCAAGTCCACCGATCCATGATAACACTACATCAAGACTGCCAAATGATCTTGACTAGCTTCCATACAGCAATACTGCACTTCTGCTACAGGGAGCTAAATGGACCAACAAATTTTCTTGCTCAACTAGCAGCCAGTAGTAAAATATGTAATAACTATGATGTATGTCCACAATTTTATGTGAATTGCTGGACTCGGATAGGTTTAGTATGTTTACAAGAAAGACTACTAAGTTTTGTACTAAACATATTTCTCTTATATAATATATAATGCCTACTATTATATTAAACAAAAAAAAAAAAAAAAATACAAGATGAAATTATTTCTAAGTGGTTGAGCTTGAGAAGTACTCGAGTTTGTTCAAATCAAGTATACTCTATACGAACAAGTTATTATTTGTTTTCTGACATGTTAAAATAGGCATAAAACTATCATCTGTTTTGCTGTATCATTTTCGCAAGTTAATTTTTATATTTTGATTTGTATATTATTTATTCCTTCTCATTTACTAATTATAAAAGACCAAATATTCATTTATTTATTTTAATATTGTGCAATCCAGGATTTGAAGCAACAGGCTAATATTGTCAGCCCCTAATTGGAATAAAATATTAATTACAATCCAACCCATTTTGGGCATACTAGATAATCTGCTCAGGCCTATGTGCAACCAATTAAAAATCCCATACCCATTATATCTCCATGTGCAATGTCCATTTTATCTTTGGACATTTTGATAAAAAGCCTAAACAATCACCATCTTAATCCATCTGGATAAATGCATGATTATTTTGTTAAATTCTAGTCATAATTTTTATCATTTTAAGTAAACAAAGGATAAAATTATCTTATCCAAATAAATCTCTATTTTAATCCCATGTTTATGTATCAATATTTTATCTCATCCTACTTAGTAAACGAGGTCTCCAAGTATTATGTGTAGCATTTTAAAATCTATACTATTTGATACCTCTTCAACATCTTCGCATAAAAGCCGAAAACATGTAGGTTGGCTCTCATTGAGCGGCCCTGTCGGAAATGGCCTGTTGACCCATGAGCAGGGAGGTAAAAGCCCATAAAATTGTTTCTTATCTTTACGAACTTGAGCGGCCCAAGAAACAAGCCCACTTCAGTAGGATGAGTAAGCGTACAATAAGGCGGACATGTCATATAAATTGTTGATACATTGAGATATATCATATTAAAAGATCTCTAACAAATTCTAGTAATCTGGTTGCAATCAGGCTGTTAACCAGCAGGTAATGAATTTTTGGATTTTCAGGCAAACTGGGTAAGACTTGACTAAAGAGTCATATCTCTATCAATTTGAGTCCAAATCACGAACGAATTCTTTGGTTAGATAGTCGACACGAGCAGTTTACAAACAGTATAGGACTCTCCATAACCATCCTCCAAATCTTGCTCCACGTCACTTATAAATAAATCCCTTGTGCAGTCATTTTGGTGACATCTACTCTAACACTCAAACTTTTACTCTCTCTCTCTCTCTCTCTCTCTCAATTTCGACGCTATCTCAAGCTCACGTTTTACACTACACACGAATTATATCACATCACCATCACATTTCATATTATTCTCACTTTACTTCAAGTTTTTCGTTCATTTTATTTAGTAAAAAACATTACTGACTTAAATATCGAATTGTTAATCCCTATTTGCAGGTCAGGCCTCTATTAATTTTAAAATTTTCATGAAGATCTTTCGACCCTTATGGTGTTGTTGGACCTCTGTACGCATCTATATTATAAAAGAAATCTTTTGGCATACTAACTTTTAAATACCTAAATTTACTTTTTTAATTCATTTCTTTCCTTAAAAAGTATTATTGGTCAAAATAATAATTTCAATGTTTTTTTTCCGTTAACCTATTGCTCTACGCTTCTTTTTCCGTACAAGCTTTTTTCCTTTTTTTTTTTTGACATAAATTTCTCTTTTTTCTTCATCCCACGTCTTAATTCTTTTTACATGTTTATGCAGACCGCGTACAACGACTACTTAAAAAAAGGAAATATTATTTTCAAAGAAAAAAGTCAAGAAAAGGTTCCAATGAAATTGTACCTTGGAGT
Organism: Sesamum alatum; assembly: GCA_034509735.1. Lineage (NCBI taxonomy): Eukaryota > Viridiplantae > Streptophyta > Magnoliopsida > Lamiales > Pedaliaceae > Sesamum > Sesamum alatum. The sequence continues at coordinate 6,874,797 of JACGWO010000007.1, read as the reverse complement.
TTGCAGAATCCATAACAGATGGGCAAACGCTGGCCCGCTGCACACTTCCACTCTCAACTCTCATTCAGTTTCAGTCTCAGACGTTTGTTCTTGCGGTTCTCCCACAGAACAAGAAAACTGAAACAAAATGAGTGCCAGTGGGCAACTTCTGCAACACCGCCACCACTTCGTCGGCCGCCAGCTTTCCCTCCGGCGCGGAAATCGCCAGCTCAAAAAACCCACCATGATTCCTGCTACTTCTCTCCTCCAAGATTGCTCCCATGTTTCAGGTCCTTTCTTTTTCAAATGTATTGCTTTAAGAAAAAGGAAAACAGATTTTGATGATTGAATTTGACTACTACTATTGCAGGGCTGCGTTTATCGAGTTTCCCGTTTTATCTTGGTTCCGGTGAGTGTTTATGCCGATCTTGTTCTGATATGTGATCATGCTATCAATGTAGGTGGGATTTGTAGATTTGTTCATTATTCAGAATAACTGTACATTAGCATTTCAACGTGCAAATGGAGTTAAATGTTGGTTGGATTTCTCTGTTTTTTGTTTGGAATCATGATGTAGACTTGTTCAGTATGCAAATCAACTGTATGATGAATTGTGACCATTTTTATGTGCTTATTGGAGTTTAATGCAGGTGGGGTTCCTAAGTTGCTACTCACCAGAAAGTGTGCTTCAAATGATTTATCGGCTGAATGGCCTTCTAAGTATGCGTCCGAACAGCCTAAGGTGCTTCTCATGTTTGTACTTTGAGATTCTTAATACAACTTGCTGGTTTAAACTTTATGTTCTTTCGTTTTCGTCATCATCAATTTTCTGTTTTGGAACATTTGCTGTCTTGTTCATGATGGATCTCAGAACAATGGTATTAAAACTTAATTAATCGTTTCGAATGTCATTACCGTGCATATACATAATAAGTGTTCTCTGATTATGGGCATTGTAAAGAAACAGATTTGTTATACATAGTTACTGAATAATGAAAAGGACATGGCTTGATCTTTTCTTAAGCAAATCTTTTGTGAAGTAAGTTTAAATTCTAGTACCAAATTTATAGGACTAAAGAGGCATAGAGATCAGAACTTATAGGTTTAGCAGAGATGACAATATCAATCACCTGAGCTAAGATCTGCTTCTCAACATTTAAGCATTTTTTTTTTGGTTTTTTGGTTTTTCGTTTTTTTGTTTCCTGTCAAACTACTTCAATAGAATCCAGATATCATCGGCGAGCTGATAATATTATGCCACTGATTAACAATTCCCAGTCCAAAGATAAAGTTTCAAGTCCTCCCTGGAAAAGAAAAGTACAAGAATGGAAAAGTTGTAGGATTTAAGTCTAGGAATTCCTGCTGGGGACATCGTGATGGCCTCCCAAATGCCCAAGAAAAATTGGTACAGGACGATTGACTTATCTATGTCTCTGGTCTCTAGTAGAAGGCATTCCATTCCATAATGTAGCTTTTTTGTTATGTTCTATTGATAAAATTAAGGTATTTTCGCATTCCTTTTATTTTTCGTTAATTTGTTTCAGATTCAAGAAGAACTTTCCTTCTTGACTATTTTGAAGGGAGCAAACTCTTTTCTGCCTCAAGTGGTTCTTGCAAGTACAATTTTGGCTCTTATATACCCACCTTCATTCACTTGGTTCACCAACAGGTTTGCTACAATTTGTTGAATGATTTTGAGGGTTTTTGGCTAAGCTTATTCAAAATATTCTATAAGTTCCTACATCTTACAAGACGTTTTAAGAGCTTAAAAATGTTAAATCTTATTTTAGAAATAAACTCTTAAAGTGTTTGAACAAATAATATATTAGGGTTGGCATAATAAGCTCCTTATATTGTAATAATGACCGAAATAGCCACCAAATTGTTAGAATTTAGAGTCATGTAACAAAAATTTCTACCTGGGGCCAAACAAACATCAACTATATGAAGAGTAAAATTGAATACTAACTTTAAATGAGAGTGTTTTGGTATCTTAAGATGTTAAAATTAAGAACTTAAAAGATCTTATAGGTTGAGCTTATACGATCCAAACATCTTATTTTAGGATTAGCTTATAAGCTTTCAAACATCTTATAAGCTTATAAACTCATCCAAACACCCTCTTAGTTTTTCATGTGATATTCTTTGACATGGTTTTGCATTCATATGAAAGAGGACAATCGTACCATTCCACCCATATATGGCATAGTTTGGAAAGTAAAACTTGCAGATAAGCTTCCTGTTAGTCTATGCAAAAAGTTGTGAAATGCTTCTTTTGGGGGGGTAGAACATGGAGAACAAATAAAGTATGAATTTTGGAAGACATGCGTACTCAACTTGGATTGAAATAACGGCATATGATGTAAACAGTGCATTACGTAAATATTAGGTGAAGACAATGCTCTTAATCATTTGTTTGAACATAAAGGTATTATGCTCCAGCACTAGGCTTTCTGATGTTTGCAGTTGGAGTGAATTCAAGTGAAAAAGATTTTCTTGAAGCATTCAGTAGGCCATCAGCCATTTTTGCTGGCTATATTGGACAGTTTGTTCTGAAGCCCCTTCTCGGGTATCTTTTCGGCACAGTTTCAATGACTTTATTCGGTCTCCCAACTTCACTAGGTAAAATATTCTTGTAATTCATATCACAAGAATTGATCGAGAAACTAAACTTCTCATATGTTTTTCATCAGCTGCTGGGATCATGTTGACTTCATGCGTTAGTGGGGCGCAGCTCTCCAATTACGCCACTTTTCTAACAGATCCAGCAATGGCCCCTCTTAGCATCGTCATGACATCTCTATCCACAGCTACAGCGGTTTTTGTCACCCCATTCTTGTCCTTCTTGCTTATTGGAAAAAAGCTGCCTGTTGATGTGAAAGGAATGATTTCCAATATCCTGCAAATTGTGGTCACTCCTATTGCCACTGGATTGCTTTTAAATAGGTATCTAGTTACCTAATGTATCACTTAAGCCCGACTTTCACATAGCACCTTTATTTTCCTGACCACAATGGACTCACATCTGCAGATTCTTTCCTAAAATCTGTAATGCAATTCGACCACTTCTGCCCCCACTTTCAGTTTTTGTGACTTCTCTTTGTGTTGGAGCTCCACTTGCTATCAACATCGAGTCCGTAATGTCCCCTTCCGGGATTTCGGTACTGCTGCTGGTGATTGCATTCCATTTGACAGCATTCGTTTCTGGATTTGCTCTCCCTGGTCTTGTCTTCCACCAAATGCCTGATGTAAAAGCTTTGCAAAGAACACTATCTTATGAGACAGGTTATTTTCAACTCTTGGATGCTGTTGTCACAGTGCAGGATGACGATGTCAGAGGAGTCTAACGTGTACCCTTTCCCTTCTTACAGGCATGCAGAGCAGTCTTCTGGCCCTCGCTCTTGCAAATAGGTTTTTCCAAGATCCACTTGTCAGCATTCCTCCTGCTATCTCTGTAAGTCAACAAGCGTACCACAGATGCATTATAAATACATCAGTCCTTGAAATCTTAATCTTCTGTGCTTGTTTGAGTGATAGAGTACTTAGAATATTGTCTTGTGCGTATATCGTTATATTCATTGGGCTGGATAGATCTTTTGAATTGATTCGAATGCTTTACTATGTTTAATAGTGAGGGACTAATGTTAAGAAATTGCAAGATCGATTCTGAAATATGTGCAGAAGTACGAAGAAAAACAAAACACAAGATACATAAATTTTACGTGCTTCAAACAATACTTCTACGCCTACGCCCCTTAGAATTTGGTAATAGTTAGAATTCCAAATAGTTACAGTAAATGACCACCTATCGACCACACACAACTAGGAAGCTTTTAAAACGTTAGAGAATCATAATTTTGCCCCTAGCTGTAAAGTGTATGCCAAAAATTTCACTCGAGCCAAAGTATAAGTTACAGTCAGGTTCCACACTCCAACAAGTAAAAGAGTAAAAGATGATAATTCAATCTAGCCAGTTGTGTTTGTATGCTACTTTAAGAGGTGAAGAAACAATTTCTTGATGAAACTTAGTGAGGGAAAATCCATGATACGTGTAATGCAACAACTTAAAAATCTTGATTTCGTTATATCATTCTCACACGAGGTAAAAACCACTTAGTAACAAGTGCAAAGTTTTTGGTTTTTGGCTCCATTTCTTCATTGCTGATCTAATTACTTGCATTGAGGGTATCCATTACAGCGATGTCGCTTACTGTACAAAGATAATGTTTCATGCCACTGTGTGCAGACTGTAGTAATGTCGTTAATGGGATTCTCTCTTGTTATGCTTTGGACTCGGAAGAAAGAAGCTGCTGTGTAATGAGACGATGAAACTCACAGTTCCTGACTAGTAACTTTGCGAGTTTCATGAGTCTGTCCGTCTTCCATTTGTGTGCGATGGTGAGGAAATGCGTTTCTACATCATGGAAGTTGTATGATATCGAAGAAATAAGTTCTCGTCGTGCCAGAAAGAAAGATCTTGGGGTATTGTCCTGGCAATGGAAATTCCAAAAACAATGAGTTCTGTGTTTTTTCTGTCGTGCAATATCTATTACGGATCAGGAAATAAGTTGTTTGTATATATACACTTCCCATATGATTGGTGTACAGTTCACGAAAAGTGATCAATCACATGACACGTGTTTGCTTTGTGATTAATTTGGTTTGACCAAACCTGGTTTGGATAAGAATATTTCTCTTAAGATGTTGAAGTATTAGAGGCGACAACAATATTAAATCTGTTTGGTTCTATTTTTAAGGTCATTTTCTTTATTTACGGAAGACAGAGAAAGAAAGATGAAGATAATAAATATTTGAGAATTTTTTTTTAGAATTTTTAATACGTTTCATTTTATATAGGGTTAATTACACTTAGACCCCCTCCAAAAATGTATAATTACACTTTCCCCCAAAGAAGTTTTGAAATTACATTTACACTCCCTCTAAAAATTCTTTGTTTACACCTGACCTCCATTCGTTAAAGTTTGGGCGGAAAATGTTCATTTCAACAAAAATAATTACATAAATTTTCAATTTTACCTCTCATTTAACATTCTCGTGCAATAATTTTGTACTTATAAGGAAAAAATATAATAATATTGGCCTCACTCCATACATATACGTTACACTTATCCTCTTATAAGTACAAAAATATACATGAGAATGTCAAATGATGGGAAAAATTGAAAATTTGTGTAATTATTTTTGTTCATGTGAACATTTTTCGTCCAAACTCTAACGGATGGGGGTCAGGTGTAAACAGAGAATTTTCAAAGGGGGTGTAAGTGTAATTTCAAAACCTTTTTGGAGGAAAGTGTAATTATACATTCTCAGAGGGGGTGTAAGTGTAATTAACCCTTTTATATATTGTATTAGTGAAAGATAAATAAAAATAAGTTAAGATGTATTGAATTGTGTATTTATACATAATATAAAAAGAAACCTTCTTTTGTATCTAATGTGGAAGTTATTTATGAATTTTTACAATAATTGCCCTTTGTTTCTTTTAAAATACATTTGCTAATTTCTTTCTACAAGATCAATTAATTATTCGTAGAGGACAAAAAAAAAATTTCACTATTTTATTGGTAGTTCTCATACCAAATTTACAAACTACCAAATATGCCCTCTTGCCAAAACCACCCATGTTCATCAATTTTTTCTTTTCTTTTGTTTTTTTTTGTCTACAAAAAATCCAATTAAAAGTATAAAACCTTTCTTACAAACTAATATATTAATATATTTTCAAGAATTTGGTCTTAATAAGAAACATGTAATTAATATGTTTATTTTTTTTCCCTTTTATGCAATTATATATATATATATACATATATATTTTCTCATAGGCCATTAATTTTTGTTTTTATACGTAAAGATCAAAGATGCAAAGCACAAAAGCTAAAATATTTAATATTATTACAGATATGTTTCATATATAATTAAATTTTCCTACATATTGCAGACTTGCTTTTTTTAATTGTCAACATTTCTATCAAATAGTAAGTGAAGTTTCTAATTTAATTTTTATTTATTTTATCCAATTTATGAAACATGAATTCTCATTTTGAAATTAATTAGGAATTTCGGTATAAGATCAATGCACTCGGGTTGATGATATCTAATTTCTGTAAACACATTTTATTTTAAGCCAAACACATGTGGAATATTGATTTCTTTTCAAATCAAAATTATCATATAATCATGTGTTTCTAACACATTAAAATAAATATTAATAATCTCAAGAGGCATCTAATGATATATATATATATATACTATTATGAAAGAAAAAATTATTTTTTTTTCTAATAAATTGTGGTTATCTCATACTTTTACCACTTCTTTCAGATTTTTCCGTCCAAAACAAAATTGAATTTTAAGTTCAAAAAGTGTATTTATTAGGATCGTCTAAGATAAAAATGAAAATAATCGCAAAATAATGTAGTTCTCATACCAAAATAATGTTGATTCAATTTTGCCCCACTACATATCACAAAGTTATGTGTAGATTTGTAACTAAATAAAAATTGCACACACATGTAGTACATTAATAAAATAGCATAAGGAAAAAGGAAAAGAAAGAAAAGAAAAGAAAACTAAGTTGTGGTTGTACTTTTTTTTTATTTTAATTAAATCTGTTAAAAAAAAAAGAAAATCAAAACTCCTTCATTTTTTATCCTTGAAAATTCTAATAAATATACTTATTCAATTTAAAATTCAATTTTATGTTTTAGGGCAAAATTTTGAAAAAAATGTGATAGAAATATGAGATAACCATCATTTATTAAACAAAAATATTTTTTTCTTTTATAATAGTATAGATAAGTACCCTCATTCATTAAGTGTTTTTGTAAATTTATTTTATAAAATATTTATTTAATTATTTTGCATAATATTATTTTAAATCACACAATTAAAAAATATGTGGTTAATGATCTACTAAATTTTGATCTAAAATAGATCATATACAAAAATTGACCAAAATATGCAATTTAAACATACTGATTAATATATATAAATATTTTTATTTATTTATTTATTCACGCATCGCGTATGCGTCGACTGCTAGTTTTATAAAAATACAGACAAACATTTTTAAGATGTTTGGTTGTCTTTCTAATTGCGAAACGTTGAAACGAACACGTCCACAACGTTTTGGGTATCGATTGTTTTCAATAATAACTTTATGAAGCTCTTCAATTATCAAAATTAGTAATTTGTAGCACACCTTTTGTGTGTGCATAATTCTGTAATACTATTTAAAACAAAATATTTATTATCTAATAAATCATACAAAAAAGATTAAGTTATATCAAAATTATAAGGAAATATGACAAAAAGAAATATGCATAAAAATTAAAAACAAAAGAAATAACTATAAAAAACAGTGGGAATAAATGCAATTTATCTCCCTGTGATACAAGAAATGAGCAAAAGTCCCCTGTGAAAAAATAATTAGCAAATTACCCCCTGTGATCTTAAAAGCAAATTACCCCCCTGTGTTTTTCCTTGATAGGGGGGTAATTTGCTTCATTTCTCAAAACATATGGAGGTAATTTGCTAATTATTTTTTCACAGGGGGTTTTTTTGCTCATTTCTTATATCACAGGGGGGTAAATTACATTTATCCCAAAAACAGTGGGGGTGCGAAGTTAGGTGAATAAATAAAAAAAAATTAAAAGAACAGACCAAAAAACGAAAGACGGCAATAAGGTGCTCTCACTTAATACATAGTATAAATAAATAATAGGGATAATTATATTTATACCCCCTGACTTATAATCTATTTACACAAACCACCCCTATCTTTTGCATAATTACAGAAACTACCATTGATAGCCAAAAAATAAGGGTAGCTTGTGTAATAATGTTGATACTTTTGAGGGATGTAAGTGTAATTTTCTAAAAAAATAGGGGTGATTTGTGTAAATGATGCTTACATTCTAGTGGGTGTATATGTAATTATTCAAAAGGCATGAGTGGTTTGTGTAAACAGACCATAGATTAGAGGGTGTAAATGTTATTATCCCTAAGTATTATTTATCAGTTGAGATTAAAATAAATCAGCTTAATATGTTGTTTGAGCCTATTACATTGATTTTTTCTAGCATTGTATGTGGTTATTTTCTCTCCATTTGTTCAACTTAGCTTTCCATATTAAGGATTTCTTCATACATAAGGTGCATTTTGTGACAATTTGCTTAAGTGATGATGGAAATATGTATCCTCCAACTGTTGCAATTCACAACTTTTTCATACAAATCTGTATTATTAATAAATAAATCACCAAGGGCCTTGCACATGTGTTTTAATATGATCTTTCTAAAATATTTATTTTAATCTACGCGAAAGTAACTTTCTATTTTATATTGTTTTAGAGTAAAGATTATCAACTAAATATTTAATTTAATAATTATCACTTACCATCTTCGTACAAATATTACAATATATTTACTTTGTGATAGTTTCAATTTTTTTGAAATTTCAATTCATCGTTTTTGTATCCCATTCATCAATATGGTAGATAATATATAAAGTTAGAAACTTAATAATTTAAAAAATATACTTCTTTTGATTAATGAACTTTTTCTTCACAAATATATTATTATAATCATAGATATAAATATTACTTTATATATATATATATTGCATGGACATCGACTGTGCTCGATTAGTAAGTATATAATTAAACCTCAAGAAGTTAGAGTAGAAAAAAAAGTAGTTTTTTTTTTACAAAAAGAAAAAAAAATGATTAGTTTATCAAATTAAGAAAACAGTGATAAAAATATAAGGCAACAAAATTTTAACTCTTAAAGCACTCACCAACGTTGAAAGAGTAAACAAAATATTACTTTGACAAAATCAAACGTATGTCATAAATTTGAATTGGTTTTTTATATGAGGCTCTATTACATCTTTTATTTTGTTTAATATATACATATTATATAATGTACATATGTGGTCCCTCGAAATGATTTAAAATGCTCCAAGCATAACCCAATACCACTAATGGTTCTAAATTCACATACACTTAACCCCAGCTAAAATCGAGTATGTACGGACTCACTATATCTGTCTAATCGAAACTGCATCAATTATTTGCATAAAATCGTACAACATGATCATATTTATAATACATGCACTCCATGCACCAGATACAATTTTGCTTATTCTATTTACTCTCGAGGCTTTACCTCTAACCGATCTTATTAATTAATTTAAGCATCAGAGAATAATAATTAGGGTATTCGCATTATTATTCTTACCAAGCCCGTAGGACACTCCGGAGATTTCAAACCTAATTCTGAACTCAAATGACCTTAAAGACTCTAATCTAGATTCAAATTCGGATCAGTATAAAATTTATTATTTAGGGTAAATTACAGCTACCTCTCCTGAAGTTTGGCATAATTATAAATACCCCTCGTTGTTTGAAAAATTACAAATGCCCCCCTCCCCTGAGGTTTGTAACCGTCTAACAAATAACTCATTTTTATCCATTTTATGGGTGAAGTGACCGAAATGCCCTTATATATTTTATTTAATTTTTAAAATTCTTTGAATTTTATTGACTACAATGCGCAGGGAGAAGTTCTTAAGTTTTTTACACAGAGGAGTTAATCATGCAATTTGCTTCGGCTGATTTTTCTACAATTTAACAACAAAATCAAGGACAAATTGGTCAATTTCAGATCTTTGATTGAAAATTACAAACCTCAAGAGAGTAATTATAATTATACAAAACCTCAAGAGAGGCAATTGTAATTTACCCTATTATTTATTATACGCGTAGCGTGTATATGTGTACGGTAGATTGAATTCTTCTCAATTAAAAGAAATTGATTGGCTTATGGGAAAGGGAGGAACTTAAAAAGGCTGCAGCATCAACATCAACATCATGTCCCTCAATCTCCACATCACCATTCAATTCTCCCAACCACTCTTTGGTCTAACCCTAAATGCATTTCAACCACATTAGGGTATTCTTCCCTTCTTACCCAACTATTCCATTTAGGTGCTATTTATTTGCATGTTGAGTCTTAATAATAAATAAACCACAACCATAGAAAATAAGATTGTTGGGGCAAATTTTGGGGTGCAATTAATTCAATACAACTATTAATAATTAGTTAATTATAGAAATAATAAATTAAATAACTAATGAGACGAAATTGCCTTTCAAGGGTATATTTAGTATTCCCGCCATCCCGTAAAAGAAATTTGTATTCTACTTTGATACTACGAAAAACTTTAAGTTTGTTATTAGAAGTATTGTTAAAATTTCTGCCTAATCTAATTATGGGAAATTCTAGTCCAGATTTGGTCTGATCAGATTAGAACTAGTTACATGGGAAATTCTGTCTAATCTAATTGCCCGTTTGCCATGTGATTAATGTACAATTCAAGGAGAATGGTCAATCACATGGTAAGTGTATCACATTTTATTCATGATTGGTTGGGTTCGACCTGACTTGATCTAGGTAAGAGTTCTCCATCCAAACCATAAACTCCCACAAGTATGCCTTTTATTTTAAGAATTAACTAATTGTCCCCATACGCAGTTCCTGCAAACATATAAAAAAAATGTGGTGTGAGATCAAAATTAAAAAAAATATAAAATGAACCAATTATGTGTGAGGGAATGAGAAATAAGTCTATGAGAAGAAAAAAAAATTGAGTCTATTAAAAAAATGGAAGTTTGTGGTAAAAAGAAACATAGAGATGTAAGGTAACAGAGGAATGTCGAGCAGTGGGGTGAAAGAAAAATAATCGTAATTGTGATATTATTAAAAAAATATTAAAATTATTATTTTGATCAAAAAATATTTTGAATGGTAGAAATGAATTAAAGAGTAAATTTGAGTATTCAAAAATTGGTACAACAATTTTTTTTTCTTTATATTAGTATAGATATTAAAGTCTCATTGAAAGGGAGTTTCATTTTACCCTCATGCACATAGATCTACATGTTCAGTCAATTACATTGTCTCAACGCATTTTTTTTAATTGTACAAAGATATCGATAATTTTAAAGCAACCAACATATTAGGATTATAATATTTAAAACGCAATATATCAATATTTTTAAATCAATCAATAAATGCAAAGTAAATAAAGAGACAACATACTACTATTTCAAATAGACAAAATACCTTTATCCATAGGATCCAAACTCACAACTTCTTGATTGTGAGACCTCAATCTCGTCTCAACTATTTTGTTGAACCAACTAACTTTGGATTTGAGTGGCATTCATCCCTAACCACAATTTATTCGCCGATTCTTCAACATCAATCAGTTCGAACCTCCATTTAGTTTCGGTCGCACTTCATCCTTGTCATGGATATGACATAAATATTTAATTGACTATACTTGGACTCAAAACTTCAAGTTAATTCCATATACTAAATTTTGAGGTTGCATTTGGATTAAAATATTTGAAATTATGGATTTCAAATCCTTAATAAATAGTTTGAATATGTTTGGATAATTCTAAATTTAAAGGATTTAAATTCCTTTAATTTTAATTTGGAATTATATTTTGTTGAATATTGATGGGTTTCAAATTCTTTTTATTTGGAATTATTTGAAACTCTTTCTCCAAATTCTTCCCTCAAATTCAAATCTATCAATCCAAATGCACCCTAAATGTTTGAACAAAACCCCATCAGTCAATGTACTCTTGAAAATAAGTTGAAAAGAGTTTTTTTTTTTTTTTTAATTACATCTTTTTTAGTTTGAACTGCTTAATACTGATTTAAGTTAAATGCAAAAGTAACTCTTTATCAATTTTTGCAGCTTACTAATAACATTGCTAATAATTTTAGTTGTTTTCCAAATACTCTAACTTCAAATTTTTTTCCTTCTCTCTTTTATTTTCAAAACTCTTAATTTCAACACTACTTGCTTACAACTCTTTTCATAATTTAGGGATAATTAAATTTATACTTCTGGACTTATGGTCTATTTACACAAATAATCTATGTCTTTTGCATAATTAGACATACACCAATAAAAAACGTCTCATATATACAAATCATTCTTATTTTCTGAAAAATTGCACATAGCCCCCTCAAAACATCAACATCATTACACAAAACACTCATACCTTTTTATTGAAAAAATGCAATTACCCCCCTTATGATATGCAAAATGTGCAAAAAACCCTCTGTGAAAAAATAAATAACAATTTACCCTCATGTGTTATTCAAAATGCAGCAAACAACCCCCTCACAGGGGGTTTGTTGCTCCCTTTTTTAAAATACAGGGTGGTGAGGGGGTTATTTGCTGCATTTTGAATAACACATGAGAGTAAATTGTTAGTTATTTTTTCACAGGGGAGTAATTGCTCTTTTAATTAACACAGGGTGGCAAATTGCATTTAACCCCATTTTTTATTGTCAGGCATAATTTTTGTAATTATATTAAATATAGGAATGATTTCTGTAAACAGATAAAAACTCCGACCCCGAAAGGAATTTATATGGAGTTGTTTGTGTGGTTGGCAAGGTGGTCCAAACATGTGCATCCAATCCACCTTAATGCACACCCTAATTAATTGTCCAATTTTTTCAATGAGAGCTCAATCATATATTATACGAGTTAAAATTCATTTTAATCATTAACGTTACACTTTAACTGCGTGCACGCTCATTCTCTTCTTTTTCTTTGTTTTTTTTATTATGTAAATTTAATCATTCCGACAACATTTCATCAATCAATTTTGGAAAAAAGCTCCCTGCAGTTGACTTGACTTTAACCCATTAATAAACATTTTAGTTAGTTTTAAAACAAATTATAACGAGCTCTTTTGATATTTGACATAATTACGAATATCTTTTTAATTATTTAGAATATTACTCATACTCATGATGTTTGATAAAATTATGTAGTTTTTGGATGGGGCTTGAATTGTCAATTTTTCTCTTACTGTATTTTTTTTCTCTTTTTAAAAAAATAAAAATTATAAAAAAAAGCTGAACGAGGTGGGTGGAAAAATATTAAAAGTTATAAAAAAAATTTGGGCTTATTTATTTATTTAATATTAAGAAAATAAAAAATAACAAAAATAAAAATATTATAATATATATAACACAATTGATAAAAGTCGAACTCTTCTCAAAGTTCGACTTCTACTTTCCTTTTTTTTTATATTATTATTATTATTATTATTATTATTCCTACTCATATAAATGTAAAAAAAAATAATTACATCAAAAAATTATATTTAAATTAAAAAATATAATTTTAAAAATTAATTATAATAATTACAATTCTTAAAAATGATCGCCCGTCCCACAAGTGCGTCGGTGTCGTTGGCGCCGAGGTCTTCTTATTTCTTCACCCATATTTTGTATCGGTTCATCTTCAACATTATCATCATTATCTGCATTCATATGCAATCGATTTGATGATGTTGCAGAACTAGACTCTCCATAATCACGATATGCACCAAATGCTGGAAATGTAATTGGTGAGATGTTATATTCTGGTGCATATGTTTGACTCGTGCCAAGCCCAAGGTCAAGATCAACCTGTCCATAATAAGGTTGTTGGCTTGGCATGTATGAAGCTGAATCAAACCAATCACTTTGTTGGGGCGGTTGAGGCACGTAGCAATCTTCATATACATTTAGAGGTGTATGCACTGTGGATGGACCATCTATATCTGCCCCAATAGTATCATCACCTCTAAGTGAACTTGTAGACATTCTACTACTGCTTCTCCTTTGTCTGTGGGACGTAGACGGAGCATTATCATGTGGTGCTGCTTGTTGTTCGGGCTGATTATCCCTCGGAAAATGAGAAAGCATTTCACGAAGTTCAGTCATTCCGATAATAAACCGCTGATGCATTTGCAAAGACTCTTCGAAATTGGTTGGTGGAGATTGAACACTTAGATGAAGGGTCTCTGCATATTGCTCCTGCACCAATTTTAAAATAATGAATTTAAATCTAAGAGAAAAATGGGTGTAACATGAATCAAGTTTTATTGCACAACATACCACATGTTGTATTGTTGGTGCATGTCCAGGTTGATAGCCACTCTCCACACGTCTATCAGTAGATGATGAGACGAATCGACGCGTTATTCTACCGTACCAATTCTAATATCCATTTTCTGTATCTCTTCCGTTGGAAATGGGTGGTCGGCGCACAATCGTTTCATCTCGTCTACCCCATCTACTAACGTATATCGCGTGATGAGTCTCCCAGTCTGTGCCCCCACGTGCTCTACGGGAAATGTTATGGAGGTTGAATTCTCAACTGTCTGTACCCTGTGGAATGTCTTGCCTCATTCCGAATTGACGAAGTACCCGTTCGGGATGATGCATTTCCACAATGGCATAAAATATTAGGGGACATATTGATGTCCACAACTAGGGGTTGAACTCATCTGAGTAAGGCTAGAATGTTCTCCAAATTCATGTCGTTACGGCTGCAAAAGAAAACTGAAATAAATGCAAAATATGTTAAATTAGTGGGTAATTAATATTCATAAATAAATATGCATAAGGATGAGTCTTGTTTACCTGATCAGCTGTCATGCTATCTAGCATATCTCTAAATACCCGGACAGTTCACCGTACCGTACAGTAACTGCAACGGGCCACCAATTTGGGCTTTGCCTTTGGTGCTGGCATTACACAATTCACGGTACAAGAATGCGAGCACAGCACTGCCCCAACTATAGTTTCGGACGGCGTCGATATCCTCTAATTTCTGGACATATAGTAATGATACCAGATGCCCAGATGAATCAGGGAACATCACCCCACCGAAAAGAATTAATGTCATACAACGTGCATATTGTACAATATTAGGGAATGGTGTGTTATCATCAATTATGATCGGTGTAATGTGACGCAAAATTGCGTTTATGGACACACGCGAACCCCTAAGTTCCCCATCGTCGGGCGTGAAACCAAATAAAGAGCACAATATTCTTGCCATTCTGTCCAAGATCTCTCCCGATCCACACCGGTCACGGCAAGTCCGTCTATTGGGAGTCCATATTATTTGGACGTCTTGTAGGGTCAGTGTCGCTTCCCCTACAGTCAAGTGAAACGTGTGTGTTTCGAGGCGCCACCTCTCAACTAGTGCTGTGATGAGATGCGCATCGTACACAATCCTGCCGCATCGGAACACACCATAAAACCCCATTTGGTGTGGTACTGCCAACACCCTATGATGTGGGGCATGCTCTTGAAAGTGTGTCCAAAATGCACCATCCGCACGTCGTGCCTTCAAGGGTTCATCTAAATCACCGTCAAGCACATCATCAGACCTGTGTTGTCGTTGTGATGACAACACGGTTGGGTCGCGTGGACCATACACTTGTCTTCTGTCCATATTTTAAAACAACTTACGTTTTTGTGTAGAGTGGAAAGTTTGAAGTGTAAATAGAAAAGTTTGAAGAATTCTGAAATGCACCATACACTTATTATATAGACACAAACCCGTTAATTTTTTGAATTCAAATATATATATATATTATTTTACATTTATTGAAGAGTCACGGGTTATAAAACCCGTGACCCTTTCTTCATAGCGTGCTGCAGCACGCTATGCTGCTGCATGCATGCAGCATAGCGTGCTGCCGCATAGCAGCATAGCGTACTACAGCATTATGTTGCATGCATGTGCTGCAGCAGCAATGCTGCAGCGCATGCTGCAGCATTACTGCTGCAGCATAGTGCTCCAACAGCGGTCACGGGCTGCTAAAGCATCCCGTGACTTAATTTTTTTTTATTTTAAATAATTAAATAAATTTTTTTTAAATTTTAACAACAATAATTTCAATTTACACAATAATAATTTGAAGTTAAATCACAATAATTTCAAATTAACAATAATAACGTTGAACTTAAACAACAATAATAGAACCAATGCATTGCTAATATGTTATTTTGTTGATGAGCTTGAAGGACCGTACCCTCCATCCTCTAATGGTGGTCTTGGAGGGATAAGTGTCCTTGGGTCTATGCTCATGTATTCTTTGGATTCAAATAGCGCCCATAATGCATTCCAGTGCCTTTCTGATGCGTTGACATAACACTTCACATAACGGTCACACGGAGGCATGCAAATCTGCTTCCAAACTGCTTCATTAGCAGTCAATATACCCGTTCTTGCATCGCATGAGATTCCATGCGTCATTTTAAAACGTCGGTAACATTGGTAACGTTGCTTCAAGATGTTTAAACGATGAACACCCTCATCGTGCGATATTGGGTTCAAAGCCTTCTTGTTTACCTTTTTCAATGCCCAGTGGATATTACAATATTCGACGGCGTCGGGGTTGAAATGGCCAAAATCGAGTTGCCTTAGCAGTTCATCCACAAAAATCATCTCTAGCTCCTCCGACCATTTCCCCTTATAGAAGAGATTGTTCTGGTAATACCATCCATCCTTATTCTCGCTTTGCATATTGAAGATTTTGCTACTTTGAAAAACAGATGTTTGAGACGCAACATATAAATACATCATGCAAAGAAAAATCTGAGAAAAAGCTGCATGATGCAGCCTTTATCAAAGGCTGCATCATGCAGCTAAGTCACGGGTTGAACCCGTGACTTAGGTGCTTCATGATGCAGCCTTATCAAAGGCTGCATCATGAAGTCACATCATGCAGCCTTTTTATATATATATATATAATATATATATATATTTTAATTTTGATACGTGAAGTGCATTCTAGTGCTATAAATAGATGTGCTCAAGGTTCATAACACTCATCCCACATTATTGTAACATACCTTATATCCAAAATATCTCCAGCAAATATTTTTGTGTTTATCGTAAAACATCTACAAAAAAATGTCGTTTTCATCATCTAGAATAGAAGTTATTTTGTACTTTGGTGGTGAGGTATCTAATGATGGTTGGTCAGTGACCTACGATCGTTTGCCTTTTGCAACGTTGAGGGTATCTCGTTCATCAACTTATTCTCAATTCATAGCGAGGTTATACCAGCAGACAGGTGTTGATAGCAACGAATACTCATTGAAAGTATTCGCAAAACATGCATGCCATTATCTCGGTCGTATCAAAGAGACACTCATGCCAATTCAAGACGATGACACTTTGTCATTCTTTTTGGATCCTGCATCAGGCTTTCCAATCTTAGAAATATATATTGAAAAAGAACATCAATACCCATCACAGCCATCAAATACATTTAGCCAACCTTGGGGCGACTACATATCACTTTTAGCCAATGAAGGTCTACCTTCTTCCTCCAACCACGATTTTTTAGCCGGTCCTTCCGATGGTAATTTTTTTGCAGGTCCATCTGGTGGTGATTTTTGCACTGGCCCGTCTTGGGGTGATTTTTTGGGAGTGCTTCAAATTACGGCGTATATGACTCAACACCTGACGTGGTTGCTGTTACACAAGGCCTGGAAAACATTGGAATTCAACCTCGGGCAACCCATTCACGGAGCAACGACGAGCCAGTGTTCGAAGAAGACCTTGAAGAGGATCATGAAGAAGATCCTCAAGCTGATAGTTTGGCCGATTTTTCAGATCATATGTCTGAACCAGATGAAGCTGCATTTCCAATACCACCCGAGGATCCTGAGAATGAGGCTGACATAAATGACATGGCTGAAACATTTGCATCCCACTCTCAAGGTATGTCACCAACCAATGAACCGTCTATGCCAAATAACACTAACGAGGAAATGTTTTACCGTTCCATACCATTTTTTGATCATACATTCCCGGAGATACCTGCTGACTCCATTGATGTTCCGTCAAAGTATACAAAATTTTATGATGCTAATGAAGGGAGACTTGATGTGGGAATGATTTTCAAAAATAAAGATCATTTAATAGGAGCGGTGAAAGATCACTCGATACGACATGCACGGCGTGAGTATGTGGTACTTGAGAGTACCACAAAAAAATGGAAGGTCGTCTGTAAACATAGCACCCCAGGTACGTATCAATAATGTATAATCGTCTATCACAATTTAATTAGAAAGTGTATTCATCTTCTTCTTTTTTTCCACGTTCCAGATGTATGGTGTAGATGGGAGCTACGTGGAATAATAAAACTGAGAAAGGGCCGTTAGGAAATAACAAAATATAAGGGGGACCACACATGTGTTATTAACGATATGTCCCTCGAACACAGCAATTTAGACAGAAGGTACATTGCTTCTTTATTATTAGGGCAGGTAAAATGCGACCCCTCATATGGAATCAAGCATGTCATACAAACTGTGAAGGACCACACAGGGTTCGACATAACATACCAAAAGGCATGGTACAGTTTGAAGATGGCCCGTGAAACCGTTTATGGCACATGGGAGAGTTCAGTTCGAAAGCTACCAAACTTCATGGGAGCTCTCCAAAAGTATAATGAAGGGACGATTGTTGAATGGGAACATAAATACTTTCAGCGGTCAAGCAATGCATACGTGATAAAATACGTCTTCTGGGCATTCAAACCGTGTATCGATGGGTTCCAATACTGCCGCAATGTCATCAGTGTCGATGGAACACATTTATACACGAAGTACAAGCACAAAATGTTGATTGCAGCTGCCATGGATGGGAATCAACAGGTACTTCCTCTTGCGTTTGCTATTGTCGATGAAGAATCCGAAGCATCTTGGGCTTGGTTTCTTCAAATGTTGAGCAAACATATTATAAGAGGACGGTCTGGGATGTGTCTTATTTCTGACCGTAATGCGGGTCTCATCAGAGCAGTGAAAAAAATTCCGATTTTGTGCCACCACAGGGAGTGCACAGATATTGCTTGCGGCACGTATGTTCTAATTTCAACAGTCGTCACAAGAATGTCGAACTGAAGGACCTTTGTTGGAGAGCTGGTTCTGAATATCAAATCAGCAAGTTCAATCGAACAATGAACGAGATAAAGGCTCACAAATTAGAAGCGTTTGTGTACTTAGAGAATATTGAGAAGGAAAAATGGACAGCTTCTCACGATGGCGGATGGCGGTGCGGAATTCTCACAACCAACATGTCAGAGTGCATCAATGGAGTTCTGAAAGGGGCTCGTCGATTGCCTGTGACTGTAATAGTGGAAATAACATTTGCTCGTTCAGTCCACTATTTTCGTGAGAGGATGGCCAAAAGTGGTGTCATGTTAAGCAACAACCAACTATGGACGGACTTTGCAAACAAATTGTTCCAACGTTGGTTCGAAAAAAGTGTTGAACATGCTGTGACGAGATACAACCAGCACCAACAGTCTGCCTCCGTTGTGACAAAACGTCAGACTGGATATGGATTCAACACTCACGTCGTCAAAATTGCCACACGAGAATGTTCATGTGGCAAATGGAGTCAATTCGGCATCCCGTGCTCGCATGCTCAAAAGGTATGCGCTGCATATAGAATTAGTGCCCCATCAATGGTGAATGACTATTATGATATAATGGCTTACAGGAGAACATATTCTAAGTCTTTTCATCCTTTGATGGCGGAAGATTATTGGGATGTTCCACAATTTGAGTTGGTCCATGACACTACTTTACGTGACATCATTCATCGTGGTAGAATCCAAACCACACGTATTCCTAACGAGATGGATTGGGCACAAACGCGAGATAGACAACAATACCAATAAAGGGAGGGCCATTCAAGACAAACTGATGCGTCGGTGAGGGGTCGTAGAAGACAACAATAATTTTAAGAATTGTAATTATTATAAATGATTTTTAAAACTTTATTCTTTGATTTAAATATAATTTTTTTAATGTAATTATATTTTTTGTGTTAATAAATATTTTTTGTGGTATATTTATTTTAACTTATATGCAGATTAAATAATAATAATAATAATAATAATAATAAAATTAAAAAAAATTGAATATACGCAAAAATAATAATAATAATAATAATAATAATTTTTAAAAAAAAAAGGAAAGTAGAAGTCGAACTTTGAGAGTTCGACTTGAAGTCGAACTCTCAGAGTTCGACTTCAGCAACTTAAAAAAAAAAATTTAGTTAAAAGTCGAACTCTCTGAGTTCGACTTTTACCAATTGTGTTTATATATATTATAATATTTTTATTTTTTTTTATTTTTTATTTTCTTAATATTAAATAAATAAATAAGCCAATTAATTTGTCCATTTAGTCTGTACAAAAATTTCAAAACTTTAAAAATAGGTAAATTATAATTCATAACGGTATTTGGTTAGTTCACCACAAAAAAGAAAAAGGGTCGAAACTTAACAATGACTAACGAATTGGGCTAGTTATTTGACGGTCGTTAAATTAAGAGATATTGATAATTTTTCAAATAACGGAGTATTTATAATTATGTCAAACTTCAAGTAACCTCGTTATAAATCACTCTTATTTTTGATACAATTATGTGGTGTTTCTAAGTATAACTTAAACAAAAATATGGACTATTCTCTAGGTACAAATGACTATAAGTTAAAATTAGGACAAGTAAAACCATGTATTACAATTAAATAAAATTAATACAAAAACATGTTTTGACCCAATTAATCAACATTTATCATAATTTTAACTATAGCCAAAATATCTGCAATTGTTTTTAGCTATGACTAAAGTTTGACATCGCTTACAAACATAATGGTTAATAATCGTGGTTAGAGGTCATGGTTTTGAACCCCACCAATGCATGAGATGATAGCCTACTGTATAATAGGTAGTATTTGTATACTGTAATAGTAAAGTGTTGTTTAGAGTTAATTT
This sequence comes from Sesamum alatum, assembly GCA_034509735.1. Classification (NCBI taxonomy): domain Eukaryota; kingdom Viridiplantae; phylum Streptophyta; class Magnoliopsida; order Lamiales; family Pedaliaceae; genus Sesamum; species Sesamum alatum. Next base: position 6,854,120 of record JACGWO010000007.1, on the reverse strand, counting down.
ATATTATTAATATTAATTAGGGTATGATGTAATTGTCTATGTTCGACAGAACTGATTGTAATCGATTTACTTCAATCAATAATATTCATCGTTTTCACTTTAAAAAATAATCATGGTTAGTTAGTATTAACACAATTTTTCCTTTTAATCTTGGTAATTAATCATAACATGACATAATTTTTGTATGTTTATATAAATGTATGAGTGAAAATACATAATTACATATTTTAATTGGCGATATTAATTATAACTGGAAAAATCATGGTAAGGATATGAATTGAGAAAATAATATAGCACGAGGATGACCTTACACTTGGGATTAATGTACAAAATTTTATATCAAATTTGGAACTCATTAAAAATATTTTTTTAAAAAATATTAAATGCTACATCAATATCCTATTAGATTCATATAGCGTAATAAGGATTAAATGCATTTTCGGTCTCGTAATTTAAGTTGTTTAGCCTTTTCGTCCGTTAATTTTCTAGAATAGCATTTTGGTCCTGTATCTTTTTAATTTTCATAACTTTAGTCATTTTTTCGCTGGAAAAATTCATGTACCTCTCACGTGATATTTTAAATTTGAGACCTTTTTTTTTCTATTGGCCCATTCCTGCCAGCATTTTTACCCTTTAACTTTTTAAGGTAGCATTTTGGTCCTACATCTTTTTAATTTTTGTAATTTTAATCCTTTTTTTTGTTGGATTTCACCCTTCATGCCGGTGGAGGTGAACTCCGGCGAATTAAATGACTGAAATCTTATAAAGGACAAAAATGCCAAATAACTTAAGTTACGAGACCAAAAATGCATTTATTCCTTCTATATTTAGTAAATATCGAGTGAATTTAATAAAATAAGATACATATCTATATATATATAATATAACAAAATAATAATAACAATAATAATACTAAGATGTAGAATTTATTAATTTCTATTGGGTCATGTAATTGCCATTTATGAGCACCTAAAACTAATAATGGTACAATATTTTTTAGGGCTTTGGATGGAAATTATTAACGTTAAAGTTAATAGTACTTATAATAAAGAAAACAAAAACAAAAGGTGGACCTTTTCTTGTCTATGTCAGTAATAAATAATAATAATAAATTATTAAATGTACCGAAAAATAATTATAATATTAATGAGAAAACAACCAATGTCTATTCATAAGTCTTTGTCGTATTCATACATATGGAAACTGACCAAATAACGAATACCTCATTCAATTCAAACCCCCCCTTCCCCTCACCCTACGACACTTATTTTTTTTTTATTCCAAATTTTATTATATTTTATATAATATTTATGTTATGTGTATATATTATTTTTAATAAAATAAATAATTTTTTTTATACATGTGATGTGTATATCTCAAATGAAATAAAAGATGCAGTAAAATTTAAAATAAAATATTTACTTGGGTTAATCCATGCCACGCGTGATGCTTTGTGTATTAGTATTTTTCATTTTATTTTTAAATCAGTTTAGCTCTACAATTGCATAATTAATTATAAATAATTGAACATGGGATAATTTAATTGCTTTGTGTATCAATATTTTTCATTTTATTTTTAGATCAATTTAGCTCTACGGTTGCATAATTATTATAAAATAATTGAACATGGGATAATTTAATTGAGAAGAATTGATTATGACAACAACCCCCCCCCCCCACCCCCGCCCCACATTTCTCTTTCAAATATTTTTCTTTTTTTCTTTTGTTAAAATTTTGGTATAAATATATTGTTTCCTTAGAGGTTTGGTATAATTTTGTTAATATTAACAAATTCGATAAATTTTAACGAATGGAGGGATCTATTTATAAACAAAAACAAATTTAGGGATACTAGATGTAATTTTTCAAATTATAGACAGTATACATATAATTACATCAAATTTTAGGATATAGCAACTATATCAACAAATTCAATAAATTTTGTCAATATCAATAAATTCGATAAATTTTGACGAACGAAAGAATTTATTTGTTAAACATAAAAAAACTCAGGGGTACTGATGTAATTTTTTAAATTGTAGATAGTATATGTATAATTACATCAAATCTTAGGAGAGAAAACGTAATTTTTTCTAAAAATTTCTTAATTTATATGAAGATTTTCTTGGTATTCCAATAAATATTTTTGAATCTTGGTGGGGGTGGAGATGGGCTTGGTTGTTGGAGAGAATAAATGCTTCTTTTTCTGTGCTGAAAAAGACACCACAGTAACAAACAGACAGAATGGTTTCTTCCTTTGTTTCTTATTAATGCTAATCTAATTTACAATTAACATTTCATCATCAAACACAATTTTCAGCTAGTGTGTGTTCTGTGTGTGAGATGAGCCATAGTTTCATTCATACATGTTGTAACCACGTGGTGACAACCCTCTAAAAATCCACACACACTCACTCACTTTTCTTTGCTTTGCAAATTGCTGTGACTGTGAGCATCAATGAAAGAAAGAGAAAGATATTAATTAATTTGCCCATCTGTTCGTCTCTTTCCAGCCAGGCCAAGCAATTTTTCCATTTCATCAACCCACTCTACATGCTGCCAGCTCTCAACTCTCCTCTCCCATCCTCACACACACACACACAAGCACATACTGTGCATCTACTTCTTGGGCTCTTCAAACTTTCTTGAAACTGTGAAAGAAGCATAGAATTCAGGGACTTTCACGCTGACCCACAATCACAATCTGCCCGGAGATCCCACTTTCATTGTTCAAAGAAAGGAAGATCTCCAGGGAATGGCATAAAAGACGATTCTTGCAGCAGTTTCTTTCCCTAGTGTTCTTCACATTTTCCAGCAAGATTGAGAATTGGGAATGCTACAAGCCAAAGATTGCAGTTCTTGATGAAGGGCATTGTGGTGTTTGAAGTGGCAGAGATCAAGAACTGGATCCAGCAAGTATAATGCTGGGGTTATGTTGGGAATATGAGAGTACTAGGTACAAGTTTCCACTGCCTTGTATTCCTTTATTTGCTTCAGTTTGTGATAGTTGGAGTCTCTCCCATTACTGAAAAGGAGATTTTGCTTCAGTTTAAGGGCAATATTTCTAGTGACCCTTTTAATATTTTGAGTTCTTGGGATCTTAGTAAAAGCCCTTGCCAAGATTATAGTGGGGTGTTTTGTAATTCAGATGGAAATGTGGTGAAGATTGTGTTGTGGAATACTGGTCTTGGTGGAGTGTTGTCTCCTGCATTATCTAGGCTGAAATCTCTGAGGATTATAAGCTTGTTTGGGAATAAATTCACTGGTAATATCCCTGTTGAGTATGGGGAAATTGGCACATTGTGGAAGATAAATTTGAGTTCTAATGCACTATCAGGATCAATCCCTGAATTTCTTGGAGATTTGCCAAACATTAGATTTCTTGACTTGTCAAGAAATGGGTATACTGGGGAGATCCCGTCGGCATTGTTTACGAATTGTTACAAGACACGGTTTGTTTCTTTGGCACATAACAATCTTTCAGGGTTGATCCCTGTTTCGATTGGTAATTGTTTGAATCTAGAAGGGATCGACGTGTCTTTCAATGCTCTCACCGGGACGTTGCCTTTAGAAGTTTGCAATAGTCCTAGGATGATGTACTTGTCAGTGAGGAGCAATATGCTGTCAGGAGGTGTTGTAGAACAGGTTTCAAAATGTGGAAGCTTGGATCTTTTGGATCTTGGTAGCAATATGTTTACTGGGTCCGCCCCGTTCGAGGTTCTTGGTGTGCCAAACCTTACATACTTCAATGCTTCTTGGAATCAATTTCAAGGGGAGATTCCAGATGTAGGAGCTTGCTCTGGAAAAGTGGAAGTTCTTGATGTTTCAGGGAATGCTTTGTATGGAGAAATTCCACCAAGCATCACAAAGTGCAATGGCCTTAAGTATTTAGATTTGGGTTTTAATAGGCTTAATGGAAGCATACCAGTTGGAATTTCTGATTTGAAAAATCTCCTGGTCGTTCGACTGGCGAATAACTCAATAGATGGGACGATCCCTACAGAGTTTGGGAGCATAGAATGGCTTGAAGTGCTCGATTTACACAATCTCAGACTTGTTGGTGAAATCCCAAATGAGATCACCAAATGCAAGTTTCTTCTTGAGATGTGAGTCCATCCTCCCCCCTTTAATGTGTTTGTGTTAAGTTTCTATTCCCGTTCAACTGATGAAACTCTGAATTGTACGTGCAGGGATGTTTCGGGGAACTCGTTGGAGGGAGGAATTCCACAAAACCTGGATAATATGACATACCTTGTAATTCTTGACCTACATCACAACCAGCTCAACGGAAGCATACCGTTGACCATTGGAAATTTGTTTAACATACATTCTTTAGATTTTTCAGAGAATTTAATCTCCGGTCCAATTCCTTCTACTCTTGGAAATTTGAAAAATTTAACTCATTTCAATGTCTCTTATAACAACCTTTCTGGTGTTATCCCTTCAATTCAAAGCATCCAGCAGTTTGGATTCTCGGCTTTTTTTCACAATCCAGGTCTATGTGGTGCTCCATTAGAGAACTCCTGCTCAGGCATTACGGCTGCTCCAGCTGCTGCAAGGAAACCAAAGTTGAGCCCTTCTGCCATTGTTGCTATAGTTGCTGCTGCTCTGATTGTTACTGGCGTTTGTATCATAACTGTAATAAATATGAAGGCTCGTGGAAGGAGAAGAGACGATGAAACTATGATTGTCGAGAGCACTCCACTGGCTTCAACAGAATCAAATGTCATCATCGGGAAATTGGTACTGTTCAGCAAAAGTTTACCCTCAAAGTATGAGGATTGGGAAGCTGGAACTAAAGCTTTGCTTGACAAGGAGTGTTTAATCGGTGGAGGTTCGATCGGGACAGTGTACAAAACTACCTTTGAAGGCGGCATTGCCATCGCAGTAAAGAAACTTGAGACGCTGGGACGGATCAGGAACCAAGATGAGTTTGAGCATGAAATAGGACGTCTAGGAAACCTCCAGCACCCGAATCTGGTTGCCATTCAAGGTTATTACTGGTCATCTAGCATGCAATTAATCTTGTTGGAATTTGTTTCCAAAGGGAATTTATATGATAATTTGCATGGACTCAGATATCCCGGTACTAGCACTGGTTCCGGTAATCCAGAACTAAATTGGTCGAGAAGGTTTCACATAGCAGTCGGAACAGCCAGAGCCTTAGCCTACCTTCACCATGACTGCAAGCCTCCGGTTCTTCATCTTAACATAAAGTCCACCAACATACTTCTTGATGAAAACTACACAGCTAAGCTGTCTGATTACGGCCTGGGAAAGCTGCTTCCCCTGCTGGAAAACTATGGATTCACGAAAATCCACAATGCAGTCGGATATATCGCACCAGAGCTGGCTCAGAGTTCCCGACTCAGTGATAAATGTGATGTTTATAGTTTTGGGGTTATTCTTTTGGAGTTGGTCACAGGAAGGAAGCCGGTAGAGAGCGCAGCTGCAAATGAGGTAGTGATTTTGTGTGAATACGTTAGGAGTCTTATAGAGACGGGTTTGGCCTCAGACTGTTTCGACAGAAGTTTGAGGGGGTTCGTTGAAAACGAGCTGATTCAGGTAATGCGGTTGGGTTTGATCTGCACGTCTGAAACGCCTTCAAGGCGACCGAGTATGGCTGAGGTTGTTCAGGTTCTTGAGTCTATAAGAAACGGTTCGGAATCATAACCGGTAAGTAGGCGGGCGAAGTTACTTTACTTGGTACAGATAAACATAAGAATTCTTTAGGATTCATTCTGAAAATTACTCCCTTTCAATTGTTTGTAGTTGGCAGCAATGTTATTCCATTCTTTTGTAGTTTATGGAACATACTTTTGTACTATATATCCCAAAATAAATCAATTTTCGAGCTTAAATGCTCTATTCCTCCTTCGTTGTTGCTTATGTGCTAAAAATGAGGCTATCTTTCAGCAGACAGTATCAAAGTTGCAGTTGGCCAATGTAACCTTTGCACTCAGGTCATTTGGAGCATATCAGTAATTCCCAGTTTACAACTACAGATTCTGTCATCAAATGATTATGTAAGAACAACAGTGATTCATCATGTTAACTTGTTGCATCAATTCAGTTTATCTGTCATTCACATTTTCTCACAATCAACATCAACTAGGAAGAGAGCAGAACAGATCTAGTTCCACAAAAAAATGCCCAGGTTTCAAATTATTGCCTAGACTATTAATCTTATTCGGGCTAATCATCCCAAGTAAACGCAGCCTTGAAAGATAACTACAAAATGACAGTACAAGAACATAATATTGTAACTTCATGTATTATATTCTGCACAAAAAGAATGAACACACTTTTCCTAAGGATTGCCTCCATCTAGCATCTGCTGTAAACAACTTATCTATACTGATCAGATTCTGGGCTGGGAAATGTTACAAATATGGTCGAATACAGAGAGTGGAGAACGGTAGGTTGCCGCGTCCACTGTCAGAGCTAGTCATCAGTCCAATGATTAGTCGGCGCTCCAAGAAACTTGCACGACCTCAGCTTAACATAAGTATATCTATAATCTGAACCTTTAACTTGAAAAGACGATGAAATAATAACAATTTAACTAGGAGATCTACAGGTTTCGGTAACTTCCTGGATACGTTGCATAACGAAAGGAACATCATTTTCGCTTAATGTGGTGAAACAAAAACCAAACCACCCGGGCTCAACACAATGACAAGAAGATCCGGGAAGGGCATTGATCTTAGCGATGCTCAACAACTTATCCCATAGCTCAAGTTCTCCTTTTTCACTGTACGAGCGAATTAGCCAGCTCATATCAGCCCAGCAGTAGAAGCCCCCAGAGCTCTTCATGCACTCGATTCCCAACTGTTTTAGCCCGTTTACGAATTCAGTGTACGTCCTTTGAACCCTTTCCCGACTGAATTTGATTGTTTGCTGAACGAATTTCGTATCTGCAAGCATGGAGATAAGCAAATGCTGGGTAGGGACTGAAACAGATGAAAATCTTGCTAGTTTCTTGGCAGCGGACAGAATGTTGTCGTTGAGCGTGTAGATGAGGCCTATCCTGAACCCGGCAAGAGATAGATCCTTTGACAGTCCATAAACTATGTGAACTCGGTTTCTGTCAAAATCTTCTGTGTCAATGATTTCTGCCATGCTCACAAACTCTTCAGTTCCATGAGTGCATCCAACCAATAGCTCATTGGAAATGATATGGATATTCTTCTCTGTAGCAAAGTCCAGAATGCTGTAAAGTATTTCACGGCTGTACAGAATGCCAACGGGATTCGAAGGGTTGGATAATATTATCCCACGAACCTTAAGACCACGTTTTTTGGCTTGGTTGAATGCGCGATCAAGAGAAGTAATACTCAAACTGAAGCCATCTGCACTGCGGCAAGGAACTGGTATGATCTCCACCCCGGTCCGCCATTTGACATCCCCATCAAGACTACATAGTTTTGCTATGTTACTACTGTTTTCACTGAACAACCAAGAGTACATCATACCACAGGAAAGGAAATGAGACTTACTCAGGACAGTACGGTGACGGTACAAGAAATGCATTTCCTGGATCAGCCAGAGATAAGACAAGAATCTCAATTGCAGGCGTTGCACCGGCTGTAAATACCATTTGCGCTGGGTTGAAAACAAGCGGCCTCTCCATGATTTTCGACATGAATCCTGCCACAGCCTGTAGTTTGAAAATTAGCACGAAGCGGTGAAGTTAGTGTGCTGATGATCAAACATGAGATGCATTCAACACCAATTGTGATAAAATCCTCCCTACGAGAAGAGCAATTTTATTGATTTGATCAAAGAATTTATACTAATCTTGAACATCCCATTCATTTTCAGAACAGATTAGGAACGCAGAGTTTATCGCTTGCTTCCAACTCGCGACATATTTCTGAATCATGCTATCACACTGTGAGGAGATTATATGCAATCTTTGGAAACCAAAGGGATCGTTGTATATGCATCGTTTGGCACCAAAATGAAAGTTTTCGAAGTTGTGGCCTCATGAATCAGATGAAATATGTAAGACTGAATAGTGCAATTTCGACGAGTAAACAGTGTTCATTATCTTTGTAGGCGTTCCTCAGGCCAAACTCGGCTGCTTAATGTAGAAAACAGTGCATAGAAGTCTCTACCGTTCCAGTACCTCTGTAAACGTTACAGCATCGACTCATCAAAACTTAATGCAACTCTGCTGATGTATATGTACATGTATCACATTATCAAAGACGAAACCACATTGCTGCCATACTAAACATTTTACTTGGCCTAAAGTGCAGAAAGTAGATACAGTGGCCAAAATTAGGGGATGGAAGAGAAATGAACGATGACCGTAGGCATGGAGATACCTACTATTTTCAACTCCATCAATCCATCAAATGGCTGATATGTCGTAAGAGCGCTTATGCTTAATTGCTGGCCCATTATCGATCCCGCCTCATGATCTGCAAGCCACTCTTGAATCAAATCCAACAACAACTGCATCAACAACAGAAATAAACACCATATTCTGTCAAACTACACAGACTCCAAATCGATGAAAATACAACTAAACGCTTAAAGCTATTACCTATATCAACCGTAAATAAACCAGACATGCATACGGCTTGCATGCATTCGCACATACAACACATAGACACACATCTCACTGAACTTGGAATTCATATTCAACACAAATAAACGTATGAACCGATACCTCTACCAGTCAAACAGAAAGCACAAAACTTTCTGCATTTTAAACTACATGCATTATCTCATGTTCTGTCAAAGGAGTATTTCATGTAGTGCACATCAATGAAAAAATTCACCACTAGATTAAGAATACAGCCCGACGACGCTACAATTACATAGTTAAAGCTGAATTACAAGTCTTAAGAATCCAAATTCATCAACACAAAACACAGCTTTAGAAAGACAGGTCTGTTTAACTTGATGAAAAGCTCAAACACAATACAATCCAAAGAAATATGCACAAACACACCCCATCATCACAACTCACATAATAATGATACAGATGCACTAATATCAATTCATCTAGAAAAAAAGATTTAATTTATTATCAAAAATTCCCACCCTGTTCTCGGCCAACCCAAGCTGGATAACACCATCCGGATTCCCCACCTCATGAAACGGGTCCTCCTCGACCCGCTTCAGCCCCACAAAATAAGGCCCATCACTCTGTTTAACAAGAGCATTGGCTCTAGACGACACGTTCGCCGGCCCACTCGCCCCCCTCGGAGAAAGCAGCGACCTCGAGTGCACCCTTTGCAGCCCAGAAAAAGAAGATGAAGGAGAAGAATGCTCCGGCAAAAGGGTCTCCGTTTCCGGCGTCGGAGGAGGCGGGTTCCGGCGCCCGTCGCCGCCCCGGCTCTTGAGGTACAACTGCAAGAAGTAGAAGAGAGCACAAGGGATAACCGAGCCAAAGAAAAGGCCTCCGCGGCCTTGCACCACTCCTTGTAAGGGCACAATCACCCTCATCCCCGCCGCCGCGCCGCCGCCGCCAGTTGCAGTGGTGGAGGAGGTGCCTCTGGCCTTTCTCATTGCGACATCATGCTGACCCACCAACGCGACAGCGACGCAGTGCGCGAAGCAAGAACACCTGATTAACTTTCCTCAAGAAATATCCTGATTTTCTCGAATGAGTGAGTGAAGGAGAAGAACGGTAGCTGATTTTTATGTTGTTCTTGTCTGTCAGTATTTGAACATCATTATGCGAACATAATGATGTTACCAAAACGAGGAGAAAATCAGTGAAAATAGTACAAATTGGAAACAGACAGATGGTATTTGTTCGTCTGATGAATTTTGCGCGGTTAGCTTGGCGATTTTAATTTTGGTGGGATTTTGGCGATATTGGTGGGAAATTCCAGCTTAAATTAAATTTAATTAAACCTAAACTAATTATACGATAATAGGTCATTGATTTTTGTACGTGAGATAAATGATTGATAAAGTTGTTTGAATACAATTTAGGATATGATAAATTAATTATTTTCATTGAAGTTTATCAGAGTAATTAAAATATGGGATATGACCGAATTATATAAATACGCCCTCAAGACTCAATAAGTTATCAGGTCTTATTAAGGACATGATAGATTACTAGCGGATCGTCTTTTATAGTAAACTATGGATAAAGGTAGATTAGAGCCAAATTCATACTTATCAAGCCTTCTAAATGGGGGAAATTTATAGCCCGAACTTGGCTCGGCAAATTTGAATCAATCATATGATAAGTAAAATACACTTGTCGTATTACAATTTAGGGAAGTTGACCAATCACACTTGCTTTATGATTGGTTTGGTTCGATCAAACTTGATCTGGACAAGAATTTTCCACTAAATGGCCCCTAAGAGTAAGTGATTGATTTACAATTTTAGAAAATGTTACAGTTGTGGTGTGACTGGTTAATTAGAATTTGTAAACTACAACCAGCTTTTTTAGGTGACATGATTAATAAATATTCGATCGTTATTTGAAAAAATTTACAAATATTCTCAAATATTTTGATAAAATCGTGTAATTTCTTGGTGGACGTTTGGAATTGTCATTTTTTGCCCTTACTGTATATTTTTCTATCTTTTAAAATAATTGTAAAATATCGAACGAGGTGGTGGAAAATTTGAAAAATTATTAAAAAAAATTATTCTTCACTTAGTTTATAAAAAAAATTTAAAAATAAATGAAATTATAACTCATAGTCCACAAGGGGCATTTTGACTAGTTCACTGCAAAAGAAAAATTTGATGAAAAATTCATCCGAGACTAACGGACTGGGGTAATTGTTAGACGATCATTAAATCAAGAGACATTAATAAATATTTGTAATTATGTTAAGAATCAGATGAGCTTTTTGTAATTTATCTTTAAGATTTTTGGAATTGAGTTTGAATCAATTCAGACTTTTTGGTGGGCTTGAGATTTTGATTGAATTTACAAACTCGTCCTTCCTTTTCTTGCTGATTGCTTAAAGCAACAAAATTCGTAAAAAAAAAAAACAAAAAGGAAGTAACAAGATCCTAGGTTAAGGCCAATTAATGAAGGCCTGCAGGCTGTCCCTCTTTTTGACTTTCTTTTCCTCTAAATCTGTCTTTAACTCTATTTGTTTATATAGAGGTGCATAATTAGTTCATTATTAAAAGCATTATTTTATATTTAAAATATTATATTGATATTATTTCTTGAAATTATATTTAAAATAAATTCTTAATATTTTTAAAATTATAAAACGTGTCTAACTTTTGGATCCATAAAAGTCTTGGGGATTGAATCTTTAATTAAGCTTTTGACGGGGTGTCCATACCTACCCCGTTATTATCCCAATATTGTAATTAGATTTTATCTTCATATGTCGCAATATTTCATTTCTTTTAATTAGTGAGTATTGAATAATGATCAAAGTATTACTTAACACGTGTGTGTATAACTTAAAATTTTATTATATTTTATTTGATCAATGAATGTTAAGGAAAATAAAAATAAACAAAATGATCAAAAGTGGTAAAAATGGATGAACTTTAAATGCGTAATGAATATAAAATGATAATGAATTAATTTAAATTTTGGTTATCTATGGAAGAAATAGATACCAAGAGAATTTTACTAAACTTGCATTTTATCGATGAAAGTTAGTTACTCTTTTATTAGAGAAAATTATAAGATATATTTTTATGTTTTTGAATGTATTTGTGACATTTTATGAATTTTCATGGTCGAAAGATAAGTGCAAGGAAAGAGCTCAAATGGGGAAAAGAGCTAGAAATTGTGTAGAAGCGCATCCAGATTACCTCATGACCACGGGCGTTCAGAAATCCGCTAGACAGAAGCGAAGGGAACGTAACCTGTGACACACAGGTTATCAGACATGCACTGGGCGAAAATCGAAAAATCGATGACTCTAGTGCTGACTTTTAACGTGATGTAAAGATATTTTATTCCTTTGTAATTACCCCTAAAAATTTGGTAAGGGTAGGATTAGGAAAGAAAGAAAAAGAGTTTAATGGTAAGAGTATTCCTTTTCCTTTCCTACCATATGAAGGACTTGTTATAAAAGGAGAAGAGGAGAAAAAGAAGAAGGCATCTAATTTTTCTGGTGAAAATCATTAGAAACCAACGTTTGGAGCCAAGGAGGAAACGACAAGCAAGTGGAGAAGTTGATCCAGCACCGAAGTGACAGCCATTCAAGCCCGATCTTCTACTCCATGAGTTTTTGTAAACCTTTTTTTTCTATGTTTTAAATCTAGTTAGTATGAACTAAGTAACTTTTTGCTAGGGTTTATGGAAAACCTAACTGAGACAAAAATTTGAATATTTTTTTGGATTAATCTACGTCGTTATTTTCACATGTCTATGAATTATTATGTTTGTTGTTATTATTTGAAAACTTGATCACCTCTTAAATTGAGTTAATTATGTTGATCAACTGGAAGGGAATTCGGCATAGTGGACAGAATAATTCATAGTGTGGATTGAATGATATATAAACATACATAGGCATGATTCATCTGGTTACATAGTTTTTTCACATATTGCATTATTGTCATGAGTTCTAGAATAGAGGAACCCACTAATTCCTTGATAGTAATAGGTTTGGTATAACTCGAAAGAGTATGTTCAAAATTAAAATACTTGGAAAAATCTCAGTATGTAAAAGTACTTGCTTGTAAGATTAATCGTTAATATTGCATTCATTGGATCGATTTAAGGTGGACCTATAGCTTTAGCATCTTCATCTACATCTAGAAATTCTCCCCAACATAATTATTTGCCGTAGTTATTTTAGTAAATTTCTAACACAGTAGTAATAATTCATCACTCAACTTTTCAGTCATCCAGATTAATTAGAGATTAGTTCATAATTTTGATAATTATTTCATTAAATCCTCGTAGGATTGATGTTTTTTGTATTGCTCGGTAGATAAGTCCTACCTTACCAGTGGCATAAGACATATTTTTGCAATCAACTCTAAAGTCTTTGAGTTTTAATACATATTAGTGTAGATATTTCTTGTTTATTCAAACTTGATAAAAATACTTTAATAAAAATTAAATGATATGATGGAAGCTATAATACACGGACATTCTGAAAAATTATTCAATGTAGTGTCGGACACGTGTTAGACACGGACACGCCTCGAACGCGTGTAGGACACGGCATAGGCGTGTCAAAAAATATAGAAAAAAAAAAGAAAAAAAAGGACGTGGGTGTCGGACACGCCTTGTTGGCGTGTTCAACACGTTCTGGACAAGTTAAAGATTTTTTTTTTTATTTATGTATTAATTTTAAAAATTTTTGGAATATCTTTTTTTAAGAGAAAGAGTTTGGGCTAAAATAAAAAAGAAAAAAAAATAAGTTTACTTTTCTCAAACTAAAATTTTGGGGATGAAATTACTAAAAAAATTCGAAGTGTAAGCGTCGTTGGTAATTTAAACTATTTGGATTTGTTATATATTTTTCATTGCGTACTTTTTTAAAAATAATTATGTATAATTTTTTGAAGTCATGTATTTTGGTTAAAAAATTTATTATATAAGACATGGTTTATCCTTTTATGTTTTATCTTGATATTTTTCATATTGCATAAATTTTATATAAAAAAAAATTAGAATATATATATATTAGTATTAATATTATACATAGCCATGCCAGTGCCATATCGTGTTCTAATTTTTTATAAAAATTTTTTCGTCTCACCATGTCCGTGTCGCCATTTCCGTGTCCATACACACACAGCATAGGATGGAAGGCTAATAACATTTGTAGAGAAATGAAAACTTGTCTTATAATTTAAAAAGTAATACAAATTTAATTGAAATTGTGTGAAATAGCAATTTTAAAAGAAATGAAAACACATATACATGTATAATTATTCTATAACTTTTCTCGAATCAAAAGTGTGATTATTTGAAATTTTGCATATATCATACAGGTAAATCACTTTCTATTTTTAGGGAAAAACACAATAACTCCTTGTGATATGTAAAATGTGCAAAAAACCCCCCTTATGAAAAAAAATAAAATAGCAAATTTATCCTCTTGTGTTTGTGAAAAAAGGAGCAAACAACCCCTGTTGAGGGGGTTATTTGCTCCATTTTGAATAATACAAGCGGATAAATTACTAATTATTTTTTTATAGGAGGGTAATTGCTCTTTTGGTTAACACAAGGGGAAAATTGGCATTTAACCCCCTTCTATTTAATTTCTGTTGGTCCAGACATTCTCAAAGAATGTGTTTGAATATCTTTATTTTATTGTTTGTAAAAATAATGGTAAGAGTAATAATTGAATTCCATTTTAATTACATTTATCTTCCTTTTTCAACGCCGTATAAGAATCAACATCTCTACTACACCACCAAATTACTACTTTTTTACGTTTTTTGGCATAACTCTGGATAAAACTATTTTGAAATTAAACTCTTAAATTGCTAAAAAATGTTTAATATCCGATGAAAATTATCCGTATGCACTATTAACTTTATCTGCTTCCTATCGTTTTCCCCCAACACATTTTGTGAATTGAAATAATTAATACAGGGGAACAAGAGGAAATAAATTATTATGACGTAAGATACACGGAATTGATTAAACTTGGATAAAATGACATTATTTTTATTATTATTTTTCAGTAATTCGATGATTTAGTATCGCTCATCACCATACGTTTGACATATATTAAGTTGCTTTACAAAAAGTACTCACCGATTATCTATCAATACAATTCTTACACCAGTAAAAAAGAACTGAGTCCACAACCATAGCCCCGTTATTACAAATTAAACCCAATAATCATGAAATTGGCCAAAAACATGTGTCTTAATCCAACCCAAGTGTATGGTTATCAGTAGTATTATTATATAGGGGATAAATGCCAATTTATCCACCGTGATATAAGAAATTGGAAGCAAAAATCCCCATGTGAAAAAATAATGAGCAAATTAACCCTATGATCTTAAAAATGAAAAAATTACCCCCTGTATTTTCCCTTGAATAGGGGGGTAATTTGCTTCATTCCTCAAAATTACAGGGACGGAATTTACTAATTATTTTTTCACAGGGGGTTTTTACTCATTTCTGTATATCACAGGGGGTAAATTGCATTTATCCCTATATATATATAATATATATATATACTAACCGTAAATGTCACGTCATTCCTGCGTGCATTATAATAAATAACTTTATCCACTTTAAAATATATTATAAATAAGAGTAAAATATATAAACTAACACATCACATTAAAAAAAAAATGAAGGAAAGAAAGAAAAAAACTAATTTATCAATTAATATAAAATTTAGAAAGTTGAATGAAATAGTTATCATATCAGTTGAGGATTATTTTTTGCATTACAAAAAAGTAGTGCGGACAATGTCATTAACCGTTCATTTTATATGAATAAAAATGGAATTAATTTTATTATAATACTGCTAAGATATCTCCCTTCATTGGGTAGCATCCAATCAAAGACCATTAGGGCAATGGAAGAATACAACTTGCTGATCTTTTGTCTTCTGTTGTTGTGAACCACAAACCGCCAAGAATCCAAGCGTAAAAGCCCAGCTAGCTTAAGACAAGAACAGCATTAGCCCTGCTTTTGTTGTCTTATGTTAATTTGGTTAAAGTTTGGATCCAAAATGTATGACTTTCTTGTCACTTATTGTAAAAGAAGTTTCGTGGTCTTCGAAGTTGTGGCTGTGTGATTATATGAATTTCAGCCACATGAACTGTTTTTTTCCTTGGAGCTGGGATTTTGCCAATCAATCGAGCTATGATGACACATGTAATTTTTACGTAGATATTAGGATTTTTATAACATCCCTTGAGTTATAGCTGAAGTGTCATGATGGATTATCATGAAACGACAACGTTTGTGTCACTCGCTGCTATTATGGTTGGGTGATTGCAACAGTTCAATATATAAAAAATAATTTATTTTTGTTGAAAGGATTATGATTTGAACGAAAAATTTTAGAGATATGATTTCGGGTGGTTTTGTTTTTTAATAAGTTTTGAAAAGTATGATTAATGTAGATAATTTAACGTATGTTTTAAATAAGTTTGAAACTATATGAATGTAGATAAATATATATAGTTCTATGATTTGGAATAATTTGTAATGTGTAGTTATTTGAAAAAGTTTAAAAATTTTGTTATTATGAATTTGAAATTCTTAACTGTGAATTCATCAATTCAGACACGTTTGTATTGAAAATTATAGAGAGAAAAATATTGGGTTTATGTGTAATGAGATGGCGAACTATTTTGGACAAGTTGTTGCCCCGTCCAAACATATCGGCATATCGAAAACGATGGAAGAAGAAGAAGAAAAAGTAAATAATGATGCGTTGTGCAAATATAGTGGGTAATCGGCGTCTTGCATTGAGCGAAGTATTGCTACTATACATTGTATGAGTCTTTGCAGTTTTATCTGAAAAAGGCGCATCACTAAGGGCTTATAAATCGCTCAAACTTCTCATATGCAACAGATGTGCAACATGTGACAGCATCATCAGCCCTCCAGACGAGGGATTGGAGACGGGCACATGACCTTGTTCCAACTACCGACGCCAAATGAGGAGGCGTACAACGTAATCGATGTCCCGTTATTTGAGGTATTGTCCACTCAAATTTTATATGAATCTCACGGTGTTACCTTAAAAAAAGTCAATGTTGCTAAGGCAATTATATTGGAACTTTATAAGCTATTCAAATACTCCTAATTTCGCAACAGATGTAAGACGAAACAACATCAAATACAATAAAAGAAAAGCTTAAGTTTCAAAAATCAGTCTTTAATAAGCTCACACTCATTTCACGAAAAATTCAAAAGAAGTGACTCAGTTTTGATTTGATTAACAACTCACTTTGCGGTGTGATAGATACGCCATCCTCATCCAAACGCATTCGCGTTTCAAAAAATTGGATAATAAGAATAGGAAACAAAAAAAAAAAAAATGAAAAAAAAGAAAAAGGTCGAAATTAGATTAGATCGACCTATTTATGAGAATATCAAATTAAAATGATGAGTCAATGAGGCCTATTTCAGTTGGCGAAGCTGAGACCCATGATCGCTATGAGTCATGGGTTCGAATTCTCCATACGTGGTAATTGATTTATTTCTACTGGTATAGTAGGTTTATTTGTTGTTGTAATAGCAAGATGTTAACTTCTGTGATATTGTCGATATGATTGTTGTATTTATCTCTATTCAATGTTGATACTGACAGGACTGATTGTAATCGCTTTATTTTAATTAATAAAAATCATCGCTTCCAACTCAAAAAATTGAGAAAATAATACAAGTTTACACTTGATCAATGACCTTTATAAGGATCATATATATCCAATTCCGCTTGGTAGGCAATGAAGCTTAACTAGCTTAGGTGGGTAACGGTTGCAGTCTCATAAACTATAAGGTTACAAGTTCAGATATTATCTTTTATGAGTTATCAACTTATTGTAATAATATGTATTTATCTATTATAACAGTAGTTGTTGATTAATTAAGTATTCGTTCGATGGTGACAATTGATGCGTTAATTAGTATAGTTGTTAATATTGAAATTCATGATGTAATTGTAAATTTTTAATTAATTCATTTCAAAGAGAAATAAGGAAAATTCGATAAACCTGGAGTGCAAACTACAAAACTATAATAATGGTTGTTATACGCGACTCTAGATAATTATCAAACTTTCTCTTTTCTATTCTTTTTAAGGTATCAAGTTTATTTTTTTAAAAAAATTATTAGACTAAAATTATCCTAATGTAAATAACTGATGCAAGCAATAATAAATCGCGCGTCAAATAGTCCTTTGGACTTGGAGCTTTTGGACAAATTCTTTTGCAAGCCTGAAAAAGCGTCTTGCAACAAAAGAAATGTTAGCATGCTCAAGTTTCGGTACATTAATTGTGGAAAGAGAAAAATTAAGAGAAGTAAGATAGCAATTAGTACTTGAAAGGTGAGAAAAATAATATGTTTGCTGGAGTGTTGGTATGCTTGTACGTGTATTCGTACAAAATTGTGTTACCTTAATCGAGGGTGAAAGCTTGCTTTTTATTGCCGTAATCCCTCAATGGATGAAGAAGTGTGACTCCTGAGAACTCGGGTCAGCAGTTGCAGGAGGTAAGTCCCTCAAAATCGAGAACGCTTGGCGAGAATCTTTAAGGGATCTATTTGATTGTGAGGAGCTTGGGTTGGATATGCTTGTCTATCAGATAGACCCAAAATTCCCAGGGGATGGTTTAGGTCGTGGGAAGTGTCACGATCCGTGGCCCTCGTCCCTTATCCTTCTTTGTACGAATGATTTCCCTTGCCACCTAGAGGGATGGCAACCTGGTTGCTAGGGTGACATCAGTCCTTCTCCTGTGTCATGGCCAACGAGCTTTAACCCCGACATGTTTCTTCCTTTGGACCTCTTAGATTGGCACCTGGGCCAGGGGGGGATTGCCTTCCCTAATTGGGCCTTGCGGCCTTCAAGGAAATTTCCCCATGGTCTTTGTGCACGTTTGGGCCTTCGTTTGGCCAAGCACATGTTTCCTGGGTTATTCAAAAGTTATTCTTACGAATAATATTGTTAATTTCATGAATGGTTAAATTTCGTCTGACGGGGCTTTAAATTTCTCAGTTCATATATTGTTTAGCAATGTTAGATTTTGATGAGGGTATGTTAATCACAAAGAACGGAAAAACTCAGATGATTGGTAAATTTTATGTTTCTGAAAATATAAAGAAGATATTTGTTATGTCGGTACTGTATTGAGTTTCTCTATATAGCTGAATTATTATCATAAAAAAAAAATATTAAAGTTCAATCACGTCTGAATCAAATATATATATTTAAGACGTACGCTCACTTCATCAAAACATTTAGTAAAGATTCGAACCCACATTTGTGAGTATAACCATCAATATCAACCTTTAAACCAAGAATATACATCAATAATCGATTAACGATTCAAAGGGCAAAAATGCTTTGTTGGTACGTTAAAAGAGGTCATTATCGTTTTTGGTACCATAATTGTGGTGAGTGTCGCTTTTGGTACCATTAAACACGAAAATACTGTGTTTTTTTGTCCAGTTAACGGCTCAGGCCATGTGCCTTGCACATGGCCGTTAACAGCCGTTAATCCTTGTTTGCTCACGTGAGGAGCCATGTTTAATGGTACTAAAAAAAACAGGAAAAACTTATTTTATTGGTACCATTAAAGAGGAAAAAAAAACATTTTGAGCAAGTTTGAAACCACAAACTATAAATACTTTTTTTTCTTTTTACAAAAATGAAAAATGTTTAGGAAAAATTTATTTTTAATGTGTATATATATATATTATAAAATAAATTTTAAAAATCAAATTATTTGTATTTCACATAACTTTTAGGATTTTTTTTACTATTTTTGAAAATTAAATTATTATTTGGTCTGAACATATTTTAACATTTGTGCCACAAAATATAAGAAATAAAATTTATTTTTGGGAATAAAAGTATTTAAAATATTTTTAGACTAAATAATAATTTTAATTTTCAAAAAATAATAAAAAGATGCCCAAATTTATCTAAAAAAAATAGATAATTAATTATTTAAATTAATTAATTATTTATAATAAAATAAATTTATCTAATGATTTTATTTTTAAAAATAAATTTATAATTTATATAAAAATAAAATTTTACTTTTATTCTTTAAAAAAACTTATTTCTCATAGTTTGTTGTCAAATATTAAAATATTTTCAGACCATAATAATCAATTCAATTTCAAAATAATAAAAAGATCCTAGAAATTATCTAAAAATAAAATAATATAATTTTAAATTTATTAATGACATATATTAAAATAAAATTTCTCAAATATATTTTCTTAAAAATTTATTAAAATATTTTTAGACTAAATAAATAATTTTAAATTTCAAAAATAATACAAAGATCGATTCTAGACTTTATCTCAAATATAAATAATTATAATTTAAATTAATTCATTATTTATATAAAAAATAAAATTTATCTAATATTCTCTATTTTAGAAAATATATTTTTTTTTGTAGTTTGTGGTCAAAGTTTATATTTTTTTTTCCAAATAAGAGTAAAATAGATCCCTAGAAAATATTTGAAATACAAATAATTATATTTTTTTAAAGTTATTTATTATATATTTTAAAATAAAATGCTCCTTTCATTTTGTAAAAAGAAAAAAAAATCTTATAGTTTGTGGTTCAAATTGGTGAACAAGTTTTTTTTTTCTCTCTTAATGGTACCAAAAAAGTATTTTTCTTTGTTTTTTTTGGTCCCATTAAACAGGGTCCCACGTGAGCCAACTAAGGTTGACGACCGTTAACTGGCATGTGCACGGCACATGACCTTTGCCCGTTAACTTTGGAATAAAAAAAAGGCGTGTTTTTTTGTTGTTTAATGTATAAAAAAATGACACTCACTATAACATTCCTTTTTGTCGGTACCATAATCGATAATTCATTTTTTACGGTACCAAAAAAATTATTTTGTCCCGATTTCAACCATATATATTGAATTGCTGGGCAGCACATTCACTTTTGATGCTACTAAAGCGCATCTAATGCTTCAATCAAGTAAAGCATGGATACTAGCGGAGCGATTTTGGGTTCTTTCATTATTTGTTATTATAGAATGTAATTATTTTGGTTTAAACATGTGTCAAATTTTTTGAGTGTTAGGGTTTGTGTGATACAATTTGGGGTGATTTCTATCTTCTTGTGACCATTTTTTTGTTTTATGTGATAAATTGAGTTAGTGTTTGGGCATATGTGGCCTTGAAAAGCTCACATTTATTTGTTCTGAAATATAACAAAAAGAGAAATAATCAACAAAAGATGAAAATCGAAGTGATTGGAGTTGTTGAGATGTTATTCAAGTGTGGTGGATTTTTATTTTTTATTTTTTATTTTTTGAAAAGGATAAAGCTTTCATTCCACAGAAAAAGATTGTCCAACAAGGACAAACACAATCAGAGTAATACATAAGGACATGTGTATGCTTATACTACAATTTTTAATGTGTATGTTTTATACTTACCAATTGAGCATCTTTGAGCCACTTAGACCCACTCTGAGTGTTACGGGAAATGTGTATGCTTATACTACAACTTTTAATGTTTTGTTTTTTTTGGGTTTAATACTTTTTCCTTTTTAATTTTTATAGGTTTTAATGGACGATAAGTTATTTGATATTGCTATTACACCTATCTGGACAATGAAAAAGCAAGCTTCACGAATATTGATCCAGACTTAAGTAGTAGTTTACTTTGATATGATAGGTGATATTAGAGACTTGTACGAGGTTGGGTGATTTACTTTTTAGAGTTACATGTAGTATAGATGGTTGTAGTTAAAGAATGCTTGTGACAAAGTGATAATGATGTTATGACTATGTTTCTAGAAATTATAGGCGTTCGGAGTTTGGTTTGTTTGTTGAAATTGTGAATGATATCGTAGAAACTGCACTGTTAATATGGTGATATTGTTGTTGATTGAATGCTGATGATGAAATTTGAATAAGAGCATGATGATGAAGGGAGATAGGCACCGAGGGAAAATTGTGTTAATGAGGGTGATGATAGTGGGGCGAGAATAATGAAGAGAAAAATAGAGGGGGGAATGGAGATAAGAGAAATGACGATTGGTTGAACGATTATGAGCTTGTTGGAGAATGTGACGGTGATGAAGGCAGTGGGGCTATTTACTTTCGAGAGGGTAATGTAGCTTGCTACTGATGATAATGATGATGACGGCTTGTCAACAACTATTTGGCTCCGATGATCACTGTGAGACTGTTAATGAGTCTGAATGAGGACTTTGTAATGATCCTTTAAAACGGGTGCTTGAATAGGGATGCTGTTGAGTTTCCTAATGCAGCTGGTAGGAAAATTGTGTTAGAAAAGGGCATGATTTTCACTGATGTGAATGCTTTTAGGGACGCATTGAGGGAGTTTGTTATTCAGAAGGTTTTAAAATTAAAAGATCAAAAATGAGACTC
Source organism: Sesamum alatum (assembly GCA_034509735.1). Taxonomy (NCBI): domain Eukaryota; kingdom Viridiplantae; phylum Streptophyta; class Magnoliopsida; order Lamiales; family Pedaliaceae; genus Sesamum; species Sesamum alatum. Next base: position 6,832,127 of record JACGWO010000007.1, on the reverse strand, counting down.
AAGAGTGACTGCAGCTTTTGATGTGAAACGGTGTTCATGGAGGATCCATGCTTCTCCTTTGGGTGATTGGTGTACTTTTCAGATCAAGGCATACTCTAGTTTGCACACATGTGTTCGGTCCGACAGAGCACCAAGGAGGCTAGTGCTAAGTGGATGGCCTCAAAATTAGTGAATATTTGAGAGACAACATAAGTAATGGGATGTTAAATCTATTAGGACCGAGTTGAAGAAACTTGGGATAAATCCTCCGTTACCAAATCTATAGGGCTAAAAAAAAATCCTTGGAAGAGATAGAGGGTGGCCATGCAGAATCATTTGCCAAAATTACCCTATTATGCCACACATGGTAATCTGTTACAAATGAGGGTAGTATTGCTACATTACAAGAATGTGATATCCATAATGATGTATTCAGTTCTAGTATTCCGGTTGTGCTTCATTTAAGAAATATTTTCTTAGGACTTTCAGCTTTGAGGGAATGGTTTTTATGCAGGTTGTAGTCCTTTCATAGGGTTTGATGGGTGCCACTTAAAAGGATCTTTTGGAGGTGTTTTGCTTGCGGCTATCGGTTTAGTCAAGGAATTGCAAACTTCTTGTGGCTGACCAATTTGAGTTTTGAAGTCCAAGATGGTAGTATGCATTATGTGGTGAACTTGGCACGTCGAACATGTGACTGTAAGGTTTGGGCTATCAGAGGGATTCCTTGTAGGCATGTTGCACTTGGCATAACATATAGGCGAGATAAGCTGGAGAATTTTACTGATAACATGTTTACGAAGGAAAGATATATGGACATACAGTTATATGATTCATTCCTATCCCCGATCCTTCATTTTGGCCCCAAGACATAGATGTAAGTCCTACAAACTTGAAACCTCCAGTTAGTAAGAGATTACCTGGAAGACCCAAGAAGAACAGAAGAAAAGAACCAGGGGAAATAGCTGTTGTGAAGAGATCAAATTTAATTAGGTGTAAGAAATGCAACGGATGGGGGCATAACAACAGGACTTGTACAGAACTTGAGGTACAATGTACTTAACATTTCTATGGCATTTCTAAAATTATGTAAGTTTTGTTGTTTCTATTACATAAACTAATTTAATTGTTTAAAGAAAATAGGCGGCAAGGAGTAGTCAAAGAAAAATTTCTTCTCAAATAAAAGAAAAAGTCACAAGAAAGAAACAAGTAATGTTGTTATAATTTTTTCAAACTTGACTTTGTAAGCTGAATTCGTTAATGTTGTTTGTAATTGTGGGTTACTGAAGGAGATTCACATTCTAAAAGAAAGCTTGATTCACCCGTAACCAATACACATTCCAAAAAAGTAAAGGATCGAGTTGGTTCGTCACAACGATCTCAGCCATTGCCATCTCAAGCTTCTAGTACTCCAATCATGTGATTTGTTTTCGTTTTTGGTGAATACATTGGTTTTGTTGGGATATATTATTAGGCAGTTTCTGATTGGGGGATGTTTTTGTTTAGTTATTGAACATGGTGGATGTTTTATTAAGCTCTGATACATTATCGATGATTTTGTAATAGCTACTGAATATGGAGGATGATTCTGTAATAACTATTGAACATTGTTTGATTTATATGCAGATATTGATGTTGAAATTGGTATCATTTCTTTTTATTTGTATGATGATAAATATTGGGTGCAGGTGGCTGGTTTAGTATAGTTTTTTTTTCCTTTTCTTGGTAGAATTTACATTAGAGGTAACTAAAAAATAGGTTATTTTTATATTGTTGGTAATAAATAATCATACATTCCGTGGGTGAGTATTACAAAGTACAAAAAAGATAAGTTTACCAAAAGAAAAAAAAGTAACATTAAGTACAGAGTATGATAAATTATAACATTTGACCCACTAAAAATTCTAAAACATTACAATTTCATCCAAAGGGCATTTTGGTCTGAAAAATTGGTCAAATTATAGTCAAACTTTTTATAAGGGGTATTTTTGGAATAACACATGTTACATTCACCAAAAACCTACTGATGGAGCTAAATGTAATGTTTTACAAACCTCAAGGGAGGTAAATGTAATTTTCAATCTAACAGGGATGTATTTATAATTATGAAAAATCTCAGGGGGTGTGGATGTAATTTACCCATATATATAGGGTAAATTACAGTTACCTTCCCTGAGGTTTGACATAATTATAAATACTCTCTCGTTATTTGAAAAATTATAAATACCCCCTTGAGATATGTAACCGTCTAACAAATAACCCATTTCCATCCATTTTTATGGATAAAACTGACCAAAATGACTTTATGTAAACTGAATTATTCTTAAATTTTTTTGAATCTTTTTGGACTACAATGCGCACGAAAAGATTTCTTAAGTTTTTTACACAGATGAGCAATGATGTAATTTGCCTCGATTGATTTTTCTACAATGTTAACTAAAAATTCAAGGGCAAAATGGTCGATTTCAGGCCTTTGATTAAAATTTACAAACCTCAGGGGGGGTATTTTTAATTTTTCAAACAACAAGTGAGTATTTATAATTATATTGAACTCGCAGAGGAGGTGGTTGTAATTTACCCTATATTAACCCAGATCAGATCTGATCGAATTCAACCAATCACATAGTAAATGTATCGTACTTATCATATAAGATACATGGTGAAATAGCCATGTATAAAAAAGACAATCCAAATTTAATTGAATTCAACTAATCACACAGTAAATATATTATACTTATTTATCCGATAAGATACATGGTAAGATAGCCATGCATGAACAAGACAAGTTAGGTCAATTCAAAGGCATGGAACTAGATTTCAACGGCAATGTGTGGAGAGAGAGCCTCGGGACTACATATTCCATCATCTTCTATCTAAACCAACCATTAATGAAGATATTTGTATTCTTCCATCAAGAGAAATTTCATATTTAATTATAATTAATTATTATAATTAAAAATAAATAGTTATAGTATATAATTATTGACCGTTGTCACGCAATGGTTGTTGGTCGCCGTTTTTACGAGTGAGGTTATGACTAAAAATCATGGCACAAATATTGAGCCATAGCAAAAATAATTTTCATAGTAAATAATATAAGTTTTTGTATCGATTTTTATTTAATCATAATTACTAATAATTATTTACCACGATTTTAGTTCATAAATCAATAAATTGTAGTCAATAATAAATGTTTTTCCAGTGTTCACACGCGTATGTTCTCGTTATAGTTAAACATTGTATCCTTATCCTGTATTGCATTTATATTTAAATGCATATATTTATCACTTGTATAGATATTATCATGTCATCTACCTATCTGTCTATATCTATATTTTATATAAAAGTATAAATTCTAAATTTTTTTTGATTGGACTAAATTAATCTTTTAATATTAAATTTTTAAGGCCAAAAAAGTAAAATAAAATGCTTATTAATTTCTATTAATTACTTTTCACATTATTCATATTTATTCCTATTATTACTTTTCACATAGTACATATTTACACATCATTTTTTTATATATTATATTCATCACATAATATACTTATTAGATAAAAAAATACCCCTATGATATATATAACAAGGAATGACTAGAAAAATTAATATAAATTGAAAGGATTTAGTGTTGAGGGATTTTCTAGTATAGATATAAAGGAGAATTAGTTAGATCACTTAACATATTACGATATGTTAGATAACAAATGAAAAGCAATTGAAGAGTACCATAGGTTAGAAAATTGAGAATCAATTAAATCACTAATCATGTATAGTGAATACTTTTGTAGTAAGATGGACTAAAATGTGATTTGAGCATTTGCGGTATAATTACTAGATAACTTATATGATTTTTTAATCATCTCTAATAAAATAAAATAAAATGTCTGTATACAAGATTTGATCTTTTCTACAATGTACGACATAAATCGCTCATTGTAAAAAAAATATTGAAAGCTGTAAATCCTACTCCTAAGCGGCCATCAACACACATATCTATTTTTCAAAAAAGAAAAAGAAGAGAAATAGCATGGACAAAATAGGAAGTCAACTATCATTTATTCTTCTCCATAAAAAATGAGTAGATCAAGGAATAGCTAAGGGGATCACAGAGGAAATTGAGCACTTTTTAATGCTAGAGCAAGGAAAAGATCAAATTAACCTCTTAAAAGGTTTCCATACATACCCAAGGATATAAGGATGAATGACAAAGAAGATAAAGTACGACACTTTCCTTAAATAGATTAGTAGTGTAAATAAGAGTTCAAATCTCTCATTTGGAGGATAGATATTTTTTGGAGAGAGAGAAAGATTAGACTTCAACTGTAATAGAATTGATCATCTTAGATCGAACTGTAACGTATTGGTGATTGTGCCCAATCGATAATCAATAAGTCAATTATTTTATTTTATGTTGACTGTTCTTTAAATTCTTGCAACATCAACTTGGCGCCGTCTGTGGAAACGCCACAATCACAATATTGAGGATGCAAACTCGATCCAAGGCAAGAGACTTAGGAATGAACGAAGAGCGGAGGCCAGAAGATCCACGGAATGACGTAAGAGAGCTCCCTCCCCTGGAAAACATGAGCTTGGGTCCTCAACAGGACCACAAGAGGGAACATGAGGAAGGGAGGGTGATCATGCATTTCATGGTGAATCGTCCCAGAGAGCTTTCTCCCCTCGTTCCCCCCAAGGCTGAGGCACGCCCTCCGCCCCCGGGGATAACGAATCGAGGGAGGATGGCCCCCAGGACATGTCCGTGGAAGAGGAAGAAGGAAGTATACAAGCCTCACAACCTGTCGACCCCCCTCGGCGGAATAGAGTAGTGGACGCAAGACAGGAAAGGAGGGGTGAAGGCGTACCAAACGGCGCAAGAGGTGATAGTTCACACCACCAGACTTCGCGACTCCGGAACGCCCCTCAGGACCTGGTCCCGTTGCCCGTAGCACTGGCCAGAAGAAGCCCGTTCTCAATGCAGATATTAGCCGAAGCCTTACCTCAAGGACTTAGGCTACCACACCTGGCAGAATACGATGGAACAACGGACCTTGAGGACCATTTGGATATGTTTTTGGCGAAGGCTGACTTGCTCGAAATGAGCGACATGGGATATTGCAAGGTATTCTGCACCACTTTGGCAGGAAGAGCTATGGCGTGCTTCAACCAACTACCGGCATATACCATCGAGAACTTTGAACAACTCTCCCAGCGGTTTCTGCACCATTTTTCCATAAATAAAAGCCACCCAAAGACCGTTGCATACCTTTTCACGATAATACAACAAGAACATGAGAGTTTGAGAGACTACATACAAAGATTCTCGAGCGTCGTCCTTGAAGTCCCTCACCTTAATCACGAACTACTAGCAAGCATACTGTAACAAGGATTGCGGAGGGGACGCTTCCGAGAATCTATTGCCGGTAAACCCCCATCGATGTTAGACGAACTGATGAAGAGGGGTGCCAAATACATCCGGATTGAAGAGCTAGCAAACCAAAGATGGAACTGTCGAACAAAAGAAAAGTGCGAGAAGGGGAAAAGAAAGATCCCAGAAGAGATGGGCAAGAAAAGGGACAAAGACACATGCCCCCAACCAGCTTCGCAAGATATACCCCTCTCAAAGCTCCAAGAGAAGAAATCCTAGCCATAGCAGAACGACAAGGGATAGTTCAATGGACAAGGAAGATGAAGGATAATCCGAAGCGATTGAAGTCGGACAAATATTGCCGATTCCACAAAGACAGAGGACACAGCACAGAAGATTGCTATCACTTAAAGAATGAGATCGAAAAGTTGATTCAGAGGGGGTATCTAAAATAATATGTGGAGGGACAAAACCAGCAACAGGAATCTACCCCCAACACCCAAAGATTCGATCAAGATATAGAATGGGTTGAAGCGTCCCGCCAAAAGGCCAAAGGAATCGAAAATCTCCCGACAGCAGGAATAATAGGAGTGGTCACAGAAGGACCCGCTGGAGGGGACTCGGCGCGAGCACGAAAATCGCTGATCAGGGCGGCCGAGCCCTCTCACAACATCCACATTTGCGAAGAAGTGACCCTTGCCAAAACCTCAGAATAAGAGATCACCTTCAGCACACAGGACTTAGAGAAGGGAATACCACCACACAACGATGCCTTGGTGATCTCCGCCACGGTGTCCAACTTTTTGGTCAAAAAGGTATTGGTGGACACTGGAAGCGCAACCGACATTCTATTTTACGAAACGTTCTCACAAATAGGAATTAATATCAACATGCTGAGGAAGGTCAACACTCCGTTGGTAGATTTTAATGGAAGTATAGTAGAACCTCTAGGGGAAATAGCCTTACCCATATCAATTGGATCTGCTCCCAACTGAGCCATTCGAATGATAAAATTTTTGATAGTGAATGCACCATCGTCTTACAACATAATCATGGGACGACCCAGCCTAAATGCATTCAGAGCGGTTGCCTCCACGTTTCATATGAAGTTAAAATTTCACTTACAGGGGAATAGGAGAAGAAATTGGAGATCGCCGCCTTGCAAGAGAGTGCCACGCCAACATCATCCGAAAAGGAATGAATCCAGGAAAAGGGAGAAGCAGCCAATCATCAGAGACAGAGAGAGTTGCAAAAAGAACAATGCTTGAATTCTCCCCAGAACACCCCTTGTTGGAAGGACATGACCAAGATCTGAAGAAGAAGAGGAGGACAAAAGATGAAAAGCTTGTGATTGCAAAGAGGACAAAAAACATTCAGTTGGTGGATGGCGAACCAGAAAAAGTCACATCGATAGGAACATCCATGGGGCCGGAGCAGGAGCAAAAACTGGTGAAATTCCTCCAGGACCATTCTAACATATTTGCTTGGAGTGTCCAAGACTTGATAGAATAGACCGAGAAGTTATGACCCATCGGTTGAACATTGACCCAAATGTCCGCCCAGTGAAATAGAAGAAACGAAATTTTGGCCCAGAAAGAAACAAAATAATTAAAGAGGAGGTGGAAAAATTATTGGTCGCCGAATACATCCGCCCCGTGCAGTACCTTGAATGGTTGGCCAACATAGTGCTGGTTCCCAAACCAAACAGGAAGTGGAGAATGTGCATTGACTTCACGGATTTAAATAAGGCGTGCCCCAAAGATTCGTTTCCCCTCCCAAGGATAGATGCACTAGTCGACTCAACGACAGGATGCAATATGATGAGCTTCCTAGACGCCTTCCAGGGATATAATCAAATCGCCCTCGAAGTGGAAGACCAGGAGAAGACGAGCTTCATCACCAAGCAGGGTACCTTTTGCTATCAAGTGATGTCGTTCGGGCTAAAAAATGCCGGGGCAACTTATCAGAGATTGGTGAACAAAGCCTTCCAACAGATGATAGGACAAAACATGGAAGTCTATATCGACAATATGTTGGTAAAAAGTCTTCGAAAGGAGAACCACGTCCAAGACCTACGGGAATGCTTCACCATCATACACCAGTTGGGGATGAAACTCAATCCCTCCAAATGCACTTTCGGAGTACAAGGAGACAAAAATTTTGGGATACTTAGTCTCACTCAGGGGAATTGAAGCGAACCAAGAGAAGATCAGGGCAATATAAGAAATGAATCCCCCAAGGAACAAGAAAGAAAGTACCAAAATTAACAAGAAAAATGGCGGCCCTAAACAAGTTCATTGCACGAGGGGCTGAGAAATGACTCTCTTTTTTTAAGACACTCAGAAAAGTGGAGGGATTTTCATGGAACAAGGAATGCCAAGAAGCATTTGAGAACTTAAAGAAGTATTTGTCTGCCCCACCGTTGTTGACCAAACCCAAACAAGGAGACCGATTATACCTATACTTGGCAACCTCTGAGGATGCAATAAGTGCAGTATTGATGAGAATACAAGGGAGAGAGCATCAACCCATCTACTACATGAGCAAAATGTTGCAGGGTGCAGAACCAAGATATCCCCCAATTGAAAATTTGGCCTTGGCGTTGGTGACGGCTTCTAGAAAGCTACGTCCATACTTTCACTCCCACCAGGTAGTGGTATTGACAAACCACCCCCTGAAGCATATTCTAGCAAGCCCTAACGCTTCGGGGAGGATGATCAAATGGGCGGTGGAACTAAGTGAACACAGAATAGAATTCCAACCGCATCCCACCATAAAAGCACAAGTCCTCGCAGATTTCATTTCAGAGTTAGCTCCCAAGAGAAGAAGGAGAGAGACACAGTTTATGGAAAATGTTTGTAGACGGATCGTCCACCGCAACGAGCAGCGGAGTAGGGATAATCATTGAAAGCCCAGAAGCAGACACCATGGAGTACGCCATCACACTAGCCTTTCCGGTCTTACATAATGAAGCTGAATACGAAGCAGTTACTTGGAATCAAGTTAATCCATGCGGTAGGAGCCCGACGAGTGCATGTAATCAGCGACTCCCAGCTCGTGGTCAACCAGGCAGAAGGGGAATACGAAGCACGATGAGAGAAGATAGCTAAACACTTGATGAAACTCCAGGAAGAAAAAGAAAAGTTCCAAGAATTCGGCATCAAGCAAATCCCCAGGTAACAAACTCGGCAGCTGATCAACTAGCAAGACTGGCTAGCTCGATTCACTTCACTAAAAAATGAATCGTAACCCTGCTGTCAGCAATGCAGTCGGCGATTAGTCTAGAAGAAAATGTCGAAGGAAGGGGCAAAGAAATCCTGGTAGCGGACGATACAACTACTCAGTGGAAAACTCCCATCATCCAATTTTTGACGGAGGGGACCCTACCCCCAGGCCTAAAAGAAGCCAGGAAGATAAGGACACGTTCCGCTAGATTCACTTTAATAGACGGGGAAGTATACGAAAGGGGATTCTCCACTCCATTGCTAAAATGCTTAGACCGCGAACGAGCTGAATACGTCCTCTGGAAAACTCACGCAGGCAGCTGTTGGAATCATTCGGGGGTCCGATCCTTGGCCAAAAAGGTTTTACGACAAGGATATTATTGCCAACCTTGTTGGAAGACGCATCAGCTTTGGTACGCACATGCTCCCCCTACCAAAAGCACACTAACCATCTGCATAATCCCGCCGCGTTCATGAAAACATTGGAGAGTCCTTGCCCATTCGACATGTGGGGGATGGATATAATGGGAAAGCTACCTCGCGTGGTCGGACAGAAGGAATACCTAATCGTGGGAGTTGATTACTTCACCAAATGGGTAGGGGCAGAACCCCTATCAAGCATCAGTGAAAAAGAAGTAATCAAGTTCGTATAACAAAACATCATCTGCCGATTTGGCATTCCCAGAGCAATAGTCACAGATAATGGAACTCAGTTCCAAGGAAGCAAAATGAAGAACTGGTTGGGGATTTGAAGATAAAGCAACTGTTCACATCAGTAAACAACCCCCAAGCAAATGGTCAGGCGAAAGTGACGAATCGAACCATTCTTCATCAGTTGAAAATGTGTCTAGGAAAAGCTAAGGGAAACTGGGTGCACGAACTCCCAGGAGTTCTACGGGCGTACCGCACCACCCCCAGAATCAACGAAAGAATCCCTGTTCAATTTGGTATATAGGACGGAAGCCGTACTCCCCGCAGAAATATGAGAGGAAACTTGGAGAGTAAAACTCTACGACGAAGAACAAAACTCTCAAGCGAAGAGGGAAGATTTAGATTTGATCGAGGAAACTAGGGAGGCAGCAGAAAGAAGGATCCAAGCATACAAACACTGACCAAAGCTTATGATGGCAAAGTATGCCCCGAGGTTTTCAAGAAGGGGAACCAGTGTTGCGAAAGACTGAACCCACGAGACCCATAGGAAAGCTAGATGCCAAGTGGGACGACCCTTACATAGTGACAGAAGTAGTAGGACCAGCTACTTATAGATTAAAGAGGGAAGATGGAAGACCACTCCCTCGAACTTGAAATATAAAAAACTTGAAAAAGTACTACGTGTAACTATTTTTCCCATTGAATAAAGAATCCATTTGTCCTTGAGTGAATTCATTATGATAACTCTCTATTTATTAAAGTTCAATTACTGACACATAATATTCCATACCAATGTCATGCACTAATATTATAATAAATATCCAAAAGGTTGATCATAATATGGCGGCCCAGAAAACTAAGGCCAAAAAACTACCTTGATGGGAGGTACCCCCCCCCCCCCCCCGGACTAAAAGGCTATCCTCTGTGAATAAAGAGAGGTCCATAGAATGGAAACTCCTTAAGAAAAATCTTAAAGAAAAACTTTAAGGCAAACACTAGCATATATAAATGTGCATAAAAATATCCATAATACCAACATAAAGAAAACGTGTGAGGGAAAAAACCCCGAGGTAACAGCAAAATACGAAAGTCAAGAAAGAACACTAAAGCAAGTGAAAATATGAAATCCTATCAAGCTATGGCGCATCAGGTGCAAGTACATCAGCTGGGACAATCACGGCCTCCCCATTCACAATAGCGCCTCCATCGCCGTCCGGCCCTCCAAGCTCTGCCACCGAAGGATCAAGAAACAATAAATCCTCCCCGGGAAAATGACTGCTAGAACGCAAGGTCGAGCGACACTCCCTAATAGTTTGATCATAAACCTCCTCAGCCTTGGCAAGTGTCGCAAGCTCAAAATCTCCAGACTTCTCAAACTCCTCCCTAAAGTCAGCCTTAATGCATTCCAAATAAATCCTCCCCGCTTCAGACTTAAGGAATTGAGAACCTGAATTAACCTCATGGTTAAGAGAATCTCTGAGTTCCTTCCCAAGCGCAACAGCATCAGCGAGCACCCCCTCCAAGCGTTCCTTAGCTTTGGTGGATTTGGCTAAGGCCGAAGTCAAATGGCTTATCTCCCCTTGATATTTCTCGAAGGGCTTGGAAGCAACTTCATCCAAAGTGTTCACCTACAAAAAGAGAAACCATGAAGAATGCTATGAAAATCTTACACCAAAACATAAGCAACGAAGAAACTACGCACCCTAGCAGACTCCCCGCAGAGCATGCTCACGAAACCATCATCTAAGAGGGAAGAAATCTTGGACACATCAAACTCGCTAATCATGGGACGAACTTTTTCCCTCGTTATCTAGACGTCGACGGTGTTCTAATATGAAAAATATCCCCGCGTCGATTGGTCCCATAGGTGAAATATCCTTTGCCCATGCCATGGGAAGCAGCATCAGAAGAGGCGTCCCGAGGACGCTTGGACCCACTCCCTCCAGAACTTGGAAGAGGAGAAGTCGCCCACTAGAAGCATCCCTCGCCCGTGAAGGACTAGAGCCCCGCCTTTCACCTTTGCCATGTGGAGGTGGCGGAGGAGTCCCCGAAGGGCCACTCTCCCGAGAAGCCTTAAACCGGCGAACATCCTCCAATGATAAATTTTTTCCTGAAAAGCAAAAAATAGAACACATCAACAACAAACAACAAGTAAAAAAGAAAAGTAACAAAGTGAGGCGAAAGATGAAGAGGGATACCATCAGAGAACAAGCCCGTCACATTGAAGACTTGATCAAACAAACCAGCCCCAATATAAGACATCTTGAGGTCATGACTCGAGGGGAAATCAAGGGAGGAATCAACCCAAGGAGCGCACAAACCCCAGTTGGAATCTCAAACATAAAGAAATCTCTCTTTCCATGGACCCCGAGATGAAGTACAACCCTCCAAAAACTTACAACCGTTGCGAGGATAAAAGTAGAAAAAAGAGTCGCTCACTACCTTCTTGATGGAAAAAAGGGTGTGGAAAGCTTCTACAGAAGGGAAAACTTCTTGACTCCATGATTCCCTCACGAAAGTTATTAGACATCAAAACTACGACCAAGAAGAGGAGAGACAAGCAAAAACACAAAAAATAAAATACGAAAGAAGCAACGAGAAAAGAATGCAATCCAAAAAGCATTCTTGATTAAAAAGTACTTTTTGGTTTGACATTCGGAAGACGATGGAAGAACTAGAGCAGCCGAGCCTAAGAGGAAGCACGAGACAAGAAGGAGTCAACGACGAACAAAGCTCAAAAAGTTCTAAACCGCATGAATGAGATACGTATATATAGATGAAGAAGATGAAGAACTTTCCAAACGAAGAGAATTCTAGTTGCCAAAGTTTCGAATATCCCCTTTTCTAAAGAAGATGAACTAACCAAAATAGGTGGATTCTATTTACCAAGTTCCACTTATTTCCTTCCCAAATATTTGGAACTTGAGGGGGCAGTTGACATAGAGAAAATAGGAAGTCAATTATCATTTATTCTTCTCCATAAAAAATGAGTAGATCAAGGAATAACTAAGGGATCAAGGAGGAAATTGAGCACTTGAGGCATAATTCATGGAGCTCTAGCATTAATGCTAGAGCAAGGAAAATACCAAATTAACCTCTTAAAAGGTTTCCATACATACCCAAGGATATAGGGGTGAAGGATAAAGAAGACAAAGTATGACATTTACCGTAAATAGATTAGTAGTATAAATAAGAGTTCAAATCTCTCATTTGGAGGATAGATATTTTTGGAGAGAGAGAAAGATTAGACTTCAAGTGTAATAGAATTGATCATCTTGGATCGAACTGTAACGTATTGGTGATTGTGCCCAATCGATAATCAATAAATCAATTATTTTATTTTCTGTTGATTGTTCTTTAAATTCTTGCAACATCAAGAAAAAAAGAGATAAAATGAATTGGTAATCATCGATAAACATTGTCTATCCTATTATAATTAATATAGTTATTAATCAGATTGTAATAGATATCTTAAAAATGATTATCAAGTAGGTCATTCAATCAGTTATTGACATAGATATAAGAATTATCAACTTGACACGTATCACAATTTAAATGAACAATTGCCAATCATACTTATTAAATTCTTATTTTATTTTATTTTGTAATGTTTATGTACATTTAATTAAAAAAGGTTAAATATGTGACAGGTGTAAGTAAACTCTATATACATGCACAGTGGTTCAATACTTTGGAAATAATACTGATTCCTTTTTCATATTCTTTAATATTTGTGATGACTAAATTACCCCCTATTAAATTTTCGTAACAATCATAAAAGTATACTAAAAGAATATATAGACAATCACAATAATTTTAAATTCTAACAATTGTGATAGAAATTACTGGTATAAGTTTATAACTATAGAATATGTATATATATATATATCATTTTTGTTATCCACAAATTGTGTCTTTTTTTAAAGGTAGCTTCTTGAACTGATAGAACTTGGAGTGATAGGAATGTTTATATTTTTTACTATCCTTTTATGATTGTTATTTATATTTTAACAAATGATAGTTTAGTCGATTACAAATGTTAAATAGTATGAAATATTTCTAAAGATGCATGTATATAGGTACTTTTACTGGAGTATGATTTTAAATATAGAGAAATATGACTGATAAATAGGTGAGAATAATAATACTAATAGTCATAGTAATATATATATATATATATAAATATAGTACAATAATATGCATATATATATGTGTGTATGTGTGTGTGTGTGTGAATTACTTATTAATGTGTAGTAAAAGAAAAAGAGAAATCGGTCATTATGCATTTAACCAACACTTAACTAGCTACAAGAATTGCAAACAAAATAAAAAAAATTAAATATTATCTCAATTCAATTAATTTGTCAAAATATACTTTAAATATTTTTAAAAAAATATTTTGTTAGGTTATATATGATAACATTTGAAGGTTAAACTCTAAATAAAGTGTATATGTAAATATTAAGCTAAGACTTCAATGAATATTGAGTACTATTTTATTATATATATTGTATTAGATTATACTATAATTAAAGTGTGAATCCTAGCAATGTTTGTTTTCATTGTGAAAATATATTTATACTTTTTTATAAGGACTATTTTTAATAAAAAAATTAAAAATTAGTTATTAAGGTCACAATACATAACATATGGGAAAAGAAAATCCCACGAAAAAAATTAACAGAATGCAGAATAGAAAAAATAATATTGATTAATTAAAAAGGAAAAAAATAATTGATAAAAATAAATGTTGTCAAGTACTAAGATAAATAAATAAAAGATTAAAAGATTTAATAAAAGATAAAGAAGGGGGAGGGGGGTTCAGATAATCTAAATTAGCATTTTAAGAATTTTCATTCTTTTGGACATCTTGATTAATACAGATTAGTTTAAGTTCTTTTTTACTTGAGTTGAATTCAACTTTTTTGTAACTTAAGTTATAACTTTTTTAATTGTAAGGAAAAATCTATATGAAAAATAGCAGATGTAGTTAAATATAAAATTATAAAAAGAAAATAAGAAAAAATATCACTATTAATAATATAATTGTAAAATCAAAACAACCTTTGAAAAATTAAGTCGTCCACTTAGAATAGTTGTAGAGAAGAATGACCTTTGTTAATTAAGTAAAATTCTAGCACACTTTTTCAAAGGTTGATGAAATAAAAAAAAATAAAAAATAGTTGAAATTTTCAACAGATACAACACAATATTGCTACTTAAGATTTTTGTTAAATGCAATTTACACCTTGTAAAATTAGAAAAGTTAAAAGACATTCAATAAAAAAGAAGATACAAAAAACCCCTGGCTTGTGTATCCTATTGTGGAAGAGAATCATAAGTTATCTTGAAATATGATATCAAGCTTCTAATGTCAAAGAAGACGTAGAACCTTTGCGACTGCATAGCTTCGGAAGATGTCGAAAGTTTGGACTTGTTTAGGACTTCAGTTGTTAGGATTTGAGTTGTGTATTTGTCTCTGTGTGTGTGTGCGCGCGCGCATGTGTTTGTGTGTGCGTTTTGAGAGATGTGTGTAGGTTCCTTTTTATAGGCCTAAGCAAGACGTATGTAGCTTGAACTTGAAAATTATGGGCGCTGATATGGATCAGTCTCCTAATAGTTGTACTTGAACATGTTTTAACTCACTTAACCAATCCAAAATAAAAGAATTATTTTTATTTTATCTTGAATCAATCTGTCAAAACACTTAACGCCCACGTTTAGTATAAATTTATTATCTCGAAAATATGTAAAAAGCCAAAATTTACTATGAATTTTAATTTGAAGTCTAATTATTAGTCAATTTATTTGGTCTTTTAATTGATAATTTATTTCAAACTTTTGATGTCAACACTATGATTATTAATTTTTTTTTAATCTCTGCTTAACAAGATAATATATTAGATACTTTTCGAGAAAAAAAGAGCACTATAATAATTTCCTATTTTGGACCTCGGGGTCTTTATAAAATTTAGGACTCAAATAATAAGAGCAATGGTAGAAAATTATTAATTGATTGTTTAAGATTAAATAATAGTATGATTTAATTGTTAAGCAACTTATATGAGAGTCAAACTTGAAGTAAGGTGTAAGAAAAATATTTCATGCAAAAATATTATTGTTTATTTTCATAACAAGTTATTCAATAATCATTAAAACTAAGCAAAAAGAAGATACTACCATCAATCAAGGAAAATAAAAAAAGATAAAGACTAATAAAAACATCGATTTAAATAACAATTAAGTTATAATAGTTTACTTACATTTAATATTTTAAATGTGTTTTAATTTTTCTATATATTAAAAGAAATTAAGTTATAATAGTTTACTTACATTTAATATTTTTAATTTATTTTAATTTTTCTATATATTAAAAAAATTCCAAGTTGATCAATATTTGGAGAATTACATTTCCTTATATCGTGAATTAATTACTATATTTTACATCTAATCATTAAATTTAAAAATTATACTATTATTTTAATTAATATATAACTCATATGCAACGCACGTATTCATTACTAGTTTATTTAAAAATATATATAATTAAATGTGGAGTGTATATAATAAATGTTTATTTAATTTAATTATATAAATGTGGTGTGTATTGCGACAATGTTATCAGGTGCTGCAATCTTAAATTTCTCCATGTTATGAAATTTAGTTTCAAAGTTTAAAAAAATATATATACAGGGGTTACAATATTGCTCTTTCCCAATGTATTACTCTGACACCCCTTCTAAAATTTGGTAATTACAAAAACACCTCATGGGGCATTATGGTCCATAAAAATTAAAATAAATCCTCAACAATAATATTTTAGGATTTTTAAGGGTATTTTTTGTAATTATATAAAATGAAGAAGTTATTTGTGTAACTACACTAAATGTCAGGAGATGTAAATATAATTAGCCCTTTAACTTAATTGCATAAATGTGACGAGTATCCTAACAATTTTCAATCTTAAATTTCACTAATTAAGATTTTATGTATTTCAGTACAACAATAGAGAACTCACAGTTTTTATAGAATTTTTTTACAATGCTTACTCTCAAACACCATACTGGTCAACTTAAACGGATATTACAGGTGGGATTTTAATTTAACGGTTGAGAATGAGATCTCATAAATAAATATGATGTCATGGCTGAGTCGAACCTTTCTGGACATATAAGTATTAATTTCTCTCATTGTATTTGATTTTATAAATATTTATTATTTTATTTTTGTTTGCAACTTGAATGCTATTGTGTGATGTATATATAGAAAATTATTTCATTAGTATTTTGTAATTTAAATGTTATTGATGGGTGTGTTGAAATATTAATTATAAGGCAATGGTAAAATACGACTTTACCCCTCACCTACTAATATTACATGGAAGGATTAATTGGCCAAGGCTACTTTGGTAATTCGTTGTATCCTCGTTGATTTGGTAAGTCAATTTTTTTTTTCTTTCACTTCTTTTCTTCAGCACCTTTCTTTCGGGGAGTGACAACTTTTCCTTTTCTCTTTTGACTTTTTTTCTTTTTCAACACATTCCTTTTTGAATATGACGATCTTTCCTTTTCTTGGTTGGTTTTTTCCTCCATCAACACATATTAGAGATGTAATACAACTGGATTTAAATTTTTTGAAGAAGCAAACAACGATAGAATTATATTTTACTAAATTGTCCTAGTTATATTTTTAATTTTATAGAATTATTAATTTATAATATTGAATGTACCATAAATTTATATAAGAGTCTTCCGAAAAATTATTATCTTATTAATTTATTAAAATTTTTAAATTTAGACCTTGGGCCCAAATTGAGATCGAGAAAATTTATTATTTTAGAAAAGTTATTAATTTATCGAGTATTAATTTATAAAAATTCTAAAAATTAGTAATATGTTTAACCGTAGGATCGAAATTCTATATATATATATATATAATTCATTAGATATGAATATAAATAACTCAATATTCAGCAGATAAAACAAACTTTAAACTACTTTAGTTTAGACGAGCAACAATCGATGAACTCTCAATTCAATCATTGGAATCACTTAAGTAAGAATCCTTCCACAAACCTAAAAATATTGGACATAATCATCTAATCCAATAGACTTAATTAAAATCTAGAAAATAGTAAGAAATTGTGTAAATAACTTTTTTTTTTCCTACTAACAAAGATTAAAACAAAAATAATATATATATATATATTATATATTTACAAAAGGTAAATTGGAGCTACATTTTCTAAGATTTGATAAAATTATAAATACCCTTTTGTTATTTGAAAAATTAGAAATACTTCCCTCAAATGAAAGCTAATTATGTAATTAATAAAATTTAAGGGTGGATAAAATAAATAATTCATACCAGAACGACGGACTACAAAAAAAGAAATAGCAGAAATAGAAGCTGGTAAAGCAACAATGTCTCGGATAATCGGTGCAATAGCTGTGAAATCCTCTTTCGGATGAGTGAGAGCAGAATGTAAGGAGGCACAATCCCCTTCAAGAATGATGTTATTCCAGCCATGGTCCTTTGCAAAAATGACGGCAATGCGAGCTGCCCAAGCTTATGCCACTTCTGGTGTTAAGAATCGATGCTGACGAGAGGAAGTCCAAGCGAGACAGTGGCCAACACTATCCCGAGCCACAACTCCGATACCAAAGTCGCCGTCCTCTTGAAAGATGGCTGCGTCCGTGTTCAGTTTGATGTAACCGGGTGGAGGGGCAGTCCAGGTAGTAGGAGTATTATGCAGGCTGTTTTGATGAGAAGGCTCCAACACGCCAAGGACGGACTCAAGGTATCGCCTGGCAAAGTTGATCACCTGCTCCGGAGAGTGAGTTTCATTATCTGCCCAAAGTTTGTTCCTGCACCACCAAATGGACCAAAAAATGACAAGAAAGATACCAAAGTCTGATTTGTCAAGCTCACGGCTAGCTTGAAAGATCCAATCTCTAGCACTCCTAGTCCAATTTGAGATAATCGAAAATTTCAAGTTTGAAAACCATTCTACTGAATGGACAAAGCAAAAAAGTATGGCGATCAATTTCCTCAGGAGATCGGCAGAATGGACAAACAATATCAACGTCAGGAATTCGACGAGCAAGATTACAACCAAGGGAAAGCGAGTTAGAGCACAGTCTCCAAATAAGAATTAATGTTTCACATTTAAAGATTTGAATTTGAACCAAGGACATAGAATTAGTGGTTGTAAAATGACCAAAACGTATGTACAACTTCAAAATTGTAATTGTCAAATAATTTGATATGATAAATAAATTTGGAGTATTCGCCTTTGAAGCCTTTCGAATACAATCAAAAACTATCTTTGAAAATTTAAAGTATATAGCTTTGAAATTTCATCGAGTTATTTCTTCAGAGACAAATACATGCATGTGTAATTGGTTCAGATGATTGATTAGTCTAAATAATTATATTAATTAGCATATTTATTTAAAATTCAAGACCTTAGAAAAATATTTTTGGTGGACAAAATATGAATTGACAAAAATACCATTTCTTATACTTATTTCTTTCATAAATAATCATTAATTAATTAATTAATTATATCAATTATTTTTTATTCATATAAATTCAAAATTAATCTATTTTATCAATTTTGATCAGATATTCATTTCACCTGTCTTCTATTTTATTTTATTTTGTTTGACTAATATTTTATTTTATTTGACTAAATAAATAAAATAAAAATTTAAATTATGCATGTATATCAAATTTGATTATATATTTTTTTAAGTAAAAAAGATAAATATTATTAATTGGAGTACATCGATTACAATCATTCCTGCCGTCATACTCTGGTCCACAATAATCACATAAATTAACTCTAAACAACACCTTACTATTATAGTATATAAAAAAATATTTACTATACAATGGACTATCACCCCATGCATTGGTGCGGTCCGAACCCACGACCTCTATAATTATTAGACCCCAAACTTAACCAATAAACTAAGGCCTCCTTTACTTGCAAGGATTAGCCATGATATCATGGCTAATCCTTGCTAGTAATATGTTTACTTTTTTTTAGCCCAGCCCGTGATTAGTGAATGAGGCCCGTATGTTGGGGTGATAATTGCAGGATTAAAATTCACTTCTCCACCCTCAAATTATTTTATCACCATGGCCCACTTCTTTTGATTAATTTTTCGTTTCCCTTTATGTCCTCATTCTTTTTCTTTTTATACCTACTTTGGCCTTCGATTTTGATTTTATTACATCTAAAAAATTGGTCATGATGTGACAACACATGCAGAAAAATTTTAGTGATGTGACAATACATGCAAAAATACTATTCACATACACAAAAGTCAAGATGAATAATGATTTAATCCAACTTATCAATATTCAAGTAAATTAAATACTAAACAATCTCACTTGCTCTTATCATACTTTTAATCACATTTTAGTCAATCCACACTTAATCCATACCCAAGAAGTAAAGATGCCCTAAGGGCATGTTTACTACCCATGATTAAGCTTAATTTATAGTCCAATTACTCCCAAACCTATATTTATTTGAAAAAGTATGGGCCCTTGATTTGAATCAAGGGCCGTTATAATAAAGGATGAAAATTGAGCCAAGTTATAATTTATGCATTAGTCCATATAGACCTTCTACTGAGTATTATATTTAGTTTAATATCTTCAAGTGTAAAAAATAATATAATTTTTTTCTAGAATCGATTTATATTAGCCTACAATCCTACAACATATCATAGTAAGTAAACAAAATATTATATTAATCTACAACTATTTATTTCAAATAATATCATTCATTAATCTATCACATCATAATCAAGTCTAAAATAGTAAACATGGCCTGAGGGATCATATGTAGAGATTGCTTGTATTTCTATTTGCGGGATTTGGATTGTCTCAAAAAGCTTCACCAAAGGGTATAATTGTCCCAAGAACTTCTAAACCCAAAACTTTATCCGGGCTTTCACATTCGGATCCTCTGATACCCGTCGTTTCTCCCCACCTATTCGAATTTTCGGATCCCCGTTGCCTCTCATCTCTCTCTTTCTCTCTCTCTCTCTCTCTCTCTCCTGACAAAAGACTGGGTACAAAATACGTACAGTCTGCAGTCTGTATCCTACGCACCAAGATTCACGTCTCAATATCCTCTCTCGCATTTCAAGAAATCTTCTCATTTCTCAGCTTTACCTCAAGAAACCAGCTTCCGACCGAGAAACATTGATATTCACACCGCGTGAATGGAAGAAGAAATGTCGGATGATAATCTGAATGAGGAGGAGGTTGAGCTTCAATACAGTTTCACGGCGGCGTATGAGATTGATCTTGACTACGAGTTCAATGCGGCCCGCTTCTTTGACTTCGGCCGAGCCGAGTCCCCTCTGGAGGCGCACCAAGCTGAAGTCTGGTTTGACTCCGCGGGGAGCCACCCCCCATCTCGTAATCGTTTCTTCTTTTCTGATATTTCTTCTCCTCATTTTACTTTTCGTTACGGTGATTTCGGAGTGGCATGAAAGGTACAATTTTTGTAAATTGAGGTACACATAGTATTGTGTATGAAATGTGAAGGTTTTGGTTCTTTGGTGGAGAGGTTATACTCCGGTGCGGCGGGACGGAGTGATTCTACATTTTCGTCTGCATGCACCATTAAACTTATGGGTTTTCTGATTAGTTTGGTACAATTTCTAGTTTTGGAGTTGCTGGAGGGGTTGTCATTTTCTTTGGGGCGATCATCCATAATATGCGAGACTACGTATTGAAATCGATTAGTGATAAACAATTAAAGAATCAAGAAAGAATTGCATGGATTCTCTTATTCTGTAAAAGTGCAAGTGGCTATAGTAAACTTCATTTGTTAAGCAATGCTGTACTGTCAGCTTGTATGCTATCTCTCGTTCTATGAATTAATGCTAGCTTAGGGCTTGGTATTCTTTCTATGAGTTAAATTTACAAGCTGTGGCAATTTTCTTTTCAGCTTTTGTCTTGAAGTTAGTTCCGGTGGATGAAATCTTGATGGAAAATAGTAACATCTCCCCAAAGTCTAAAGGCGTGGAAGACGTGAAGTTAGTGGAGAGTGACAATGATATTGAGATGGGTAATGAAATATCTGCCCCGGACATGAATTCTCGAGGTACTACTGATTATATACAAATTGTGTATTTTCTTCATATGCAGTACTAATGCACACTTGTAACTGTTTGTGCTTGTGGATTGACTTGCAGACTACCATTTACTTTGACGTATTTTTTTTTTTGTTCTGAATTGAGGTTCTTAAGATTGTATATCAGTCCTATATTCTTGTATTAGCAAGCATATTAAGTATATTGGTTCTGGTCTTCTAATTATTTATAGGTTACGAGATCTATTTTTCAGTTTGTTAAAGATTTTGCTGGAGTTTGTGTGATCTTTATTTCAAATTATCTTCCAAAACGGTGATATCCAAAGTTGTATGGCATAAGATTCAAATCCTTGATGAATTTTATTCTGGTTTTGCTGTAAATCTGCTTGAGTTATGTTTCTACCTTGAGGTTGATAACAACTAAAGTTTTATCCTAAAGGTATATTTGACCTTGATAATTTTTCTGAACATAAAACCTTTTATGTTTAATGAGAACTATGGTTATATATGAAAATTGCATGCATACATGAAACCATCAAGATTTAAGCATACATGTGTTTTTAGTCATTCCACGAGACCCTGGGAACCTTGAGGGTGTGAATGCAAATGTCCCGAAAATTTTCTACTGGAGTAGCAATACACAGTTACAAATATGTCTATGCTTGCTCAAGTCCTCTAGTTAAGAGAGTAATTCTAGCACCATTCTTTGCCAATTATTAACAAAATCCGCTTGTCCTTTATTGACTCCACCAGCGCTCAATTGGAATTAAAACAACAAAACTAGAGTGCTCGCATGACCAAATACAAATTTGTATCTGGAGCTGATTGTGCAGGCTATCTTTTCAAGGGAATAGTGTGATTAGTTTTCTTAACCAATATTATTCCTGAGATTAAAAACAACTCAATGTCAAAGGTGAGGGTAGCTGCCTCCTTGTACATATTGTCCGTGAAAAGTCTAATCTCCACAGTAAGGTGACACGGATTCAACCCATAGAAAAGCAGAAGAGAGAAGGCTTTGCTTAGTGCACAAGTATAAGAAATCGAGGTGTCTTTGTTAACTGATACATTAGAAGCTCACAGGCGTGAGAATGACTAAAGTCACACTTGCGAAAAACTTTGCCATTAGTTTAGGTTAGATGACAAATGTATCTATGATACTGTTGTCATGGCTCAGGAGTTAAGAATTGAGAAGCCACTCCCATTGGTTTCCTGATAATTCACTGGAGCATCATGATTTGAGTTGGCTGTCAGACACTGAAAGAAGATGGGCCAAGGACAGTGGAGAGTAAAAGTGTAAAACACGGATGAGGAGAGGGCGTTGCATCAAGCAAGAATGTGAAGTTAAAAAAGATGGATAGTCTTGAAAAACTCTCATGTGTCATGGTAAAAAGGGAAACTGATGAAAGATTCAAAATGCTATATTTAACGGGGATTGTTATTACAAATGTAAGCTGTGTAATTTTCTCACTAACAAATTGTCTTGTTGATGTTGTGGCAATGAGGACGGGTCACGAGTTACTTTATGTGTTTTCTGTATATGGCACCTGAGAGACTCCTTTTGATGCAACTAAAGAGATGGACACTTCTCTGTGATCTTTTATTTGGAATAATAAGACAACTATTGACTGGAGGTATTTCTGTATCTAGATCCATAAGATATCACCTGCCTCACGCTTTCATAGTTTTGTCTTTGCAGATGATGTACAAGATAAGGGAATATCCACCACAAAACAAATTGGCAGCAGAAAGAAGTTACAGAAACTATCTGAAAAGTTACCCTCAGGTCTTATTTCTTCTTTGATGGCTTTTGTCTAAAATGAAAAAAGAATTCAGCGATGTTATATAATGTTTTCGTCCTTATGCTCAACTCATTTGACTCTTAGTCGATTACAAACAACTGGAGAGCATGTGTAATTGGAGACTTGGGATATACTTTATTTGCAAAAAGGGTTGAGGTTCTTCTGTTCTCCAATGTCTTCCTAATACTGTATAATGTTATGTCATGCAGGGTTAACGTTTTACAATCATATGGTGAATGATATCAACTCAAAAGCTCAAACTAAGATGTCCTTGAAGCCATCTTTCCCAAGAGTTTCAACTCTTATGAAGCCAACAAGCAGTCAATTGGCCAAGCAAAATCATCCTCCCCAGTCTGTTTACTCTAGGTGATTATTCTTTCTCAATTCCAAAGTTCTAACTACATGCCATGCCACAACAGCTTTTACATAACTAAAACTTGTGGTGCTTCAAATTCCTCGTGATTATTTTACTCTATTTCTTTTTATCTTAACTCTTAAGACGATGAGGGATCTCAGAACGGAAATTACTAATTTACTCAAGTTCTCCTTTGGCAGAAAGAAGATTTTCACTTGTTAATTAGTAGGTCCTAATGAGTAGTCGGTAATCCATCAGAAGGGGCTTCATAAGCAATCATGATTGGTCTATTATTATTTATCCAAATGCTAGGTCAAACACGCCATTCTTGGAAAAAACAAATAAAAGCTCAAGTAGCAATTGTGGGATCGAGAATCAAGCTGCAAAAAGACAAAAGCTTGAGGGTGGTCTTCTACTGAAGGTATACATTTTTTTTAAAAAAAATAAATAAATTGCTGTTCTAGCTTGTTCCATGGTTTAATTTTTCTCTTTCATTCTCGATATGGTTCTTGATTTATGTTGGATATCTTGAATGTCCTCTGATTAGCATTGATAGTAGTTTTTCTTGTAAATGCTGAGACGTTGCCTCTTATTAAGTGGTAAGGATGGTAATGGCTACATATGTGCATCAACCACTTATGAAACTGTGGATGGAGCTTTTTGCAACTTAGAATAATAGTCTTTTTTTGTTTAGCTAAAAAGATTCTGCTTGTGCTAATGACAGTAACATTCTGGCAATGGAGATTCTATTCTTGGATCTTTTTATCTCAGGGCCGCCCCCATCATTTAGATTCTTCTAAGTGCATGATGCTTTGTAGTTGATTCCAGTGCAATTGTCTTGTTTTCTAGTTTTAATAAAAGATATTTCAGTTAGGAAGTTTTGCTATTAACATGCTGTTTCAATGGATAATGTAGGTTAAGTGCTTGATATGAGTCTATATTTTCAGTTTTTCTCAGAAGTTTCACTTCTATGACAGGTCGAGGGTGAATTACAGCGGCAACAAACTACATTTGTTCACAAGGAGCCCAAGCGGGTACGTCAATTATGTTGCAGTGCATGATTTCACCAGCTTACTAGTCAGAATTTGCATTAGTGAATAGAAATGTTTCTTTGTCAGAGTTTCGAAATGGAAAAACTTGTGGAGAACTGTGAAAATGTAGAATATGTGGCTTCAGTGTTATTTTCTTCTTGAATTACTAATGCTATTGATAGGGCAACCGAGTAAAAAGGCTACACCATTTGAAATTTGTTACATGGACGTTGAATAAGTTCTTAAGGGTTTGACAGGATCGATTGGTTGATGGAAGCACACCTCATATCAAGCCAAGGATCACTATTCCCAGGGAGCCGGATCTTGAAACAGCACACAGGGCTCAAAGAACTAGGTGTTGATGCACTTCTGCAACTGTTATATTCTTGTTTCACTAATAAATGTAGGATGCTGAGAAGGATATTCTACTTGAATGAGGTTCTGATTGTCCTGCTTGATGGTTGCACCTCAGGCCAAAAACTATTAAAGAAGCTGCGGATGGGGCACCGGTTGTTCGTAGATTTAAAGCTCTTCCACTAAATAGAAAAGTTAGTGTCCATGCTAATATGAATTAATCTTGGCTATCTTTAACTTAATAGTTTGATGCATGGATCTCAGTCATATATTTTCAGATTCTTGAAGCACCCGCATTGATTCCAAAGAGAAGCACTCCTCATTTACCAAATTTTCAAGTGAGTGCATTTAGCAACAGGTCTTTGTCCTGCATATTTCTTGTGAAGGGAATAATTTGATTCAACTGACCGGCAGTTTCACTTGGTGAATTTGATCTCAGGAATTTCACTTGAAGACATCAGAGAGGGCTCTGCAACATGGCTCAGCAGTTTCACAATTCACAGTCCCTTCTGATCATTCTGATAAGGTGATTAAAGGATACTTGGAATATGACAATTGTACAAACAGTTATGATTAAGGTTATTAACTGTATAATATGACGCTGATGGGATTACACCTTAAAACTTTAAAGGAACTGAGCATTTCCAAAAATGGAAGAGAGTGGCTATGATCTGACTTGCTCTAATCTATAATGATTCACTGCTTTCAGTAATGGTTTAGATGGCATGCTCGAAATCACGTTTTCTTGTCACCTTGTTATCTTGTTGCAGGACTTGCACAAATATGCCACTAGCTTAGCATCTGATTGTGGAAACAGAGAACCCTCAAGGTAATTGATATGCTTGTATGTATGTTTATAATGCAACAAATTCCTCATCTACCTAGATGTATAAAAAAAAAGGGAGAATCGTCATCTACACTCTACAGTTTCTTATCATCAGTGCCCTCTCTTGCTAGTTTTGTAGAATTCCGCTCTGCTTTCAAAATATTGGTACCCCTTCAACATTTTTTTCTTTTGTTCTCACTAGTCATTATGGTAGCTTCACATTACGGCTTTTTTCCCTTTTTTTTTTAGGTTTTGTACATGAGAATTGTTAATCCATACTCATTATGACCTCTTGGCCCTTTATAAGAAATGATTACTCATCTAAACTTTTTAACATTTTGCACATTCTGTTGCCCTCTATGCCTGAAAGTTAAGATGTTTGCTTCAGTATTGACCCCATGTCTCATTTAATTTTCATGCTTTACTTAGCAAATTCTATTCTTTTCAGAACCAGCATCTTAAATGCTTCAAGGACAGATGGCTGTGAGCTATCTCATAGCTTCAAAGCACTTCCCCTCAATAAGAAGGTACCATTTTCTTAGTCATTCTTACCTGAAAATATGCAAGCATTTTAGAAGTAGTCATGACTATTTTTGGTGTAGATATTGGCAAGCAAGGGGGATATTGGAGTTTTTCGAAGTAGTAAGAAGGAAACAACGGTGCCAATGGTATTGACGTTTAAAAATTTCTATCATAGTTATTCAGTACAGTAGCTTACTTTCAAATGTCTTAACTTGGTTTTGTCTTGCCTATTCCAAAGGCGTTCAATTTCCAAACAGGGAAGAGATCTCATCATAATCATCCTCCAACTGAACTTTTTAGCAAGGTAAATTGAACCTGTCTGCTTGCTAGATCGTCATTTAATGATCTTTAGAAGTCTTCCCTCAACTGTTTAAAGGAAGACGTTCGAAATGCTTCTCTACATTTGTTGTCAATTTTGCTTTTCTGCTCAAAGCCTTATTTTTCCTTCAACATTTCCACTCACTCCCATTTGTTATATCATTTGAAGGACTTGCATTTTCTGATGTATCTTCCCTCTTTGTCCGAACTAGCTTTCTCTGGAATCTGACACACAACGAGTTGCTAGTCTCGATTCAAAATCCCCATGGTCCATCTGCATATCTATGAAGGTTCTTTAATATTCTTTCATACTAAGAATGTTCAATCTTGTTATTTGGACATTTTGATTGAATCGAATAATTTTATTTGAAGGGCTCAAAGGAGAATAGATGGGGCTTCTTCCAGCTAGGAAATGAGGTAAATTGCCGTCTATTTTGGAGTTTCAGTTCACATATTTAAAGCTCTTATTACAGTCACAAACTTATCTTTCTTTTACAACTAATAGCAGATAACAACCAACAACGCTGAAACCACCCCTGCTTGGGGAAAGCAGCAATATAGCGTTGATTAGGGAAAAAGTGAAGTTCATCCTACTGCTTCTGGCATCAAATGGTGATGGATTTATTTTTGGTATATTTCTCTCCTTTAACTCTAAACTCTTGTCTAATGATTAATGAATAAAATTTTGTAAGCAAGAATGTATATAACATCTATTGCAGGGATGGATTCTGCTGCCTCAAACAATTGTAAAATAGCTTTGGTTTTGTCAGATTAAAGTGTCAAAGAACATACAGAAACTTCTATGGTCCAAGACGAGGATAAGAATTTACCAATTCCCAACACATACAAGGCGCTTTTGTAACGAAAACATCAATACTAAGGGTATACAATTTGGTATTTCTATCAAATGAGATTTTCTCGTGTCAGATTCATAATAGAATTCTTTGATGTATTGATTTGCAAGAAACTGCTTGTACCATGACATAATAACTGACTGCTCTCTTTTATCTTATAGTTTGATCTACATATAGTGATCTGAAAATTATTACAACAAAGATATATTTTACAATGGTTCAATATTACTTCCACGTAATTCCTAGGTGAATGATTTTTCGAACTACAAATGCATTACATGGGACTCTCTCTCTCTCTCTCTCTCTTCTTCCATGATCTTACATTGTTCTTTCTCTTATTTATCCACCTCATTATCCTTATCTGTTGTATTGTGCTCTGCTGAGTTATGCTTTCCTATATTTGAAACAAATGATAGTGGTGACTGCTTTGTCCAACGTCTTATGTCGTACACTTTCTTCAATGATTTCTTCTCCTTGCCTTGTCTTCTCTTTGTTATGGCGATGGCAAGGTCGTTGGGGAACAATGTTTTCCACACAAAAGCATGGAGAAGAGTTGAAACTAACAATATAGACACAATTGTTGATGACATGAATGACAGTGTCAAAGCCAAGCCCTTGCTTATTACAGAAGGAACCTGTTCTGCATATTTGATGGTTGCTATTGAAGCTGTTGTCATGGGAAAGGTGTAAGACCACCATGCCACTGAAAACCTGTCAAAGACTGCACAGATTAGTGATATTATTGGCACAGTATCATTCAAAACATCTTCTAATGTTTTGCATATTTCTGCTCATACAGATCAAAAGACTTTGTGATCTTGAAGTTTGATCTAATTACAGGTAACGCTTTTAAGTTTCGATGCTTGTGTAATTAGTTATTTAACTCAAGCGTAAAATTGCATTTTGTTTTATTTTTATGCTAATATTGCAAATTTCGTTTGAAAGTCTATTTGTCTGATGACAACAAATGTAGGGAAGATCAGATGTAATCTCTCAAACTTGAGGGGATCCACCAGTAGTAATTTAGACGAAAACTTCAAGGGAGGACGTTGTAATTGTACCGAAAAGATTACCTGAATCCCCTGAAGAAGTTGATGCGCACAATCAAGGAGCAGTAGAGGAATAGTGCAATGAAGAAGCAGGTCCTGGACAAGCCATCAAATTCACCATAAATAGCTCCCCAAGCAATGCTAGCTGCAGCTGGAGTTGCAATAAACATGGAGTACACAGGGTGGAGTTCCTTAGGCAATGCCTCACTCGTTGGCAACCTCTGATACAACGTCACAAATACTACAAGGTAATGAGCAAAACCGATTGCCCACAAGAACTTCCCTGCTTCTGCCCACCCGACTTTGGCAGCCAGAATTGCTCCCACGAAATTCCCAACCACCGACAGATGGGAGGAAGGATTTGCAACTTTGCAGAGACGCCTTTTTCCTCCCGACAACCACTGGCCGTATACTTTTAAGTCAAGGAAGACAATGGGCGCCATGAATGTGCACCAGACGGCTGGATGCAGCTTGTCTGGTGCAATACTCGATGGCACGCCAATGGCTAAGAACATGCAGACGACCCACGGGGCAAAGAAGAAATTGACTCTGACAGGGTGAAAGTATTCTCTTTTCACAGCTTCAAAATAGAAAGCACATTTCAATGCATACGTGATGAAAACTGCGACAAGTACAGTCAACGCTAGCAGCCAGATTGCTAGGTTGATCAGTGGCGTAATGTGGAGGAATTTCATGGCTGGACTTGTAGCCAGCGCCCTCCAAAGAATGGACTGGCTGCTAAGGCCTAGACAAATACCAAAGCAACCGATGGGGAAACGGAGGAGGAAGGGCCATTTCTCATCCTTGGGTAGAAGTATGTCCTCAGATTCCTGCAAGAAACAGCAGATGGATCAAGAATTGGTAGAATTACAGGTATTTAGCCTGATCTTATCTTAAGCTGAACAATTTTTCTTGGCCAATATTTTCACACACACACGAACACAGTGTACCTTGACTTGGTCTAGTTCAGGGCCTCTGAGAGCAGCAAAGTATCTTCCAGCAGGAACACTTTCATTAACAGACTCATCAAGCCCTCCAGAGACATCATTGTGCTGAAGATCAATCCCACTTTCCTTTCTCAATGGCAACTTGGAGTTCTGCTTAACAAGAGTAGATTTCGTCTTGAATATGCTGAAGTCCCCTTTCCTCGCTTCTGCACCAGTTGCATAAGCAGAACCAAATCCACCGAAACTTTTTCCACTTCTTGGCAATGCCCTCCTCTCCCTTTTATCTCCATTCAGCACTGAAAATCCAGTTTCCAGCGACACTTGCCTGCTAAAACACCGCTTAGGCCTCTTTGTTTCTTGGGCTTTGATTGCTTTGTTAAAACGTTTTTCTTGTTTTTCAGGCGTTCGCGTGGGCTTATTTTCGTCATGCTCTTCTTCTTCTTCTCCCTCCTCTTCGACTTCTGGTACTTCATGGATATCCACGAAATGCGTTGCAGGTGATCTTCTTGAGGTTTCTCTCATTTCCATTTTTCTTCTAAACTCTACAAAATATTATACTTCAATTCTTTCTAACGTCGTCTTACGTTAATAACATTGAATTTTCGAGTACTTTCTGCCAGTATTTCATATGTTAGTATTGCTTCTGTAAAGTACAGGGTTACGAGAATTCAGATATATATGTACTAAAAACTTCATTTTTGGTGGTGGTTCTTCTTTGGTACTATGTTTAAACTGAAACCATTGCTTTTTTGGTTGCAAAAAGTGGCTGTTTGAAGGGTTTTCCCGTGAGAGATAGTCAGTAATTTGTGGTTGAAAACAATGTCAACAGGCTTAGGTGATCAAAGTGATTAACCTGTGTCAAGTTGAGGAAGACAGTTCTGAGAAATTCACGGGTCTGAAAAAGAGGATGCCAAGCTGTAAGAGAGTGTTGTAGGAGAAATAAGACTCTTGTGGCCTCAAATTCTTGTTCATCATTCATTTTAATTCATCACTCCATACTTGGTTTTACATCAGTTTATGGTGCTAGGCTTGAGGACTTTAAGAATATTTTAAGTGCCCCGTTTGGTCATACGATTAAGCAGATCAGACCAGCTGTATCCGTTAGGTCTCCAATTTAATAATCACCACCCAAACCACGTTATGATGAAAGCTATAATTTGTAACCAATGATCATTTCCTGAACGGTGAGATTGAGGTCTCACAATCAATAAGTCGTAAGTTTGATGAGTTTCATGTGTGATATGTGTTTAGTCTACTGTATGTGTATATTGTTTTTTGGATAAATTACAGTGACACTCCTGAGATTAGGTTCAATTACACAAACATCCTTTGTCTTTTGTGAAATTACAACTACACTCCTTGAGGTTGTAATTGTATTACGAGTACACCTCATATTCAAAGGCAAAATTTACACTAATATCCCCTAAAAACATTACATTAACACCTTTCAGGGGGTGTAGTTGTAATTTTGCAAAAAACAAGGAGTGTTTGTGTAATTGAGCCTAACTTTAGGGGTATTAATGTAATTTGCCCTTGTTTTTTTTGTTTACTTTAAAGTTGTTGGTAGAGGAAATATTATTGTACTGCATACAGAGCATTGTAATAATATGTTGGCTGCTTTAGAAATATTAATCTATTTTCAAAAAAAAAAAAAAAAAAAAAAAAACGAAAAAAAAAACAAATGAAAGCTATAACTTGTAGTTTTTAATTCCACCACAATTATTTTTCATCTAATTATCTATTTTGCGCGTTAAATATGTTTTTAATTTCATCGTTAACCTTAAAATGAGGTTAGTTTTAGAATTTAGTTACAAATGTGCGTGTATTTGTATAATCAATTATGAATTGTAAATCCAAATGTCACAATCACTTTTTCTATAATTTATTATTCCAAAATCAATTTTTTATAATCAATTATCTTTTAATCAAAGATAAATTATATTGACACTCCCTGAGGATCATGTCTTTTATAAAATTACAACTACACTCCTCGAGGTTGTTAGTGTAATATTTTTTAGGCGGTGTTTGTTTAAGTTTTGCCTTTGAACTAGAGATTTTAGTTCTAATTATAATTATAAACTCAAGAGGTGTATTTGTAATTTTACAAAAAGATAGAGAGTGTATATATATTTTGATTTTAATCTCATAGACCAATTATGCAATCATCGGACCAAATCGGGCCTTGAAGTATTATCAGATCATTTTGCCAAGATAATACTAGTTAAATTAATGTCAATTAAATTATGCAAAGTTATTCTCACTTTAAGAATAGAAATATCGTGTCTGTAGCACTATAAAAATATATATGTGCTAGAGCTTAACATAACACTTGTTTTAGGTTTTTTTTTTAGATAAATACCCAACAATCAATAAATTTATATTAATAAGATGAATACCCTTTACAATAAAGGGTTAATTGCATTTAGACTCTCTCTGAAAATGTGAAATTATGTTTTCCCTTGAAAAAAGTTGAAATTACAGTTATACTCTTTCAAAAATTTTCTATTTACGCCCGACCTCCTTCCATTAGAGTTTGGACGGAAAAGTACTTACGTAAAAAAAAAAAAGTACATAAATTATCAATTTTGCCCCTCACTTTAATATTTTTATGTATATTTTTGTACTTATAATGCGATAAATGTAATATACATATATATATATATAGTGAGTTAACATTATTATATTTTTTTCCTTTATAAGTACAAAATTATTAAATGGAGATGTTAAATGAGGTGTAAAATAAAAAATTTATGTAACTTCTTTTTGCTAACGTTATCATTTTTTGTTAAAAAGTTCTAACGAAAGAGGATCATGTGTAAACGATAAATTTTTAAAAGGGTTGTAAGTGTAATTTTAAATTTTTTATGAAGGAAGTGTAATTTTATATTAAATGAGACAAATATACGTATGTTTGATGAGATTCGAAACCGTAATCTTAAACCGATTCATCATATTTCAGTCTTAATCAATAGATGAAGACGTCATCGATTTGTTTTAGTTATATATATCATGTTATAGACTTAATTTTGGTTTCAACTTTGCAACGTATTATGTTGTTGAAGATGATGCAAGTTGGGATATTGCATGCTGAAGAAAAAGACTTCTACGACGGAGACAAACTTGGCACACTACAATAAAAATATAATATTAGTGGTAAAATATTAAGTAATAATTTTAATTTGTTACTAAAGATACATTTTAAGTGGCAATAATTTTAATTTTATCATAATATAATTATTAGTGATAAGATTGTGCATTAAGTTGTCATTATAAATAATTTAGATATAATATAAATACATGATAATTGTATTTGTTGTCACTACATTGGTTCTGGACATGTGTTAGCACTACAAAATGATTATTTTATAGTAACAGTTTTTGTAAAGGCCAAATAATTAATTTGGAACAGCTTTTGGACTTTGTAACGGTTTTTTTAACTGCCAAAGGAATCCGCGACTATTTCATGGGTTACAAAAAATTTGTAACGATTTAGCTAAAAGCCGTTACAATTTGGAACGGCTTTTTCACCGGCCTGCTTTGGCCGTTACAATGCTTGATCGGATGAAGAAAATGAATTTGGACCTGTTTTTGGAACGACCAATGTAACTTTATTATATTTATTTTTGGAATGGCTATTGTAACACACACAGTAATGGGTTGGCTTCTGATTTGAAATGATTGTTTGCATTCTTTTTGTAACGACTTGTCATTATTTTGCAACGACTTTATTTCGGTATTTGTAATTAATTTTTTCGTAACGTTTGGAACGACTGTTGTAACGCTTTGTGTGACTGTGTTGTTACTGTTTTCATTTTGTTTTTGTACCGGTTTTTGGGCCGACTTTTTAAAATGGATAAGAATCTTATGCATGGTCTTTAGAACGGCTTTGTAATTCTATGTGTAGAAGTATTCTAAAAGCCGTTATAAAAGCCGAACAAGATTAAATTTTATATTTTTGATTTTATTTAATTTAGTTTACTTTTTTATTTAAGGTGTAGTTTAATTTCTTAAATGTGAAATATTTACAATATGTAGTTTAATTTCTTAAATGTGAAATATTATATAAAAAACATAAATAATATAGCCGATAAAATAAAAATATTGTTTAAACATTGTATTTTTACAAAATAAAAATCCTAAACTAAACGAGTCTCCCTGTTAACAGTGTCTTCCTCGTCATCGGTTACCGGGAGATTAGCTGGAGGCAGTGGAAGAGGCATAAAGGTGGGTCGCGGCTGTTGTGGTGGCGAGGGCGATGGAGCAACGGACGAATTGGGCTGTGATGGTCCAGTATTTGTGCGGTGGGACTCGGAGCTGAGACCGAATACTCGACCCCTCTTCTGGCCTCCCGCCGCTGGCATCCACAGCTGTTGCTCGGTCGGGGCCACTGAGCCTTAAAAGGATATTGGAGGATCTTGATTACTGTTTGGCTGGCGTTCTTGCAGCATCCTCATAAACAGCTCATGCGAATAGGTTAATTGATTAATTGATTAATAATATTTATAAAAAATAATTTAAAATTTAAAATTATAGTTATGACATACTTACAGCGACCTCCGCTGCCCCTCGGGCCGCTCCATTCGCCGTCCTCCTCCTTTTTATAGCACTTCTCGAACAACTCCATCTGTTTGACGGGGCGTTCGAGTTGTGCCTCC
This sequence comes from Sesamum alatum, assembly GCA_034509735.1. Lineage (NCBI taxonomy): Eukaryota > Viridiplantae > Streptophyta > Magnoliopsida > Lamiales > Pedaliaceae > Sesamum > Sesamum alatum. The sequence continues at coordinate 6,798,080 of JACGWO010000007.1, read as the reverse complement.
TATTCAAAAATCATTTAAAGAATTGATTAGTAAATACCAACATTAAATTAATACTACATGTTAAAATACTTACCATCTTGTGCTTGTGGGCCCCAATGGAAAAAATATAGAAATTACAAGATTAATTACAGAAAAAATAAAAAAAATAGGAAAAAAAATCAGATTTTTATTTGATAATTACAGAATATTGTTTTTCAAAATTACGAAAAACTTACTTATTTTTTTTTAAATATTACAGAAATTACACATACACTTATAGAAAAATTCAAAAAAATAGGAAAATTCATATTTTTATTTTATAATTACAGAATATTCTTTTTCAAAATTACGAAAAACTTACTTATTTTTTTTAAAAATTACGCATAAAATTACAGAAAAATTCGACAAAATTATTTTCCAACACTTCAACATTCCAACAAATATACCCAACAAATACACCCAATAAGCATCATACATTCCAACAAATATACCCAATAAGCATCATTAATTCCAACAAATATACCGAATAAGCATCATATATATTCCAACAAATACCCAATCAAAACAAAAAATATCCAACAAATATACCTAATAAAAACAGAATATGTCTAACAAATATATCCAATAAATACAGAAAATATACATTAATTTTTTCTAAAAATTTAAAAAGTTTCAGAAAATTACTTACATGGAAGAGAGAGAAGAGAGAGTGCTGGGCGGTGAGCCGGCAGAGGGAGCGGGCGGGCGGCGTGAAAGGAGGGAGGCAGGCGAGCGGCACGAGACGAGTGGAGGGAGGCGGGCGGTGGCGCGAGACGAGTCGAGGGAGGTGGGCGGCAACGCGAGATGAGTGGAGGAAGGCATCAGGCGGTGCGAGCGGCAGCGGGTGGCGGCAAAGGTGGGGGGGGGGGGGGTGGCGGCGGGCTAGGGCAAGGGCGGGGGTGGCGGCTAGGGCAAATGTGGGAGAGGGGAGCGGGAAAATGGGAGAAAAAATAACAAGTGTTACTTATATACAATAATCTTTAGAACGCCCAGGGCCGTCCCTAAAGTCGCTGCAAAGTGTGAAAAGTCATGCCAAAAGGTATTACAAAAATTAATCCTAAAAGTGTTACAAATTGAGTGACAAACTATGATACTTGATAAAGTCGTCCCTAAAAGTATTCCAAATATTTAATTATTTTTCATTAAAATATTCATTAAATAAAAAAATCCGTAATTAACAATTAAATATTATAGAAAAGTATCCATTATGTGGAATAATACAATTAAAATATATAAAAATATTTTATAAATGACAATGATATATGTTTACAACATGCGATAAATTTGTATATTCATAAATGTTAGTATTACATTGATGTAACTATCATAATACATTGTTGAACTGCATGGGTTAATCGGGCTGTCAAATTCATATCAAACCGTTAGATATGATGTAATGGATTGAAAATTATATTTGGTAAAGTTTTAGATTTATTAGGTACACGGATGTCGAGATATCGTACCCCGAACATAAACATAATCATTGAAGATGGTGTATCGTTCAATCAGGCCATCTGATTTTAAATCATACCATCGGATTTGATCTAATTGGCATATCCTTATATGTACTGAAATTTGGTATGAATCGGGTGCTCAAATTTTAAGATATCGTACTTGAAAATATAAGTTTTTGAAAGAGAACAAATTTTGTAATGGCTTTTTTCACCGTTTTTAAATATTAATTTCCTGGACGAATTTTGATACAAATTTGGGACGGCCAGTTAATTAGAAGGAATCCTCTCAAAATTTTTAAATTTTTTACCAAAATTTTGTACTGGTATTTTATGCGGCCCTTGTAATGACTTGTCTTATTTTTAAAAACTATTACAAAATAGCAAGGCCGTGCCAAAAACCATGTGAAATTAGTAACGATTGATGGTTTTTGGAATACCATTTGTAACGTGTTCTTCATTTATATATTTTGAACGGCTTTTCGTACATCCTGTAAAACGGTTCACTTGACGAAAAAAATTAAAGCGTTCCAAAATTCATGAGAAATTACAAAAGCAGTTACAAATTGCAATGGCCTGAATCTTTGTATTAGCTTTTGTTGTACATGTTATTTGTAACGACTTTTGTATCGATTTAGCTGTTACAAAAAGTTGAAATTTTTTGGGGTTTTAAAATGACGTCATGAAAATTTTTGCGTTACAAATTGGTGGCAAAAGCCGTGCGCATGTGGCCGTTCCAAAAAAGTCGTTACAAATTTCTTGGTTTTTTATAGTGTACTAATTGTTTATACTGGTAATTTTATGTATACTTTTTTTATTACTAATTATTTATATTTAATGACAACATTTAGTTATATATTGTCTCTATTAAATTAAAAAAATTATCATAGTGGCAAAATAATTTTTTCTATCACTTATTAAATATAAGTAGTGACAATTTTAATATTTTTATTAGATTTGTTGTCGCTAATATCTTTTGTGTAGTGACACATCACTATACTATAGATATGTAATCCAACTTATTAGAGTTTTGTTTTCTTTTTATTTTTTCCCAATATTTTTGTTCGGCTTTGGTTATCATATATTAGACCCATTGCATAATTTATTATGAGATAATCGATTATGAGATAATTAATTTTAAAAAAAGTGATTATGGTGTTAGGAAAAGTGTTTATGACATTTGAATTTATAATTTCATAATTGATTTTCTAATTAATTCTTGCTAATAATAATTTTTACATAACCTAAAAGTATAAAATTCATTATTATGATAAAATAAAAATTCTTGTCACAAAATACATATAATTAGTGACAATTATTGTCACTTAATTTTTTATCACTGATTTTTTTTTGCTTTTTTTTTTTAGTATATTGAAAACTGTGTTTTTTTATCGTATTAGGCAATTGATGCCACCGGTTTGCCAATTCTTATATCGACATTTTTATTAATAAAGTCTAATTTAGTTGGCAAATAATATTTTGTGACTTATACGCTGGAATTCCATCAAAGTATGACTGTTATTCTATTTTAATAGTAATTATTAATTTATTTATTTTAATAATAATTATTGATTAGTTATAGATATTCAATATATTGATAGTTATACTTGTTATGGATTGAAATCATAGTATGATTGTTGGATTTACTCAATATATATGTATGTATATTTTAATATTTTCCCAAGTACTATTCAAGGATTTCACGTATATTCTTGCGGTTTAAAGATATTTTTGGTCTTGTAACTATATCCCATTTTCGTTTTAATTATTTATCTTTTTAGGGTTTTAAAAAGGTTCTATAGCTTTTTAATTGTCACGATTTTGGTACTTCTTTCTTCGGCGAAGTTGAAGAAATTCCGGCTGAAAGATGATCAAAATCATGATAATTAAAAAATTACAAAACTTTTTTAAAATACTAAAAAGATAAATAATTAAAATGATAATAAAATATAATTACATGACGAAAAATGACTTTAATCCTATTCTTGGAGGGAGCAAATAACAATATTCGTGATGCTGCTTGCCGGCTACTTCATATGATCTTTTTCTCGTCCAAAACGTTTCCCTACAAACACAAAATATACTCACATATATTCATCATAACCATATCCTGACTCCATCGTTCAGCTATTTTTCCTCGATATCAAAGTCCAATTAATATATATATATATATATACACACTTCTGATCATACAAAAATACTTTCAGATGGCCTCGAAATTAGCTTTCTTGATTATGATTATTCTCGCGACGGCTGCTGCTGCTCTGGCGTTGGCGTTTGACGAAGATGCAGACAGGAATCCTGATGGCCTAGGGGCAGCGGGGAGAAAGTTCTATTTCGCAAGAACAGTATGCTTCTGGTTTAAAGTCAAAGAAGTGTTGGTAAGAGTATTGTATAAGACTCAAAGTATTATGTGTCTTGTGATTTATCTATTTATTAGACGTTTGATTGCGGGTTGAGATAGAACATGATCCTGCTGACGAGGCCTAGATTAGTTGGCGGAGTTGAGGCCCCATGATCCTAGAGGTCATGGATTTAAATCCCAGTGTGGGTTGATGTTATTTCTACTGTATAGTATGTATGATTTGCTGTTGTAATAGCTAGGTGTTAGTTTATGTGATATTATGAATTTGATTGTTTGTAATTGTATCTGTTCGATATTGATAGCTGACATGATTGAATGTAATCACTTTACTTTCGATTAATAAAATTCATCGCTTCCAATTCAAGAAGAGATAGAACATGATCCTGATCTGGAAGGTGTAATTTCCCAATAAGTGAAGAATTTATATTTTTACTTCACTACAAAAAAATGCAGGAATTGCAACAGATAAAGGAACGGTTTTTTTCTTTTTTTTTTTCGTTTGGGATGGTAAAAAGATTACTGGAAGATTTTGGACCTCGATTAGGAATGGTTATGGAACGGTCAGCCTTCTGTTGAAACTAGCCGCATCACCCCAATGCAAACTACCCCTCCTCCTGAACGGGTGGCGTTTGCTGCTGTTGCACAGGGGGTGTTGTCAATGCTTCAAAGTATTCCTGCACCCTCTCCTCACCATGCGAAGTCTAATTATAATACTCCGGCATAAAATCTTTCATACACAAGTCGAAATTTACCTCGTTCAGTATTTTGAATCGTTCGTTTTTGCACTTTCGGCAGGGACACCTAATCTTCTCCCCGTCCATATGTGCACGCTGAGACTGGGCCCATTCTAGAAATGTTGTAACACCATCCTCAAACTCCGGCGTCACACCCAACACGTCTCGATCATACATCCATCTCCTCAATTGTCTTAACATGATTAGTCCTACGTACGCAAGCAATTCACAACAGTAATTAAATGATCAGAACAAATTATATATATATATATATATATAATATAATTAACCATTAAAGAATTTCAACTTATTACCTCAGCAAAACACCTCTCAAGATCAATGCAAATTTCGCGCAGATTGTAGATATTTTCGATTTACGTATAAAGAATCAAGAGAGGGAGTTAGAACAAATGAGTTGGAGAGTAATTATAAGAACAATTAAATGAAGGGGGACATATATATAGAAAAATATTGAAACGGGCATTGGAATATTATTTGGAATACTAAACTAGCCGATGAAATATAGCCGTTGCTCCATCAATAGGAACGGCCTCTGGAACGGACGTAAGAACGGTAAAGTAACCGTTATAATATAGCCGTTTGTGCATATCTGGAACGATCTTCTGCACACATAATCGTTTATGCAAAATCACCGTTACTGATAGTAGCACATTTTGGAACGGTATTTGGAACTAAACTTGATTTCCTAAATACCCACAATTTGGATGGGTCATTGCATTACATTGTTCACTTAGCACTACATGTTGGAATGGTCCCTCATGCATTCCAAAACAACCCAGGTTTTGGAACACGGCTAGGAGCGGTACCTTTTCTTGGTCAAATAACCGTTCTAATTTCTACATATGTGTTCCAAATGAAATACAAAAATATATCCGCTTCCTTTTTGGAATGGTAATAGGTTTACATATTGGCACACATATGTTGGCACACAAATTGGAACAGTGTAGCCGTTCCTACACGTTACACGTTTTGACCCTGATTAATACGAAAGTGACGTCAGCAACGATTACCGTTCCACAGTAGTTCCAGTCACCATTCCTAGTTGAAACAGGTTTTGAAACGGTCATACTAAATCGTTCCAATCATCGCATTCTTTTGTAGTGCTTTTTGCTTTATTTTTCAAAACCATAATGGTAATGAAACGACGTGTGGTTAGTAAGATTGAGGTTTCAAAATTCTTTAAATTATAGTTAAGTGATTGTGGCTTTTTGGCATATGTTATGTGTCTTTTATGTGAATGTTTTTCTAAGAAGTTATGAATTTTTCGGTAGAAATAAAGCCAAATGCTAATAAGATCGAATCTTGTAGGGTAAAATTGCTTGTAAAACGAAGTAAAAGACTAAAGTGATATCAACCTAATTAATTTATAACAAGATAAAAAAAATATATTTTTGCATAAAGTCAATAACCTAACTTTTTTTATTAATAAATTGAATATATCATTGTTGCAATTATATGAATGTCAATTAACAACTAATAGTTATGAATCAATCTTTAATAATTAGTTATTATCAATTTATAATCAAATTTAACTATCCCGATAGTAAACAAGAATTCACCTGAATTTTAATTTTGACGAATGTTTGGTCTCGCCTACAAAAACAACAATGCTCATAAGGCTAAATTTTAAGGACAAATTGTGTATTACCCCCCTATATTTTCAAAAATCAGCTAAAAACTCCCTTGTGTTTTGAAAATAAGCAAAAAAACCCTGCAAAAAAGTCCCTCTCCGTTAGAAACTAACGAAGAGTGTCTAACACTCCCCCAATGTGCGAGTGGGCTTCATATTTGAAATTTTTTAGGGTTTTTTTATTGGTACAAATGTCTATTTTGACCTCTTTCTTTTGTCATTTAACTATATTTTAATAAATTGATATTATTGATTATAAATTACTATCTAACCTAAATATACTTTAATAAATTATATATATTTAATATATTAATTAAAATAATTTTAGAATACTAAAAAATTATTTTTAAACTAAAATAATTTTTAAATTAAAATGTCCATTATATGAATTTTAGCACATTTTAATTATTTTTATGAATATGAATATTAATTAACTATAATAATGATATATTATTAACTAATTCAAAATTTATTTAGATTAAATATATTTAAGTAAATTATACATTAAATAATATTTAAATTTTGATTTTTTATATAAATATAAAAAAAATTCTTTAATTTTTGAAACAATCAATTTATAAAAAAAATTTGGGCGACGGCGATGGCACCCACCCATGGGTGACCGCGACGGCGGTCGCCCCACATGAAGGCTGGGCGATCGCGGCGGTCGCCAACATAAGGCTGGACGACTGCGACGGCGGTCCCCCAGCCCCAGATGTGCCCTGGGCACCGCGGCCGCCATCGCGACGTCCAGGCTGGGGGCGACGTCGCCCCCTCTGGTGGTGGGGATGGGGGTGGGCCGGCGGGTGGGGGGGGGGGGGGGGTGTTGGGGGTGGGTGGATGGGTTGGGGGGTTATAATATAAAATATTTTATTTTTTAAAATAATTTATTTTTATATAATATAACAAATTAGATTAAATCTAGACCTTTGATTTTTTATAAATTTAAGATCTAACGGTTGAAATAGATTGATTAGATTCTACGGCTTTAATTTAATCCAAAAAGATCCAACGATTACTAAAAAAGGAAATAATATAAATGTATAAGGGTATAACAGTCTTTTAGCACAAAAATTAACGCGTTAACTTTAATTAACGGTGAGGGGCAAGTGTGCATGGTTTTACAAAACACAGGGATTTTTTTTGCCTATTTTTAAAATACATGGGAGTTTTTAGCTAATTTTTGAAAACATAGGGGGGTAATATGCAATTTGTCCAAATTTTAATTTGCCCCCCGGTGTTTCCGCAAAATAGCTAAAAACTCCCTTGTGTTTGAAAATAGGCTAAATCCCCTCCTTCTGTTTTAATAAATTCAACAAAAGAAAAAAAAAAAAACCCCTTCTTTTAGAAACTAACGGAAGGTGGGTTGCACGCGCGGATGGTGCATTTCACATGATCTTTTTAGGCGTTTTGACTCTTTTTTTGGCCCTTAATTGACAAAAATGCCCCTATAATGTACTTAAAATTACCTAGTCAAATTTACTTGTTTTAACCCTCTTTTTAGATAACAAAAAACATATAATTTAAATTGACAAAGCAACTTAAATAATAGAAAATAATGTATGAAAAATTAATTTTCAAATTTATCTATATCAATTTATATAAAAAATATATTTTATTATTAATTATTATTTGGTTTAAATATACTTAAATAAATTATAATACTTATTATAAATAATATTTAAATATAATAAATATTATAAGTATGTAAAACTAATTTAATACTTTTATTTAATTTTTAAGTTGCTGACAATTAAAATTAATTTTTTATTTTTTTATAAAACAATAAACTATTTTTTTTTTAAAAAAAAATCTGGGATAGCGGTCGCCGTCACCCAAATGTGCCATGGCGATAGCGACCGCCGTCACTACTTTTTCCTTGGGCGACGGTCGCGTCACCCAGGGTAGACCTGGGCGACCACCACTAGATTGGGGGGCGACGGCGAGCCATCACCTCTCTTTTGCTGGGCGCTCGCCGTCGTCCCCCTTGTGCTAGGCGGCGGGGGAGGGGGGTGGTTGGGGGCAGATGAATTATTTAATTTAATTTTTAAATAATAATTTTAATTTTTATAACATATATTTAAAATTAATGGAATCTAAATTCTTGATTTTTTTTCTATAAATTTAAGATTCAATGATTAAGATTAATGGATCAGATCTAACGACTCTCATATAGTCAATAAAGATTAAACAATTATTAAAATAAGAAATAATATACAATAAATTAGGGCATAACGGTCATTCTGAAAAAAATAATTAACGCCATCAGTAATTTTTAATGGAAAGGGGTGATTGAGCTACATTAAGAAAACATATGGGAGTTTTTAAACCTATTTTTTAAAACACAAGGAGATTTTTAGCTGAGTTTTCAAAACAAAGGAAAATTTTATGCATTTTAGCCGTGATAATAACTATTGTGTAACTATAATTAATTAGTTTTCGTCACGATTAATCAACCCTACCTTAGCATAGATTTACTACGAATTAGCATGGTGTGTTTCTCTAGAAACGTAAACCCTAATTGGACCCTCATGCAAAGAGATGGACATCTTATGTAAGGCCGAAACTAAATTAAATACTCAATACTTAACTGAAATCAATCGATAAAAGTTTGTTTAAATTCATTTTTTAAACTTAAGAAACCAGATTTGAATAGGCTTTTTTGTGCAATAAGCTTTCAAGTTCGACTCGAGCTTAATCTTATTAGCACTAAAATAATAAAATATATTTAAAAAATATCACAAAACTCGAGGTGGACTCATCTTTGATTAAATTAAAATTCGCTTGAGCTCAATTTGAGCAATAATCAATCAAATCCAAACACAGTTTTTCAAGCTCGATATCATTGTTTATATAATTAAAGTGAGTACGTAAATCACCTTACGTAGCAGGGACAGATCCTGCAGCAAAATGGGTCACGCCCCTTCCTTCACGTGGCGGTTGATACTTGAAGCGAGGGACTTATTGGTAGCTGGGATACGATGGAAAATAGGTGACAAACTTATAGCACTGATCTCGGGCCACCCTTGGCTCCCTCGTCCAGCCTCTTTCCAACTGATTGCGAAGCCCAAAATGCTGCAACAGTTGGCGACGGTGGCATTTCTTATAACCCCAGATCGTAGCTAGAACGTTCCTCTTGTACGAGCATAATTCATGCCACAAGTTGACAAAGTACCCATCCTGGGACGAGATGATTTGGTACTATGACAAGCCGGGGAGACTCACGGTTAGGAGCTCATATGCTTTGACCATCGACACTGAATCTCCAACAACGACTTCGAATGTAGAGGAGGGGTGACGCTTCATTTGGAAGATTAGCCCACCCCTCACCCCCCTCCCCCACAAAAAAAAATCCGATTGTTTGCTTGGAGGTGTGGGCACGGAGGCCTTCCCATGATGCAGAATTTACGTCGGAGGGGATTTTCGGGGGAAGTGTATTGTGCCCACTGTGAGGAACAACAGGAGGACCTCACTCACGCGCTCTTCACCTGCGCCTATGCGCGGTTAGTATGGGCGCTCGCTGGTTTATGTGCTGCAACTATCACACAGTTAGTGGAAGGGGGATTAGGTTGGCTTCGAGGGGCACACATGAGCATGAGCACACAAGACTTTGCGATGTTCGTGGCCGTTTGCTGGGGTATGTGGTTGCAGTGTAACAAATTGATCTTATCGACAATATGGAATAATCTCGGATAATATAGGGTATTGCCTGTTATTCTCGGATTGGCACCGACCAATCCGGAAACATATTGGCTGATATCATCAAATGTCGACCAATACTTTGAACCATGATTGGATCCACCTGATGGTGTGCTGCACGACCCTAGCTAAAAGTCGATAAATTTATTTAAAAAATGTAAAACAAAAAAAAAAATTCAAAATTGGTGTCATTTGATACCAATTTTGAATATAGGCGAAGATAGGGTTGCACTGATCATTCTAATACAATGGGTGGTGCATTCCAAAAAGTATTGTACAGATCGAGAAAAACTTATCTGTACAATAGCCATTATGGGTAGACGTCTTGCACTCTTCAAAACCCCATTTATTCACTTAGACATATTTGTTGTAAGTATGCTTGTCCGACAACCACCATCATGTGATAATGTTCATTGGCTCTTATCAATCCTCTGCATCCAATTATATGCTTCCTCATTCAAGCCCCTGATTTCCTCCATTATTCTGTCAAACTTACGGCTAATCTGCTCTGTACCGGCTCTCCCAACAAAGATCCTTCAACTAAACATTGTTGAACTTCTTGTTAAGGTTAGAACACACGTGCCGTAAACAAAACCTATGTACCCCACGAGGAAACTTGAATGCTGGTACATGATTGACGACATTGATTAACCCACTCTGTCGGTCGGAAATTAGGCAAATTCTGTCCTCTTCACCTATTAGTAGATGTTTGACAAGCATTTTCAAGAACCATCGCCAGGATTCCAGTAATTCTTCATCTACAAGTGCGAAGGCCAACGACAGTACTTGTTAATTTGCATCCATACCAACTGTCACTAATAACTTATGTCGGTACTTTGTGTACAAATGCGTTCCGTCTACACTTATAACATTGCGGTAATAGCGGAATCCCTCAATGCACGGTCTAAAAGCTCAGGATACATAGTTCAACATTTCAATCCCATGCTTTTCAGTGTCCAAATGCGACCACTCCACAACAGTCCTCGGGTTGTATTTCTGCAATGCAGCCATAAATCGCGGCAACTTCTGTACTGAGTTTTCCCACGTTCCATATACCTGTTCTATAGCTGCCTTCAAAGCTTGCCAAGCCGTTTGATAAGTGATTTAAAACCAAAGCGATCTTTTACAGTCTGTCGGACATATTTTATGTCGTAAGCTGGGTCTTGATAAACCATACCTAACAAATGTGTGGCAATCATTACCCTTACCCAAGTTACGATGGGCAACAGAAATCTCATTCATCAAGCATGTATGCGGCTCAACATACTTGGTAATCCTAAATAAACCCATTTTAGACTTCAATATTTCTCGTAGCATCCAACTGCACCCAGTCTCTGCTTCATATTTGCATGCAACCTTCCATAATTTTGGTTTGCTCTCAACCACGCGGTATTCTCGTCTTGCCCAGCGCACCGAGAAATCCTGTACACTCGCAATCAAGTGGTCATTGCTTTTGAAAACCATACCCATGCTGAGCTCTCCGCAATTTGAGTTGTAAAAATCCCCCCATTTACCAGTAGGGATATTCACGGAGTCAATAGGTACCTCAGCATGTGTCATTGTGAAAAATGGAACAACAGGATATAGAGAAGGAGGTTCAGATGCAACAAGTTCAAATCAATTATTTGTTGTTGTTAACCTGTCGACTCAGAACCACCGCCTCCAAGCACATCCAACATAACCGGAATGCTGACTTCATCGTTATTTTCAGGATCTTCGTCAGCTTGAATATCTTCTTCAACCTCACCCGGTTCTGAGTTCATCCGGTCATCATTTAAGCAACTATCTGCTTCAATGTCGTCATTTAAATCGTCACTGTCGTCATAGTGGTATGTGGATGGACCTGCATGATCTTCATTTAGCCCAACCCTGTCCATTGCCTGAGTAATTGCTGGCAAGTTGGGCGCATCTTGTGTTAACATAGACATGTATGCACCCCAATCACCAACAAATGGGTCATCTTGTGCGATACTTTCAGAAATCTTCTTTGTTTCAACAAAAATATCAACATATGAATTTCCACTCGCGGGACTGAAAAAGAATTTGCACATCTTCATCTGTTTTAATCTGCAACACCGTCTCCCGCCACCGACCACCACAACAGCTTGTGTACTTAAAATATATTTGTAACTGACAATCAACCCTACGGAGGCTAAGTTATTCGAACAAAATCGACTCCAGTTCAACAAATGTAGTACTACGACATATTTTCAAAAATCGGAAAGCCGGACGATCATAACCCACACAATCATATGACTCAATTCGTTGACCTCTATAAAATACAACAATATCAATATTATTTTGATCTATCATATCTGCACAAAAAAATATATAGAAAATCGTCACAACAAAAAACGAGCAAAAAAAAGCTTATATAACGTAAATTTTAAGAAAAAAACAACTTACTGTAATCGCAATTGCAATTTTTTCGATTAATTTCTGTCGACTCCCGCTCCCTTCTCCACAAAAATTGAAAATTTCTCCTTCTCCAATTCCGTATAAAATGGTATGTGATTGGTTTTGCACCTGCCAATTTATATATATATATATATATATATATACACGTTTAAAAGGGGGATGGGACGCACCATCAAAACACATGAAGGCTGGCTTGCCCAGCCTTCACGTATTTTTAGAGAGACGGGGTTTCAAACCCCATCTCTCTAAAAATTGTCAGGCAGATGACTGACTTTCTGAAGACGGGGTTTGTAACCCCGTCTCAATGAGTGCCAGGCATTCGCCTGACACTCTATGCCAAAAGACGGGGTTTGAAACCCCGCCTTCTCTAAAGACGGGATTTCAAACCCCGTCTTTGCCTATATTTGAAATTGATGTCAAAAGACACCAATTTGATTTTCTTTTTTTTTTTATTGTTAAATAATTTCGCCCTAAAAGTCTCTAATTTAATTTTGCTTTCAATGGACAATTGGTAGCCTTAGTTTTTACTTTGTTTCGAATATTGGTTCTACCTTGGTTTTGGCTATATAATATTCCAAAGTCCTTTTCTCCAAAAAATAAAAAATAAAAAAATTCAAAGCCTTTGTAACATATTTAGAGTCAATCCATTTGAAAATTTTGCATTCACCTTGTTTTCAATTTGGGCATCCGACAAATTTTCTCCCTAGATTATTTGTTGTCCAGGATGTATGAATTTGTGTCACTTCTCCTCATGCGCACTTTATTCCTGTATGATTAGAATATAATGGTTAGATCGATGGAATAACAAGATGATTGCAAATTGTAAGAACTACTTGACATTAATTTGTACAATGATTCTCAAGCTCATAATGAAAAAATAACACAAAAAATTGGATTCAAGGCAGAAAATGAGCTGATTTGAATGGATTTTGCGCAAATACTTGTAAGGAGGCCTATAGGCCATGTTTACTTAGTTGGATTGGGCTGGATATTACTTAATTGGATTGAGCTGGATATCCAGCCCAATCCAACTTAATAACTTGTTTACTTTTTAAAAGGTCGACCCGGGATAATGAGGCAAAGGATAAATGGTTAATAGTAATACCACCAATTGAGATGAGATTATTTATCCTACAAAGCCAACCAACTCAAGATAATTTTTTGAAGGCCTAATTTTTCTTCAATCTTATTTTTATTTTTTGGATGTGTTAAAGTTGGCCCATGACCTTAAGAAGAAAAAGGCCCAGCAGACCTGGATGGCCCAAAGACCAAAACCCAGCGGCCCACCTTGTGTCACCCAACCCGACCGACCCACTCTTGTTTAACCTGTTTTTACCCTAACCCTAAGTCATTTTCTCCTCCTCCTTCCCCTTTGTGCGCCGTTGTTAGTCTCTCCATTCTCTCTTCTCAGTTACCTTCTCCATTTCCTATTTTTGGTATGGAGGCGATCTCCTTCCATAGATCGGTCTCTCACCTTCGATGGAGCCGAAGGATTCCATCCAAGTGTGGATGGAAGATGACTATAAAAGGTGCTCTAGTCTTCCCCCTTCGCACAGAGAATAAGTTTTTCTGCCCTCTATACTGTTCTTGAGTTACAAAGCCTTCTTTGTGAAGTTGTTACCTACCCTCTGTGGGATCATTGTGGTGACTTAGTAGTCAGTTGGCTGTCAGTGTCGGTCTACGGTGCAACCGGTCTGTTGAGTACTGACTTCTGTAGTCGTGATTGCTCACTACTGTTCGTAGCTCTCTGAGCCTGTTGCTGGTGAATCACAAGGATTTGTTCCTACGAATTGTTTACCTATTACTGTTATCTGTTAAGCTTTTGATTTATTTCTGTTTTATTCCTGCTGATTGTAATTTATAAGGGTTTCGAACCCATTCCCATTTGTAATTCATTGGTTACTGATCTTGGTGATCGCATTTGTGATTTGTCCACTCCCAACAGGATGTTTTGAAAACTTAGCAAAATGATGATAATAATTTAAATCTAAAATTATTAATTGAAAAAGAAAAATATAAAAGCATTTTCTTTACAATGACAATTATTGTGTATTATTAAGGGTAATTTTGATATTTAATATTTTTCCAAATTAATAGCATACTAGTAATTTAAGATAAAATTATCTCACATTCATTCAATACTTCATCCAATCAAATAAACAAAATGTTATATAACCCTATCACTATATATCCCAAATTTTATCATTCATTAATCTATACGACAATAATCTCATCACACAAAGTAAACGAGGCCATAGAGTGCAGACAAGGGCATTTTTGTCCAACAAAATCCCAACGGCTCTCCAATGGCTACAAAATACAAGTCAGCATTCCTTGGTACCACATCAGCATAATTTGGATCGATTTTTTTGAAACTGTAACAGTCAAAGTTGTTGACCGTTAATTCAAAGGGGGAGAGTGTATAGATTGGGAGTTCAGGGGCCGGGTAATTGTTACATGTTCTATAATTCAAGGGGAGTAAAGTGTATTTTACGGTTTTTACCCTAAAAAAAGAAATATCACGTTAACTGCAATCATTACATTTTTTTCTTACATAACATTCTTTACACATCCAACAAAAAATATAATTTTTTGTTATGATTAATTATTATAGTCAAAAGAGAAAAAATCGCGGCGAATTCAAATTAACTATAGCTTTCCAACGACTATTAGCCGTTGTTTCTGCAAGTGTGGTCAAAACCATGACAAATATTTTTTTGATAAAAATCATGACAAATATTGATTAACCCGTGGCTAAAATTTAAGTTTTTGCATGTTTTGTTTAACCGTGATTAATAGTATTGATTTACCACAATTTTTTACCCGTGGTTGTTTATAGTGTACCCGTGGTAAAAATTTAAGTTTTTGTATGTTTTGTTTAACCGTGATTAATAGTGTTGATTTACCATAATCTTTTTCCTGTGATTGTTTATAGTGTAGCAAAAAATTAATTTTTTTTTATAGTGTCACGTAAACTATTATTTTTACATTTTTTTTTTGTTCATATTCAGTCACATACTCAATTAAACTCTCATCTCAACCAGCATCATTTCATCTCAGTTTCTCTCACTGAGATGAGATGAAACCACAATCAATCACAGCCTACTACCAAAAAAATAAATTACTCCCCACACTATAGTCATTATATTTAAAAATCATGGTAAATTAATAATATTAATCAAAATCAAATAAAATCGATGCGAAAACTTAAGTTTTGATTACAGGTAATTAACATTTGTCATGATTTCACTTATGATCAAAATATATGCCATGATTTTAGCTGTAGCTAATATTTTTCCTCGTTTACAGAAACAACAGTTGATAGCCGTTGTGCAGCCGTGATCACTTTAGTATTTGTCACGATTGTTTACTCTTAATCATGATATTTAATCACAGTGAAAAGTCATATTTCTTCCCGCAGCTTCTCATCATAAGAAAATTGGATTGAATTTTCTTTTGCAAACTCTATCACATCTTCGATTCCATTTAACGTACACATGTCATGTGTATAAAATCTTTCCTTAAATAAAATACACGGTGTCACTTTATACACGTCAACTTCAAATCAATGGAAAATTCTATTCTCAGTTCCATAGGCATTTGACCAAGCTCATTGAACACAAAGTAAAGAAAATTTTAGTCCAGACCTGGTTTGGCGGAACCTAATCAAATCATATGGCAAGTGCAATATACTTGTCATGTGATTGGTGTACAATTCAGGAAAAGTGACCAATCACATACACTTGCTATATGATTGGTTTAGTTCGACCAAACCTGATCCGAGCTAGAATTTTCCAGTCAACGGACATTTGGCTAAAACCTACGTTGTTTTTGTGCTTACCTACCTTAGCACGCATATATTCATTCGGACAATGCCATTTTACATTGTTAGGGAAAATAACTTGGAGCATAAAACTATGATATGCCGCTGTCAGCCGGCAGCTAGTTTTTTAATATCATTCATAATGTACTATAAATAAATAAACTCATCAGCTCAATCTATCATCTTCACATCACACCAAGATAAATAATCTTGATCATCTAAAACAGATAATTAATTCAAAGTTCTACAATGGCCTCCAGAATTTTCTTGATTACGATCATCGTCGTCGTTGCAGCAGCCGTTGCTCCAGCGTTGGCCGAGGATTACATGGTTGGAGACGATGCCGGTTGGAATTTGGGCGTTAATTTCACTACATGGGCTGCCGGGAAGGACTTCCGCGTAGGCGACAATCTTAGTATGTTATATATCATTCAATTCTGACTAAAAGAAATATGACTTTTTATTATAGTTGATTATTATAGTTAAAAATTAAAAATCATGGTGAAAAATAATTATTTATTACCTGTTGTTTCTGCAAGTGAGACCAAAACATTAGCAACAGTTAAAAATTATAGCAAATGTTTTGGGCATAAGTGAAACACTGACGAATGTTGATTAACATGGTCAAATTTTAAGTTTTCACACCGATTTTATTTGCCTATAGTAGATAATATTGATTTATTATGACTTTAATTTAACTCGTAGTGATTTATAATATAAGAGAATAATCCTTTTTTTTTTTTTAGTAATTTTCATGTTTTTCTCGTATGAAATTTCACTACAGAATAAGAGAAATTAGTGACAAAATGAATAAGTAATAATTGTTGTTAATCCCATGTATTAGGTGCCAAGAATTTTTGTTTTATCATGATAATGATTTTCATAGTTTTAGTAGTGAGAAATGTATCATAAAAATCATCATTAACAAAAATTAGTTACGATAAAATTGTGCATAAAATTGTTGCTAAAAATAATTAGCAACACATGTATGGTGGCATCGCGTCAATCACAAAAAATATAGTTGTCGTTATATTTATATTATCTCTAAATTGTCGCTATAAATATGTTACAATTATTGATAGGGTTAAATACACTTTGCACCCCTGAACAATACATGTAATCGCATTTAGGCCCCTAAAGTATGAAAGGTAACAAAAAGGCCCCTCATGATATGGATTATTTTTTTTATGATCAAAGTGTCCTTATTGTTCCCACCCTTAAAATATGTTTATTTCAATCATTCCCCTAAAACATAATTTGAATTATTATAAAAATTATATTTAGATTTTGACAGAATCAAAATTACTATAATTATATATATTTTTTATTGATAACTTTAAAATTGCCCGCTTAATATATTTTTCCATTAATATTACCTTTTATTTATTATTTTAAGAAAAATATAAGCAACAATAGAAGAAATATAACATTTAATTATAATTAATTGTCATGCATGATTCAAAATAAATAATCGTAGTAAATAGTCATTGATCACAACCAATTGTTGGCGGTGATTTTCACGAGTGTGCCAAAAACATTTGACATGACTTATAATTATGAAAAAAATAATATTTTTCACGATGGATAAGCTAAGTTTTCACTTCGATTTTATCCGCAGTGTTCATGTACACACCGGGAACTCACAACGTTTTGAAGGTGAATGGAGCTGATTTCAAGCAATGTGTTTCCTCAAATGCATCAGCAGTCCCTTTGACGTCTGGAAATGATCTGATTTCCCTTTCCACCCCCGGGAAGAAATGGTACATTTGCGATATTGCTGACCACTGCTCCAAGGGGATGAAGCTCGTCATCACCGTCTCCGCGGCTGAGGCGCCGACCCCCGACCCCATGCCCGGTGCACCGCCGCCAGGGGCGTCTGCCGCCGCCGGTGGAGTCTCTCCCTTGAAATCTTGTGTGTGGATGGTGGCGGTGATGGCTGCCTATAGGATGATCATGGCTTAAGTAGTGCAAGGAAATATGCTTTATTTTCGCATTGGACTTTTCATTGATTTGTTTTTTCTGCATTATTTTTGGGATTTGTGGGCAAGATATGGTTTTCTTGTTCGTTTTGAAATAAAAATAAAAATTATTTTATATCATTATTTTTATTCATAAAAGTTATATGTAAGAATACTTACATATTTGGGATATTCGCATCAATACCCAGACCTACGGTTTATTTACACAAATCTCTCCTGACTTTTGGAAAACTACACATACACCATAAAAACATCAACATCATTTACACAAACACCTATATTATTTGAAAAATTACACATACACTCCCAATAAACTTCAACATCATGATACAAACTGCCCGTTCTTTTTTGTTGTTAAGGGTCATTTCTGTGAACACAAAAGACAGAGGTGGTTTGTGTAAATAGCCTATAGATCAAGGGGTGTAAATATAATTATCCCGACATAATTTTCATATATGTATAAATGTACATTATACAAATATATATATATATATATATATATATATAAACATAAGAAACATTAAAAGGATTTGGTTCGGATCCAAACCACCAACACCTGCAGGTACCCATTCTGAAACTTGGTTATAGCTTCAGAACCTACCTCAACGGCGCAGGTCATCGGTCATTCCTAATTTTGACTACATCAACATTTTCCGTTATACTGTATGGGATAGAGGAAAATACTAAGATGATGTTCATAAATTCAATAATTAACGAGGGGTTTTCCGAAAAAGTCCAAACCTCAAGGAGGGTTGAAGTAAATATGAAACTTAAGTGGCCTTTCTTGTCAAAAGTGCAAAACTTGGGGGTGTTTTTTGCAATTATCCATACATTAAATTGAGCAAGTTTCATGGGAAAGTCCCAACCACCAAATAAATTGAAGAACAAGTTGCTTTTGAGTTTTCTCCCATGTGGACCTCAATCCCACTACTCCAGCAGATGAACATGAAACCACCAGTAGGCCCCCATTGCACAGCAACAGCAAAAAAGCTTCATCTCCTTCAACTAAAGTAACAGAAAGTAATAAAAGTTCTTACAACCAAAACCTAATCTTGGAAAGCTTTCTTAGAATGGAATCCAACTGCTAACACTTTTAACCTAAACCAGATCTACTTACCGTCGAACACAAAAACGTGTCACGGTTACTCTCCGCTTATTGAATTTTCTATTCCAAATCCTATAGCAACGTAGTTAATGTTTGAAGATGCGATAGGATTTGAAATAGAAGATCTGATATGTACTCTAGGTAAACATGCTAACTAGATGCAGCCATCATGTCCATGTAGTCGTTTAATCTTTAAGCCGGTTACATAGTTATGCAAGAATCGTGGTTCTTAAGGTGGTAATAATATCTGGGATTGCTACATGAATAAGATCTAATCATGGGATTATGCTAAACATGGTGGTGCATGCAAGAATGTAGGCCCTCATTATTTGAGCTTGTACAAGAAGCTTGGAATTTCCCAGGTGTAAACCATTCACTTTCGAGAAAACAGCTGTATATGATTCCATGACAGAATGTATTTCTTCATTTAACAGCATATTTCAGATACAAAGTGACGATCACCGCGTTATGTATTCTGCCATGAGCCTTTTGTTTCAATAGCATCCCTAGATCCTTACTTGCATATTAGGAACATCTAAACATGTAATCTCTTGATGCATTATCCTAAGTGTGTTCTCCATTAATTGGATTCAACAATCATATCAACAAGAACATGGAGAATATTGAAATCGTGCAATCACAAGATAAGCTGTCAAGAGTTGTAAGAGTTTCTGAACAAGAAATGCTACAGATGCAATGCAAAAAAGAGAAGATTTGATTCACGATTGCATCGAACCAGGTAACAGAAGATATGTTTGACAAAATGATGTGGGGGGCAACTTTTACCTCCACAAATTACAACAACAATATCCAAAGAATCATGTCTTTATGCGAGTTCTAATTTCGTGCAAAAACGTATAAAATGACAGCAAGGGGAAAGTAAAAGAGACAACTTTATTCTCTTAACCAACCCCTATTCGGAACAATTATACAAAAGCAAAGCAAAAAGAGAAAGCAGCATCATCGCGGAACCCTTTAGCCCCATCCCGTCTTTCCTATACAATATCTTAACCTTTTGATCCCACAATTAACTTCTAAATCAAAGGCGCACGAAAGGGTCATACCGATATAATTGTGTGTCCGGCCTCATAGGTATCAATCAAGAATTTGCTGTCAATGAGCTGTAGCTTTGGATCTCTTCTTGGCCTCGCTGTAAAGAACCACTCCCATTATCGTGATGGCGAACCCCATCATCCCCATCACAGTAACCGGATTCCTAAATATCAATACCGACACAACAGCAGCCACTGCAGCCTTAGCGTTCCCCAACACTTGCAACGTCAATGCACTCGTATGCTTTGTGACCAAAAAATTAGTCAAATTAACCAAATACGCGACCGTGGCATTGGCAATCAATAGAAACACCATAAATCCATCTCCCCTGCCCTTTTCCAAGGTGACGGCCAGCACGTTCCCTTCGATATACAGAGTAAACGGCAGCAATATCATGGCTGCCATTGGAGCCATGTACAACAACAGATTCATGGAGTGCAATTTCTCACCTTCAGAAGTTAACAACAACCCCTGAACAACAGATTTCAATGCCCTGCCAGCAGTTGAGCCAATGCACATCAAGAATCCAAACAGATGGAACAGGGGTTCGCTATTACTAGCCAAAACAATGCCCAGAACCACAGGCACAAGCGCCAAATAAACCTCGGCAGACTCCTTCTTACAAGTAATCACAAACGCAAAAATCGCAGTGAAAAAGGGGGTGGTTGCCCCAATAGCCTGGTTAAACGAAACGGGCAGGTACCTCAAAGAAGTATTTCCACAAACAACTGAGAAGCAGAATATGATACTCAAAGCAAGAATCTTGAAAAACTGCCGGCGGCTGTGTATTTGCTGGAACGGCACGATCTCAAGCCATTTTATTGCAAACAAACTATAAGCAGCACACGACAGCATGTGCAACATCGTCAAGAAAATGGGGTATCTGTACCCATAAAAGCTGAGCAAATACTTGTTCAGCAGCAGCACCCCAATGTTCGAGAAATACCACGATGCTATAATGGCGGCGGTCAGAAAGGTGGGAGAGATCAAAGAAGCATACTGCTGCTGACGGATTTCGGCAGTTGGGGTCACCGGAATGTCCAAGACTTGGTCGTTGCTGGGCTCGAACCGAGGGTTGCTGCCCCTTCTCGTCGTCCAAGACTGTACCTCCACCATCACAACCCACTACCCACAAGCTCAAGAAAGAAGAGAAAAATGCAATCTTTCGAGTGAAGGTAGCTCGTGTTAGTGTGTGTTGTGTGTGTTGGTGTACTGCGTATGTTTTGAGCAATGAGCAGAGAGATCTAAGGGGGGTGGTGGGATAAGATAGGGGAGTATGAGGGGGTTGGATCTGAATGGAGGGTGGAGATCCAGATTTGTGGGGTAGAGAAAATGAGGGCTGTTGGATGGGGAATGAGGGACCTAGACATTAATAAAACATCATTAGATTTCTCGTGGGTGGGCCCCAGTCAGTGTCGGTATATTAATTTATAGATATATATATTTGTATAGCATACATATATATATATATGTGTGTGTGAAGTGTGTGTAGTGATTCTTGATTCTTGGTAAGAAATAGTAGTTATGAATGAGTGTGAGGAAACAGTTGGAGGGGTCATAGTTTTGGACCAATGAGAGGGGCGTGTTTACATTCTATGATTTCTGTGCCATTGTTGTTGGTGGAAGAACAAATATAGATACTGTTGAAGGGCAGTCCGTGATTTGTTTGCTCAATTTAGTCAAGTTGTTTCCACTTCTGGTCGTCGGTTGGATTTGAATCTTCTACCACACTTTTATTGAAGTAGTATTAATGAGTTATTAATACATATTTTTGAAAATTCAATAAAATCCCTCTATATTATAAAAATTCAGTTAAAAATCGTATTTATTCAAAATATATACTATATATATGCTGATGAAGGGTTGTCGTTGCACCTCCACCGATCGTCACGGCATCACCTATCTAGGCGACGATCTTACCCAAACTGGGTTGGCAACTGGCATAGTCGCCACCCAAAGCTTCGTGTCCGAATTTGGGTGGACGATGACGCCGTGGCTGTCCAAATCTGACCAGCGACAGCACAATATCGTCGTAGAGCCCATCCAGACGTCATTGAGAGGTGAAATGAGGGAGATGGGGAGGTGGCGTGAGGAAAAGGTGGAGGGAAATGGAGGTCAGGGGGTGGAAGCGGAGGGTGGCTGGCGATTTTGGGGAGACTATCCTTTTTCATTAATTTATTTATTTATTTTTATTTGTTGTATTTTTTATTTTGTAAATCTAATATAATGAATTAATTTAATGATGTATTTTTTATGCGTAAATATAATTGTATTAAAAAATTATAGTATATTTACAGTAATTTATATAATATATTCAAGGAATAATTATATTTACACCCCCTCACCTATTGTTCATTTACACAAATCATCCCTGCCTTTTAAAAAATTACAGAAATCACCCATGATAGCCTTTAAAACCCAAAAATATTCATATTGAATTGGTCAAACTTAATATTAATTTTAGTGGACAAAAATGCTCTTAGGGGTGTTTCTGTAATTACCAAGAGGTAGAGGGGTGTTAATGTAATGTTTATGATGATGAGTAATATGACCCCATATATTTTTTTCATTATTTATATCAAACTTAAATTTAAATTTAAATTATTTTATCAATTTTTTAATTGGATTTCTGTATCAAACTACAGTTTCTAATAATTAAAATATTAAATTATTCAATTAATATATATTTCTAAAATTAGTTACTAGATTATAAGTTTAAATTAAAAAATATCATACTTGAATAAATTATTTGAAATTATTAAAATTAAAAAAACATTTATCCTCTATTTTATTTATAACTAAATTGTATTAAAATTAATATATTATAATTTAAAATAATTTATGAATTTTATATAAATCATATCAGAATTAGTAAAGTAAATAATTTATTTATTAAAAAGATATTTTTTTTAAAAATTATCCCTCACCCCACCGCCCCGCTTGCGCCCTCCTCGCCGCCTTGTAACTAACTTTTACAATTTAAATGTATAGCCTAGTAACTAACATTTTGTATTATATCAATTGAATAATTTAATATTTTAATTATTAAAACGTGTAATATATGTAAAGATTCAATAAAAATAGTTAATAAAATTATTTAAACTTAAATTTAAGTTTATAGAATTTATTAATTTTAGTTATAAATAAAATAGAGGATAAATAATTTTTTAATTTTAAAAATCTAAAATATTTATACAAGTGTGATAATTATAATTTAAATGTACAACATAGTAACTAACTTTATAAATATATATTAATTGAATAATTTAATATTTCAATTATTAAAATCTGTAATTTCATATAGAGATTAAATTAAAAAAAGTTAATAAAATAATTTAAATTTAAATTTAAATTTGATATAAATAATAAAAAAATATATGGGGTCATATTACTCATCCCCATAGACATTACATTAACACCCCCTCTACCTTTTAGTAATTACAGAAACACCCCTAAGGGCATTTTTGTCCTTCAAAATTTATAGTAAAGTTTGACCAAATCAATAGGGGTATTTTTGGATTTTAAAGGCTACCAGGGGTGATTTCTGTAATTTTTCAAAAGACAGGGATGGTTTGTGTAAATGAACAATAGGTGAGGAGTGTAAATGTAATTATCCCTATATTCAATGCATAATTAAATTAACTAATAATATTTAGAAATAAAATTATGTATTTTGATTTTAAAAACTTATAAATAATATTAAATTTATCGTAAAAATTTGACATTTTCATATGTAAAATAATAATTTAATTTGATGTATTAATTTTTTTACATATAAATAGTTATGAATATTAATTGATGTATCATACTTTTTTCAGAAAAATACAAAAAAAGGTAAAAAAAAAAAATTAACCAAAAACAATAAAGAGAGGTTATATTGCATGAGATAGGGCAGTTTTATCCATTCAAAATGTTATTCTACTCGCATTCTTACGGTGTTCAGGCAACCCTCATTTTTTTTTTTTTTTTTTTTAATGAAGAGGGTTTCTATTTTTGTAGGATTTATGATTATAGGGATCTTTTTAATTATTTAATTAATACAGATAAATTTTTAGCAATTTTTTAATGGGTATTACACAATCTTCTCTTTTTCTTAATAAAAGTAAAAAAGACAAATAACGATGGTCCAAAAGATATAAACGTCACTGCACCTGTAAGCGTAAGCTTTGAGTACAGAAGATTAGAAGAGTCGGAAAAATAATAATAATAATAATAATAATAATAATAATAATAATAATAATAATAATAATAATAATAATAATAATAAGGCTAAAATGCATAAAACTCCCATGTGTTTTAAAAAGTTGGCGAAAAATCCCCTTGTGTTTCAGAAATAGGCGAAAATTCCCCTGTATTTTGCAAAATTAAGCTCAATCGCCCCTCTCTGTTAAAGACCACTAACGGCGTTAATTTTTTGATAAATTGACCATTATGCCCTTCTTATTATATATTATTATTTATTTTTATGATCATTGGATCTTTATTGATTAGATCAGAACTGTTAGATCTAATCAATTAATTTTGACCATTCGATCTTAAAGTTATAAAAACAAATCAACAGCATGGATTTAACTAATTTAAAAGTATATATTATAAAAAATAATATTATTTTTCAAAAATATAAATTAAATTAAATTACCCCGCACCCCTGCTGCTTCTCTACCGCCTACCGCCACCCCTCCCGCACGCTCAACCACCGCCGGAGCACCAGCCTCCCCACCCACCGACTCCTTAGAAGGGGACGACGGCGTCACCCCCAAATCTGGGCGACTTGTCGTTGCCCAGATATGTGCTGTTTTGGGCAACGGCGATGGCGCCTAGCCCAGATTTGGGCGACATCATCGTCACCCAGAACATAGAATTTGGGCGACCGCGATCGCCGTCGTCCCCCTACTTTTTTTCTCTTTTTTTTTTGATTTTTTAATTTTTTGTTAGTTTAATTTTAATTTTAAAGTGAGAAAAATTTAGTTAGGATTTTAATTTAAATTAAATTAAGAAAAATAAGTATTTAAATAATTGTAAAATTTTAAAACAATAAAACACAAAAAATACATAATTTTTAATCTTAGTAATTAAAAAATTTAGGGTTTTAATCTAAATTAAATTAAGAAAATTAAGTATTTAAATGGTTGTAAAATTTTAAAATAATAAAACACAAAAATTACATATTTTTTAATTTTAGTAATTAAAAAAGTGAGGGTTTGAATTTAAATTAAATTAAGTATTTAAATAGTTGTAAAATTTAAAATAATAAAACACAAAAATTACATATTTTTTTATTTTAGTAATTAAAAAATACAAAAATTAATTACATATATTTTTCTTATTGTTTTAAGTAAATATATTTTTAAAAAATTAATTTTTATATAGATGAAAATGTAAAAAAATAACTCAAAAAAAGTAAAAAATGACCAAAAAATACACATCATGAGGGCATTTTAATAAAAAATACCCAAAATTAAGGTCAAAAGCAGCTACAAATAACCCAAAATCGTATGAGACGCGCGTATAGCACACCTTCCATCAATTACTAAACGGAATGGATTTTTTTGCTGCGTTTAACAAAATACGAGGAGTTTTTTTTGCCTATTTCCATATCACAGGAGGGATTTTATCTTTTTTTAGCAAAATACAGGAGGGTAAATGGGAGTTTAGCCTAATAATAAGCTCACTTCAAAGATATCTACATTTTTAGTTCACTTATCTATTTATACTATTTATTAAAAAAAGATACCCCTAAAATAACCACCATGACTACAAATTCTAAATTACTTAAAGGGATAATTAATTACACCATCCTCTTATGAGGTTTGGTGTAATTACACGTAAACTCCACGTGATTTGAGAAATTACATCTCGTGCTCTCGATGTTTATTTTCATCCAACAAATAATTTTTTTCGTTAGTCAAAATTCACCGAATTTGTTAATATTATAAAAAAAAAAATGAATCAAAATCTATATTTTATCCCCTACTGACTTATTATTGGTGTAACAAATTTTTTCTCATCAAACTACCCTTATACATCTTCACATGTTAATTCATGTGAGGAGGTATATCTCCACCCTTATAAGGGTAGTTTGGTCAAAAAATATTTGTTTGACCTGTAATAATTCAGTAATAAGTCAATTTAAAATAAATATAAATTTTTATTGATTTTTTCATTAATATCAACAAATTTTGTGAATTTTAATTAACAAAAAATTTTATTTATTAAATGAAAACAAACGCTAAATTATTTAACTCACCTCTTCTGGTGAGTTGGCTTATTGAGCCCAAATCTATAACTTTCAGAAGTCAGCCCAGATGGTCCCAAATGCCATCTTTAGAAAAAAAGAAAAAAAAAAAAAACATTCGGGATACTTTCAAATTTGGAGCACTTAGAAAACGAAAGATCTAATAATTATAAGGGTTAATTATACTTAGACCCCCTTTAAAAATATAAAATTATATTTTTCTCCAAAAAAGTTTTGAAATTATAATTATACCTCCTCTTGAAATTCTCTGTTTACAGTAGACCCCCTTTCGTTAGAATTTGGATGAAGAATGTTGACGCTAGCAAAAAAAATCTATTTTACCCCTCTTTCGCATTTTCATGTAATATTTTTGCACTTATAAAGAAAAAAAAAATAATGTTAACCTTACTCCATATATATACATTACATTTATCTTCTCATAAGTACAAAAATATACATGAGAATTAACTGATTGACAAAATTGAAAATTTATGTAATTTATTTTGCTAACGTAAATATTTTCCGTCCAAACTCTAATAGAAAGAAGTCAGGTGTAAACGAAGAATTTTAAGAGGGGGTCTAAGTGTAATTTTAAAGCTTTTTTGGGGAAAAGTGTAATTTTGCATTTTCAGAGGGGGTTTAGGTGTAATCAACCCTAATTATAAATAAATTAATTATGCAATGCTCGCATAAAATGAAACTTATTGAACTTTTAATGTTAGTGAACATAATTTTATAATTTAAATGATCAAATTAAAAGAGTTTGCTAAATTTAAAAAATAAGTTCGGATCTTTCTCATCTTATTAAGTTACATATATGCCCATGACAATTTATTTTGTTTTTAGAGTTTTATTTTCTATTAATAATTTTACCTGAAAAAATGAGCATCTTATATATATATATGATCCATAAAATTAAATAACATACTCTAAATATTTTTGAATTCAAACCTCAAATTCGAGCATGAAACTTAACTGTAAATAGCTCAATTCATAACCACATGTGATCCTTAAGAACTTAGCTAAGCTCAAGAATTGCATTTAGGGTATGATTGGTATGAGGGAATGGATTAGGAATGGAATGAATATTCCTAATCTTATTCCAAATATATGTTTTGGTATAACTTAGGAATAATAATAACCATTCCTTTGGGAATGCCTATTCCCATAAGTATGGGATTAGGCATTCCCCCACTTACCCATGGTTTTAGCTATTCCCAATAGATTGGGAATAAATTTTTTATTTTATTGCTAAAATAACTTTAATAAAATTATAGTTGCAAGATTTATTATCACAAAATTATATATTATTTTGAATACATTAAATAAAATAAATATCAATATAAAATATTTAAATATGTGTGACCAAAATATAAAATATATAATATGAAAAAAATTCTTAAATATTATATTAAATATAATATAAAATTATTAACATCTTTATACGCATTTTAACCAAATATTACTATAAATATGAGCATTTACCAAATAATAAGTATTTATCAAAAGAATTTAATTAAATATATGAAAAACGTCCAACAATATATATTATAAACTTATAATTAATTTAACTTTTTAAAATAATATTTCTTATGTCATTAATGAGATGTAGCTTAGTTATTTTTTATTTAATTTTTAAGTTTCATTATTTAGAAAATATATAAATAAGTAATTTGGAAAGTTTTGATTCAATTCCATATTCCATTCCTTTGGTATACCAAGCATAGGAGTGAATACCAAAATTATTCCATTCCTACTTTTATTCCATTCCTAATTTCATTCCATTCCCACTCAATTCCATTCCTATATACCAATCATGCCCTTAGGGCCATTTGTTTGACAGGAATAGACATCTGAAAAAAAAAATGACTATTGCCTACATTTTTAATGATCATAGCTAAAAATTATGTGATGGAGGAAAGAACAACCAAAAAAGGAAAAATCGTCATCCCAAAAAGCAATGTGCTGAAGAAAAAAAGATTTTGAATGAGGAAAGGAAATGTTACTTTACCAAAAACGAAGGTGTTAAAGAAGGAAGGAAATCAGAAGAAAAAAGAAAGGTTAGTTTACCAAATCGATGTGGATGTAACAAATTACTGAAGTGACCCTAGTCAATTAATCCTAGCCGTGTAATGGGGATAGGTGAAGGGTAAAGTAGTACTTTATCCTTACTTACCTAAAATATAGGTCGATTGTATTAGTATAAATATGTCACATCTCTAACATTCCTATCAACAATATTACATATACTAACATCGTGCTATTACAGCAACAGTAACCTACTATACAGTAGAAACAAATAAATCTACTATGCAGTAGAAACAAATCATCCCACGTAGGGGATTCGAACCCATGACCTCAAGGATCATGGGGCCTCAGCTTCGCCAACTGAGCTAGGTTTCATTGGCTCTTATATTGTAGTTAATGGTGCAAAATCATGCTTATAATTATTTTTTGTACCATCATTGTGGTAAATAATAGTTATTAATTACGGTTAACTAAAAGCCAATGCAAAAATTAGCTTTCCCACCATGAAAAATTTATTTGCCACAGCTAATAGTTGTGGTAAAAACATTCGCTATGGGTTTTAATCATGACGAATTTTTTAGCCATCCTTGCAAAAATCACGATCGACAACCATTAAGTGACCGTGATCAACAATTAGCCATGGTTAAATGTTAAATCTCTTGTAATGGAAATATAACATGAGTTATAACATTATAGAAAATTTGATTGTTAGAAATCTCATTCTATTATAAATGTTTAGATAACAAAAAGTATTAAATAGTGATATGAATCAAAATATTTAAAAAAATGTTTAGTATGCTATATACAACGTTGGAATGGAAATTATATTTAAATAAGTTGACAAAATGTCATCAGTATACATAAATACTTATATATATGCACATATATCCAAATATAACATATATTTATAAATGCGTGCATTTATGTGTTTGGAAATTTATATTATATTACTATAATGAAATAAAACATTACAAAATTCAGGTATATTTATATTTAACATATTTATACAGACATATTATAGATAAATAAGTGATATAAAGGACAATAATATATATATATATCTTTATTGACATATACCCAAGATAAATGAGTATAATACCATACAAATATTATTGTTTCGATGTATTTTCGGATTCATTAATGTACCAATTCGATTAACATTTTAAGTTTTTGTGTGTCATCTCATCCAAAACATAAATATAGAGAAAAATGTAAGCAACCCTTTGTGATATTGTAAATGTACAAATTATCCCTCTATGAAAAATAAAATAGCAATTTATCTCCCTATGTTTTTAAAAATGAATCAATTTATCTCCTCGTATTTTTTAAAATGGAGCAATTTACTCCCTAAACAAGAGGGTAAATTGCTCATTTTAAAGAACATAAGAACGTAAATTACAATTTTTTTTTTCATAAAGAATTAATTTACTCATTTATAATATCATATGAAGGTAAATTACATGCATTAAATCCCATAAATATACATAGCCTGTTTGGTGCATTGAATTGAAGTGGTGAAAGCCAATTCCTCTTTGGCCCCTACTAAACAATTACTTCAAATCATTAATTGGGAGGTACAACCAATGGACATTGATTGAATTTGCAGAAATTTAAATTTTAGCTTTGATTTGTGAATTTAAACGATAAAGTATATTCCTCTCCAAAAAAAGAAAATATGAAGTATACAAATTTCTCTACTTCATTTATATTAGAGACTAAGTTTTAGTTGACAAATAAAACTTTTTTCGGTATCTTTATTCTGAAGATGTGCAGTGGGTTTAGCCTAGGATTAGATTGATCCAATAAAAATGAGTTTTAATATAATTAGTTAAATTATATTTAAGTTATGTAGTTTTAATATTTTTTTCTACTTATATTATGTTTGATTTAATTTATTATTTATTTATTTCATAAAATAATCATAAATTAAGTAATTATTCATAAGACACCTCAATTTCATAAAAAAATAAAAACAAAACAGGCCCGACCGAACTTGATTCGGGCCTCAATCGGGTTGGTCCATGGGCTGAACTTTGGTTTAATAATTGACCTATTGGAGCTCATTTAAAGGCATAGAATCACCCCAAAACTGACCATGCATGACCAATATTGGCTGCTCTTGGACCGAGCTTTTTCAGAATGGTCCATGCTGATTCTGAACTAACCCGACCCACTATGCACCTTGACTTTGTCCTAATGCTTCGAACATATATATTCGTAAAAGCTAGAAAAGTATAGCCATATTTCAAATGTTTCAATAAAAGAAATATGAGTATTAATTTTGACACGATGAATCATTTTGTAACATTTGATCCTTGTTTTTTCTTTATAGATCATCAAACATCAAATATTAATTTCGATGATCTTTACATATGTTTCTCGTTCCAGAAATGGAGGTTCCATTGGTTTCTTAAGTATATTTAGTTTTGGGGTTTAAAGCAAATTATCCCTCTGTGATATTTGAAATGAACAAATTACTCCACTGTGAAGAAAAAAAAATACCAAATTACCTCTCTGTATTTGTGAAAATAGAGCAATTTACCCCCCTCATGCGTTTCGTGGAATGCACGCACTTTTACTTGTTTTTTTTTTTTTTTAATTTTTTCTTTTAAATTTGATTATAATATTGTATTTACAACATCATATAAAAACCGTTGGATCTGATTTAAATTTAGGGTTCAAATTTAACTAGAGATCAATGATTAAGATCTTACTGAATTCAAACCAACAGTCTAGATTTAAATTGTAAATTTACCTAAGACATATTTATGTATATATTAATGTAAATATATTATATGTAATATACTTATTTATATAATTACAATTATATATATATATATATGCACAGAGAGAAAAAGATGGGAGATTGAAGGGGCAGAGGGGCGGAGACGGCGACAGTGATATAACAACGACTGGAGTGGAAGTGGGTTTGGGCGCTACGACGGTGAGTTGGGGGAGGGGATTTGGGCACGTCGACGGGAGAAAGGGGTGGGGGAAGGTGACTGGTCCTCAGGTGGGGGGGATGGCGTCGATGATTGGTGGAGCGGGGGAAGGGGGCCGACGGATTGGAGGGGGGAATGGGAAGGGGATGGTGGCGGCGACTGGTTTTTGATTGGGACGACGAGGGGGGAAGGGGACCAGTGGACTGGAGGGGGGAATGGAAAGGGGATGGCGATGGCAACTGGTGGAGTGGGGTAATGGCGACTGGCGACCGGTGAAGGGGGGGGGGGATGTTATGTATTTTGATTCAGAATAAGGGGTGGGAAGAAGATGATAAAAGGAGTTGAGAGAAAATCAGAAAATTTCAAACTTGTTCATTCAAAAAGTGAGTCCCCCAGTACATTTCCAACGTTTTAATTCTAAGTGCTTCTGAAAATGAAAAGTTACAAAAAGACAAAAAAGTAACTCCTAACTATCAGACATGCTCCAACATTTCTTCATCTCCTAGATCGCGATTGGTTTGCATTTCTGTGATAAAAGGGTTTTGAACTAGCAGACTCACACAACCGCTTCTTCCTCTAATCTTCAGTAGCCATGTGTCCTTTGGTTGGCTCAGATTGGGAGTAATGATCAGACATCCAATTCCCAATTCCTTCCCCAGCGGAATTGAGCCCTAATTCACCCAAAACCCTATCGCTTTGGGATGGCGGATTCAATTTTCCCCCAACTTCTGAGAAACCCTTGATGGAACGATCCTGATTTCCCTTTTTCATCGTACAGATGCCACTTAACGTCGCGTTTTGGCTTGAAAACGTGACATTCCTCTCTCCTTTTTTTTTTTTTTTTGTCCTTGACGTCAAGGATCAAACCTAGGGAATTTGGCCTCGATCACCCTGTAATCTTCCCATGTTGCTTGTTCTGGTGAAGAGTGTGACCACTGAATTAGCACTTATGGGACTCCTACATTGTTCCTGGGCACTAATCTGCGGGCCAGAATTGCAGCTGGGTATATTTTGAAGATCACATCTTCAAGCTCAGGTAAGTCCAATGAAGGAACATACTTAGCTCCAATCTTTTTCTTCAGCAATGACATGTGAAAAACAGGATGGATTCTTGATTCTGGTGGTAATGCTAACTTGTAAGCTACCTTACCAATTTTTTCTATCACCTTACAGGGCCCAAAATACTTGGCTGATAGTTTGAGTTGTTTCCTCAAAGCCACACTTGTTTGTCTATAAGGTTGGAGTTTGAGGAACACCTCATCTCCCACCACAAACTCTCTTTCTGTTCTCTTTTTGTCTGCATAGAACTTCATTCTTTGGTGGACTTGATGTAAATTTTCACGGAGTAATTGTGTAACCCTGATTCTTTCTTTCATTAGCTCTTCAAAAACCGTGTGATGACTTTGCAAGTATGGTCCCATAGTTAACTGATTATGAGGGTAGGCGTATAGAGCCTGAAAAGGGGTTGCCTTAAGACCTGTGTGGATATTGGTGTTGAACCAAAATTCTGCCGGTGTAATCCATTGAGCCCATTTCTTTGGCTGAAGATGACACACATATCTCAAATAGTTCTCTAAGCACTGGTTGATCCTCTCAGTTTGGCCATCACTTTGAGTATGATGGGCTGATGACATATCCAGGGAGACTCCTGTCAGACTGAATAATTCTTTCCAAAACCTGCTTGTAAATACCTTATCTCTATCAAACACAATGCTAATAGGAAGCCCATGTAATTTGTAAATGTTGTCAAAGAAGATTTTTGCAATGGATACTGCAGTGTAGGGGTGTTTTAAAAGCAGGAAGTGGGAGTATGTTGTCAATCTGTCTACTACCACTAAGATGGAATCATTCCCTTCTGAACTAGGTAATCCTTCTATGAAGTCCATGGATATGCAGGACCAAGCCTGTTTAGGTATAGAGAGGGGTTGCAGCAAGCCTGGGTAGGCATTGTTGTCATGTTTGGACCTCTGACACACTTCACATTCCTTCACCCAAGTTTGGACTTCCTCTTTCATTGTTGGCCAATAGAACATTAGCTTCAGCCTCTGATAAGTTCCACTAATTCCTGAGTGTCCCCCCAAGGCTGAATCATGCATTGCCTTGATTATCTTACTGCTGATTCCTCCATGATTTCCCACACAAATTTTGTTCCCTTTCTTCAGAATTCTTGCCTCATACACAAACCCAGGGTGAGAGTGTACATCAACTGTTTTAGCCTAAATGATGGCCTGGAATAGTGTCTCCTTCATAACTATCCTGCAATTCTTGAATCTAGATTGGAACTTAGGTGGATATAGCATTGGTCTGAGCTTCTGCACTGTCATGCTCTAACCTTGAGAGGGCATCAACAACCCTATTATCATTTCCCTGCTTGTATTGTACCTCATAACTGAGCCCAAACAACTTAGTGATCCACTTTTGCTGCAGTATTGAGTTCACTCTTTTGTCTAAAATGTGTTTCAAACTCTTTTGATCTGTCTTAATGATGAAATAATTCCCCTGCAAATAATGTTTCCATCCTGTAACTGCAAGTAGCAAAGCTAAAAATTCTTTTTCATATGCTGAGAGTCCCAGATTCTTAGCTGCTAATGCTTTACTTAGATAGGCAATAGGCCTGCCTCCTTGCATAAGCACTACTCCTATCCCCCTTCCACATGCATCAGTCTCAACTATAATGGGTTGAGAGAAATCAGGTAAGGCAAGGACTGGGGCTCTGGTCATTACATCTTTCAACTGCTGGAAAGCTGAATCAGCTTCAGGATTCCATAGGAAGGCATCTTTCTTCAATAAGGTTGTCAGTGGTTTACTGATAGTCCCATACCCCTTGATAAACTTCCTGTAGTATCCAGTCAGTCCTAGAAACCCTCCCAGTACTTTAACATGAGTAGGCACTGGCCAATTTTCCATACACTCTATCTTTTGAGGGTCAGTAACAACCCCTTCAACTGAAATAATATGCCCATTCCACTAGCATCTGTGCAAAAGAACATTTACTCCTCTTTGCATACAATTGGTGTTTCCTCAATAAGTCTAACACTTTTTTTAGATGTAGCATGTGGGATCCCCATTCCTTGCTGTATACTAAAATGTCATCAAAGAACACAAGTACAAACTTTCTGAGGTAAGGCTCAAAGACCTGATTCATTAATGCCTGAAAGGTAGAGGGTGCATTGCACAACCCAAAAGGCATGACCATGAACTCATAGTGACCACTGTGAGTGACAAAGCTGGTTTTTGGTATGTCTTCTTTTTTCATTCTGATCTGGAAATAACCAGACCTCAGATCTATCTTAGATAAGTACTTATCCCCATGTAATCATCTAATAATTCATCAACAATAGGGATAGGAAAATTGTGTTTAACAGTAAGCTTGTTAAGATACCTGTAATCCACACAAAGCCTCCATCCTCCATCTTTCTTCTTCACCAACAGCACAGGGGAAGCAAATGAACTTTGGCTGATCCTGATTATGCCTCTGCTCAACATCTCCTTGACAATGTTCTCAATTTCTATCTTTTGTCCACAGGCATACCTATAGGGGTGTTGCTTCTTTGGTATAGCCTCTGGAATGAGTTCGATGCTATGCTCAATAGTCCTTTCAGGAGGTAGGGTGTTTGGCTCCTGAAACACATCCTCAAACTATTGCAGTAACCCAGTCAAGTTTGGATATTCCTTGTTGTAATACCCTTCCTTGCAGACAGTAAAAAATTGGCCACTAATATCCACAGGTCTCCTTCTCAGCAAAGTGCTCAGTGAGTGGTCTGTTACTGTCTTAAGGTCCCCTTTTTCAGAGAGTGCCTTCAGAATCACTTTCTTCCCAGATCGATTAATAGTCACTTGTAACTTATGGAAGTCCAACTCAATGGGGTTGTTGTCATTGAGCCAATCACACCCCAACACAAGGTCACAGCCTCCTAGTTTCAGCACTCTCACAGGATGTGAAAATTTCTGTACTTGTACTTCCCAACAAAAGGTAAGACAAATGAACTTACTTAACATTTTATTACCATTTGCTACTCTCACCCTCATAGGGGTGGTCTGTTCCAGCTTGGTTCCCAGAACCTGAATTACCTTTTCATCAATAAAACAGTGAGTACTCCCACTGTCTGTAAGGATATAAATCTCCTTGCCATTAACATTGCCAGTTACCCTCAGTGTATTGCTGCTGACATTACCCCTTATAGCATGAATTGACACTCTGACATCCTCCTCTTCAGTGTTTTCTTCTGACTGCCTAGTATCATCCTCATAAGCCTTGGCTTCCTTTTCACTCATAAGAATGTACATAGGCCTAACCTTGCACCTATTAAGAATGTTGGATAAAATAAATAAGGTAACCAATTTTTCAATAAAGACTGATAAAGTGATAGTGAATGAGAGGCGAGTTATGTATCTCAATGTGGTGATGTAGGAAAAACGATAATGCACCATCTGGAATGCCTCGTTGTACTGTAAAAATGTATTATAATTTAGGATCCTACTATTGGTGGTAGATGATGAAAAAAAATTAATGTAGCTTAATTGTGTTTAAATGCTTAACTTATTTAGAGTGAGGGCAGAACATTAGACACAAAAAGATAAGCTCCAACCTTTATCTATGACTGAATGAAAATAGGATAAGATCATTATAGATTTTGTTGTTGGGTTATCAAATTCATTCATAAACATGATGCTATGAGTAATTGTGGTTAGATTGACTGAATCAACTTATTTTCTTACCGATATGACAAGGCAATTCTTTGGATAAATTAGTTGAGTTGTACGTTTTAGAAATTGTAAGACTATACAACGTGGTTGTTTCTATGCCACGATGATACTATTCTGATCTTAGTCATGTGGTGCCTATACCAAATACAGAGATTTTAGAGAACTTGACATACGTAAAAGAGGCAATAGAGATTTCAAATAAGATGAAAAAGAAATTGAGAAATACAGAGATATCAATGGTGAAAACGGAATAATCACTATACGAAAGAAGTTATTTGGAAAGTTGAGAAAAATATGAATGAGAAATATCTCTCTTTGTTTCCTTGAATGGGTAAGAAATTAATTTCGAGGATGAAATTTTTATTAGGAGTGGAGAATTGTGACACCCACAAAATTTTTATACATAATTATGGGAATAATTGATAATTATTAAGAAAATTTTAATTTAATTATAAATAAATTACAGGCTGAAATTTGAATATATTAAAACTTGAATGGAGTACATGAATGGAGTACATTGGAGTTTTATAAAATATGTGAGGGTAAAATTGTAGAAGTTTAGAAATTAAGGGATTGAATCAGAGCTTTATGAAGTTTTTATAGTCAAATTTTATAAACTTAAAAGTTGAGAGACAAAATTGAGATTTTCAAAAAAGAAGTAAAGTAAATAAATAATGAAATAAAGATGAGGTTGGAAATAGGGGTGGCACGTGTCCCACCCATCATTTCAATGCAAGGCACGAATTTTCTTCTTGGTTGTGCCAACAAAATTTATATGTACATATTTATTTATATATATTATATATATACATAATGAATTGATCGGCATGCATATAAATACATTTGAAGCTCCCACTTTTAAAATGGTGATTCTCTCGTTCTCTTACAAGGAACTGGACGAAGATAAAGCAAAGGGTTAAACAACTCCTTTCATTAATTTAGTCGTTTGAGATTGAGTGTAGTGACGAAGGGGGTGTCACAGTAGAGGACTGCACAATTCCTTATCTACTGACTAAATCGGTATAAAATCGAGGTAAGTAAATAATTAGTGCCGCTTATATATGTGAGCCTATGATTCGTGCTAGCACTAATCTATCTTGAACTGTGTGAGTGGTTGATGATTACTTTGAAATGATTATGTCGTGAAAGTGAAATGAGGAAACCTATTGAGATATGCCATTGACTGTTTGATATCACTGTTATGTGCTTGTACGTGAAATATGTTGCTATGTGGTTTTATGTGGCTAGTTGGCTGACAAGAACAGTGATATGTGGAATCGAGGGAGTGATGGAAATTGAATGTAATTATGATATGAATACCTCCTGATGTTGTTGAATAGCCTATGTGGCAAAATAATATGAAAGAGCTATGATGCGATGTGAAAAGAGCTATGATGCAAACTGAAAAGAGCTTTGATGCGAAATGAAAGAGCTATGATGCGAAATGAGATTGATGAGCCTGGGTGGCGTGTCAAGGGGGTTCATGTATATGTATGTAAATAGTGAGGTTGAGTTGGTGGAGAAAAATACTATATTACCTTTCTGGTAAACCGACTAGGTAAAGACGAGTTTGATTGATTCTATGGTTATGAGATGACTAGATGGAGAAATGAAATGAAATGTGTTAGAATCAAATTGATTATATTTTATATATGTTGCTTATTTTTGTTTGATTTGAACCTCTATTTGATGTGCATGCGTGGGTGGTGCCAGTTATTTACTTACTGAGTTGCAGGCTCACTCCTCTGCAAATATTTTGCAGGTAGATCTTGTTGTATCCACTTTAAAGGAATAAGTCCATTTTGCATTCTAAGTCAGGTCGGGGTAGTATGCGGAGTTCTC
Source organism: Sesamum alatum (assembly GCA_034509735.1). Classification (NCBI taxonomy): domain Eukaryota; kingdom Viridiplantae; phylum Streptophyta; class Magnoliopsida; order Lamiales; family Pedaliaceae; genus Sesamum; species Sesamum alatum. Next base: position 6,760,030 of record JACGWO010000007.1, on the reverse strand, counting down.
CTCACAAGTCAAGAACGTTAGGTAAAATGTTGAGAATGTTATTACATATTAAAAGTGGGGGTGAGATAAATATGCTTACTGTGATGATGAGACTACGTGTATATATATTCAGCAGAGACTGAATTTATGTGCATAACTACATATATAAACAGAGTTTACATTAAGTGTGATACTTCGGGGAGATATAGTCGTAGTGCCGTTAAAGGGTGCTACAGATCAAGCGTGGCATGAACTTGCTCTTCCCCAGCCTGTCTTTTTGCTCGTTCATCAACTAAGATTAGTTCAGTTTTCTTTTGGATTTCTTGCAGTTCCTTTAGCCTAGTACCATCAACCATTGTTGTTGTCCAAGGATCGATTGGCTCTGAGGCCAATTGTTATGTATTTTAATTCAGAATAAGCGGTGGGAAGAATATGATAGAAGGAGTTGAGAGAAAATCAGAAAATTCCAAACTTGTTCATTCAAAAAGTGAGTCCCTCAGTACACTTCCAACGTTTTAATTCTAAGTGCTTCTGAAAATAAAAAGTTACAAAAAGACAGAAAAGTAACTCCTAACTATCAGACATGCTCTAGCATTTCTTCATCTCCTAGCTCGCGATTGGCTTGCATTTCTGTGACAAAAGGGTTTTGAACCAGCAGACTCACAGAGCCGCTTCTTCCTCTAATCTTCAGTAGCCACGTGTCCTTTGGTCGGCTCAGATTGGGAGTAATGATCAGACTTCCAATTCCCAATTCCTTCTCCAGCTGAATTGAGCCCTAATTCACCCAAAACGGTGTCGCTTTGGACTGGCGGATTCAATTTTCCCCCAACTTCTGAGAAACCTTTGATCGAACGATCCTGATTTCCCTTTTTCATCGTACGACTGCCACTTAAAGTCGTGTTTGGCTTGAAAATGTGACAGAGGACTAGAAGGGGATGGCGGTGACTGGTTTGTACGGGTGAGTGGCGGCAACTGGTTTGTGAGGGTGGGCGGCGGCGAGGAGGGGCGCAGAGGACTAGTGGGGGAAGAGGAAGGGGATGGCCGACTCTTGGGGGGGAGGGTTTTGGGTTTTTTTTTTTTTAATAAAAAAATATTATATAATATTATATATTATATATAAAATAACATTTTTACTTTTTAATAAATATTTATATGTATTATAAATAGTAATATATATATATATATATATATATAAAATAATTTTTTAATCTTAAAAACCATGCCTAGTCGTGAGTGGGGTGCGTGCACTACACCACTCCGTGCAAGGGGATAAATTGATCTAATTTTAAAAATACATGAAGATAATTTGATATTTTTTTTTAATAGGGGGTATTTTACACATTATTCATATCACATAGAGGTGGCTTGCATTTTTTTCTTTAATTTTGTATTTTGTATTAGTAAAATATTATAAGTAAAATAAAACATCTTTTAATCTTTACAAAATAGAAACCAAAATAGTGGTAAAGTTATATGCTTCCATATGTAAATAGAAACCAAAAAAAGTAGTAAAGTTATATGCTTCCATATGTAATTAAGCAAGACTGAGCCCCTAAAATATACAATTCTTCTAAAGTTGTGAATTCGAATTTCACCTAGTCGTTTGCTTTCTTTAATAGTATTTGACGGTCTATTTCAAAGCGGATGAAAAATTAATATATCATCCGCGTTCCTTGTTTGACTACACTGTTCATATAAAAATAGAAAGATCGGTAGGCGAAAATTTATCTGAACTGCACGTGGTGGTGGTGGTGGTGGTTGGCGATGGTTGTACATGGTCTCTGGAACGGGGGCGGCCGCGGTGCAGGTGGCTGTGGCAGTACTTCTGGCCTTCAACGGCGTTTTTGCTGCACCTCCATTTTTTACCATCAGTTCTCCGGCATCTCCTGGGCTCAGGGTCCATGCTGCATTTTGGGTCGCAGCATAGAGGGTTGTTTCTCAATACTGTCACCACCAAGATTAGGTCATTACATATGAAATGTAAAGTATATGAGACAAGTCTTCTTAATATTATGGTAAATTACAACGAGCTCTTTCAAGATTAACATAATTATGAATATCCTTGTGGTTTGGAAAAATATTAGTACCTCCTAATTTTAACGATTGTCCAACCCGTGAGTATCATTTAATTATAAAATTACCATCACAAACATTTGTTGATTAAGGGCTCAATATATCATATAAAATGCATAAATTTATAAGATGTTTTAAATAAATTTTACCATGATAAATTTTACCCTTTAGTCTTGTGTCGGCTCCGCCTATTTATCTACTCCATTTGTCTCAAAATTATTAAACACTTTATGTAAACAGTAGGAAGTTAAATTTTAAATATTAATTTGACTAATTTGTCATATTAATTCTTTTGATAATTTTGATGTTATTAAACTTTTGAGTCCTAATACTTATCATATTGGTTTATATATTATTCATTTAATAAATTCTTAGATTATGTATTATTTCATAAAGGATAATAGGTACATTAAGGGTAAATTTTACATCCACACTCTCTAGAGTTAATTTGTCCTAATTATATAAACATCCTTATTAGATTTAAAATTACAATTGTCCCATGTAAGATTTGTTTCACCTTGCGTATAACTCCATCTAGTAGGCTGGTGAACAATATGTCCTCAACGTATTTTCTGACTATAATTGCCCAATAAAAAGAGAGAGATGAAGTAGAACTGAAAGAGAGAGAGTCAATTGAAAGGATGATACGGAATTGATAGACACTAAAAAGAAAAATTAACTTTTAATCATGAATAATTATCATATTTAAAACTAAATAGTCGTAGTAAATAATCATTCACCGTAGTTATGCAACGGTTGTTGGCCATAGTTTTTGCGAGTGTGGCTAAAATATTTGTCGTGGCTAAAAGTTATACAAAAACATTTGCTATGGCTCATAACCATAGCAAAAATAGTTTTCATGATGGATAATCTAGGTTTTTGGAACGATTTTTATTTAACTATGATTAATAATTATTATCTATCATGATTTATTTCCTAGCCAATAAAATTGTTACCAAAAATAAGTTTTCTTCTATTGAGAGAGGAGCCAATGCACGTTCTGGTAAGTCAAAATTAAAAAAAAAAAAAAAAAAAGATTTATCATGTATCGAAACAGGTTTTCATGGACTCGAGATTTGCCCCGAACTGTAATTTTTAGAATCGAACACGCCCCAATAAAAGTGGATTCGGAGTGGATTTTCATAAGTGCGGATTCAATTACCACCCCATATATATGTAGAGAGAGATTTGGACATCAATATATTTGATGGTCTAAGGTTTGTTTTGGATATCAATATATTGATGGTCTATATTTGTGCACCACTTCTTCATATATCACTAGGATTCTTTGTCCTTTTCAAAAAAACATATTTTTTTGGTCAAAAAACTTGAAGGTACTTTTGTACTTACAAACTTATCCAACATGCAATGTATAATTTTACAAACAATAAGTGAGATAATTATAATTTTCAATCTAATACGAATATATTCATAATTAGGTCAAACCTGATAGAATGTTGAAATAATTTCCCCTTAAATTAATTGATCAACTATATTAACAAGATATTCATTAACAACGACGTGAGTAATATGTACTTGGCATAAGAAATAAAACATTATTCCAACTAAAAGAATATATATATATATAGGGTTTAATGCAATTTACTCTTTTGTGATATTGTAAATGAGCAAATTATCCCCCTATAGAAAAAACTAGCAATTTACCCCCCTGTGTTTTTCAAAATGAAGCAATTTACCCTTCTAGGCAGGGAGACAAATTGCTTCATTTTGAAAAACACAGGGGGTAAATTGCTTCATTTTAAAAAACACAAAGAGTAAAGTGTTGTTTATTTTTTCATAAAGGGGTAATTTGCTCATTTGCAATATCACAAGGGGGTTGCTTGTATTTTTCCCTATATATATATATATTCCAAAGACTAGGTAAATGTCGTATATATATAATAAATCTAAAAGATATTTAAAATGTAAAAGGTAAATTACATTAACACCTTCTAATATTAGGTTAAATTACACAAATACTTTATGTTTTTTGCGAAATTGTAGCTACACGCCCTGAGGTTATAGTGTAATTACAACTACACCCCTGTTAAGAAAGACATCTTACACTAACACCCCCTGAAAAACATTACACTAAGACTTCTCAGGAGGCGTAGCTGTGATTTTGCAAAAGAAATGGGGTGTTTGTGTAGTTAGGCGTAACCTCAGGGGTATAAATGTAATTTTCCAAAAATAAAAGAGGATATATATATATATATATATATATATATATATATATATATATTTGGTAGAGTGATTGAGACTCACAATTAGGGTAAAGTAGGTGAGCAGCAGGAAATCTGTCAAAACTCCTCAAAATAGGGAGAATGAGAGAGGTTGGGACTGTAATTCCAGCTTCCATATAGTGGTAAATTAGTAATTGTTGCTCCAGTTCTCTTAGCTGCATCAATGTAAATCCACATTTCACTCTTGCTGCTGCTGCTCCTGGATTAATTAATTAGGTATTTTTATTTTAGATTTCATCAAGTGATCAAATATATCATTACATGTTAAAATATTAATTAACAATAAGTAGCATATATTTTATTTTAAATAATATTAAAGAATAGCGCACACACTTGTAGAGTGCGCCACGGATTACTAGATATTAATTATAATTTCATAAATAGTTGAAACAAAAGAGAGATATTTATAAATAATTAGTTTTAATAATATTAATAATTTTGTCAAAAAAAATGCTTTAAACATATATATTATTAAATAGTTTGTTAAAGTTATTAGAATATTTAATTGGTGTAACGGGTTCAACACACTGAGTTGGGTTCTAGTCTGAGTCCTAGGTCCACATAAATCCTAGTAGGTCGATTCTAATGTTTAACTGGTCAGCCCACAAATTCAATCCGTTGTCATTCTTGCTCACGACACAAGGCCTCCGACGCCAGGATGAGATGCCAAAACTTTTATAAGAATTGAAATAAAATCACGTTATACTATAGATCATAAGCATAATAAAATCCAAAATATTCAACTATTTCGTGCATAATCCATCTTTATACTAATATAAAAGGACATCACTATTCACTCGCAACTGGCGGTTTATGACATTATAATACTAACTTTTAAGATACCATTTATACCCTTCAATATTTGTACGTACTAACATGATTATTTATTTATGTTAAATGGTCCACGTTATTTTTAAATATGCTATTGTATTTTATTCTCTACTTTATTCATGTTAATCACTTGATTTGGTTTCAATCATATATATTGATTTTTATTTTTAAAATATGTGTCGTATCTATTTAATTATATGTACACAAATATTACGTGTCACGATAACTAGTTAATATATAAAAAATTTCCCTGAGGATGTGACTTTTGCCCTTTCTAATATTAGTAGGATGGAATCTGACACCAGGAAGGGGTGCCACAACTTTTATAAGAATTGAAAAAAAATCACGTTATACTATAGATCATAAGCATAATAAAATCCAAAATATTCAACTGTTTCGTACATATCTTTATACTAATATAAAAAGGACATCCTCTATTCACTCGCAACTGACGGTTTATAATATTATAATACTAACTTTTAAAATACCATTTATACCCTTCAATATTTGTACGTACTAACATGATTATTTATTTATGTTAAATGGTCCACGTTATTTTTAAATATGCTATTGTTTTTATTCTCTACTTTACTCATGTTAATCACTTGATCTGCTTTCAATCCTATATATTAATTTTTATTTTTAAAATATATGTCGTATCTATCTAATTATATTTACACAAATATTGCGTGTCACGATAGCTAGTTATATATAAAAAATTTCCCTGAGGATGTGACTTTTGCCCTTTCTAATATTAGTAGGATGGAAAATGATAAGAGTGGTTACTTCTTAGAGGAAAATTATTCAATCCACATCCTTTGCTTTTAATAAAGAAGATCATCACTTATTTTCTTGAGCACTCAATTTCATCTGAAAATATAAGTCTAAAATACTTCATGAATAACTCTTGAGAAAATACAATTTTGCCCCCTCATCTCTTCCCAATTCCTATCAACCTTGAACATTAGACATACATAAATTTAGTATCTAATTATCAAAATTTCCTTTGTTTTTTAATGACAAAAAATTCCAATTTCCATCCCTAATTCTTTCCCGACACAAAGAATCAAATAAATGTAAAATCAGAGGGACTAAAGTAATTCTAAAGCATACCGTTGCCTACAAAGCGGGCAATCTTTGAAGGTGGACTCTGAGCTTCCATGCTTGTACCCAAATATTCAGACATGGTAGGCAGTTGAAATGCCCTTACTCTATGTGCATTGTGCAGCAAATCATGAAGCAGAGAAATCAGAAGCTCAGTGTGTGTGTGTGTGTGAAAGAAGTGAGGATGATGAGGTTGATGATAACTTATGTGTACAAATTTAACTTTATTCGGCCAATAATGAATGAATGAATGCTTTGTAGGCCACATTTATTCAATGTCTGCTTATAATTTGAAATGGTATTTCCACTATCTTTTTTTTTGTTTTTTTTTCCCTTTAGAACAATTATTTAAATTTTTTTAAATAGATTTAGAGGGTGTTTGGGTGTGTATGATCGAGAGTTTATAAAATATTATTAGAAACTGTGGCACACAGTACATGTGCGTGTAAATTTTATAATTAAGTAATATTTTTATTTTGTTGAAGTTTATAATTTATTTCTGTATCTTAAAATTTTATCATTGTCTTACAATCTCATACGTAAAAACTACCTGACAACATTTTCGAATGCATTAATTATTAATACAATATTACTAAAATTGAATTAAAAAATTGAAACTTTGTACAATATTTGTTATGTCAATACGTAATTGCAAGGAATTAATTTTTTAAGTGTACTTAATTGAATAGTTAATTTACTTACATGGTTGGGAAGTTGAAGGATATGTTTGGTATTATAATAATTTGGTGTAGTGTTATAAAAACTACCGTTTGTATCTATAAGGCCCATTGCTAGTTGACGTAGCACGTCGTCTCTGCGTGCATAGTATAAATAATATTTCATGTTTTAAAATATATTATATATGATATATATATATATATAAACCAACACATCATATTTAAAAAAAAGAAATAAATAAATAAATATAGAAAACGACCAACTTAGGGATATTCTTGACATAACAAAAAAATAATATTACTGTGTAAGTAACCATCATTTGTGAGCAAAAATGTGATTTCTTTCTACATTAGTATAGAAAATACATGGTTAGAAATTTGAAAGGCATTTTTGATGTTATAATAATTTGATGTAGTGGTATAAAAACTACCACTTGTATGTATAAGGCCCCTTCTTTTTATAATAGTATAGATAAAGAGTTATGTAAAAGTTTTAAATTTTTTTAGTATTTTATGCGATATTAACAAACTTTTTCAATTTGGATTAACTAGATTAATTAATTATAAAAGTATCAGTACTAATATTTTACAAATTTTCTGAATTAACTTTAACCAAACTCTTGAAAAAATATTTTTAAAGTAATATAGAATATTTCATAGCTTTAGAAAATATATATCCTTAATTTCTTTTCCAAAGCCAAGATTAATAAATTAATTATTTCTAATCAACAAGATCAGTGGATTAATCAAGAAGTACAGCAGATGAGAAAATGTGGCCTCAAGTTCTAAGAGATAATTTGTTTATTTTAATTTTGAATTATAGTAATTTTTGAACGAAGAAAGAGGAACGTCAGGATGAACTGAGAGGTACAGACAAAAAGTAAGAGGGGACAGAGCAGCCTGCCAAGTCTTCTGACAATGTCAGAACTCAGAAATGCTCATCGTTGGATTGTGGGCCGTCGTGTGTCGCAATTTTGATCGTATCCGCAGAAAAGATAGGTTAAATGTCAGTACTATAAAAATTCATTATATTACTGCGTTGTAATAATTTCATTCTGGATTAAGAAAATATCCCTTCATAGTGTTTGGTTTTGTTTTTAGTTTGTTTTGTTTTGATTTGTGGAAATAGAGAGAGAAAAATAAAGATAAATAAGTGTGTGTTAGAGATATAGTGTATGTTTGGATTTATTTTTGGAGTTAATTTTAAATAGTATAAAAATATATATTGTATGTATTATGTTATATATTGGGAGACAAAAAACACTGTTCATTGTCAAATCATGTTTCTTTTATATATTTTTATATATGTATATAGTAATATTTATTTTTTTTTTATATGTATTGTGTTGTATATTAGGTGACAAAAAATACTATTCATTGTCAAATCATGTTTCTTTTATATATTTTTATAAATGTATATATATATAATAATAATTGTTTATTTGTAGGTGGATGCATGTATATATGGGAGAACGTGCCAAAACACCCAGTAAAGGTGTTTTGGGTAATATTATGTTTGGTTTTGTTTTCTCACTGTCTCAAAAATAGGGGGGAAATGAAACCAAACAAAGGGCTTGTGTTTTGGTTTCACTTTTGAAATGTTTTATTTTGTTTTGTGGAGATAGAGAGAGAAAAATAAAGGTAAATAAATATATGTTAGAGGTATGGAGTATATTTTGATTTATTTTTGGAATTAATTTTAAATAGTGTAAAAAATATATTTTATGTATTGTGTAGTATATTTAGAGACAAAAAACACTGTTAATTGTCAAATCATGTCTATTTTATATATTTTTATATATGTATATAGTAATATTTGAACTTTTTTTAGGTATTGAGTTGTATTGGGAGACAAAAAATACTGTTCATTGTAAAATCATGTCTCTTTTATATATTTTTATAAATATATATATTTATATTTAATAATATTTATTTATTTATAGGTAAATGTATGTATATATGGGAGAACATGCCAAAACACCCAGTAAATGTGTTTTGAATGATGTTATGTTTGATTTTGTTTTTTGACTATCTCGTAAATATATTGAAAATGAAACCAAACAATGCGAACTGTTTCATTATGTTTTGTTTCATTTTTAGGATGTTTTGGTTTGAATTTGGGAGATAGAGAAAGAAAAATAGAAATAAATAAATGTGTGTTAGAAAATAGTGTATGTTTGATTTAGTTTTTGGAGATAGTTTAAAATAGTGTAAAGAAGATGTTGTTTGTATTGTATATTTGGGGAACAAAATACACTGTTCATTGTCACATCATATCTTTTTATTTGTATTTAAATGTGTATATGTATATATTAATTTTTATTTGTTGTTAGGTGGGTTGACTAATTTAATATATTAATGTTATTAAATTGTATTTTCTGTTTTTCATATTACTTATATTTTTTTTTCATGAATAATAATTAGTATGCACATTATGTATTATGTTTTTTATTTCCATGAATAATAATAACATTTTGATTAAATAATACTATGTATATTAATTATTATCCCTTGCAAAATTAAAGGGCCTCCTGTAAAATAAACATAAATCACTTTAATAATAAATAGTAAAGCTTCTCTGCAACGGCTTCTCAAGTCAGAATTTTTCATGCAATTCGACAATTTCATATTATCGGTTCGAACATATACCGTAACCTTTGTATAATTTGTTAAAATGCATGCATTAATAGAAATAGATGTGGTTTTAAATGTCCATTAAACTGTAAGATGAACCATTCAATATTTGTATAAGTTGATGCACTTTATGGTCTCGATTGTTTAATTTATTAATAGACACACAACCGAATACATCAAACTAAAGTTAAGTTAATAATTCATTGCAAATTGCTTAAATACATCAGCACCATTGTGCAGACATTGGGATGGATAGTAGTTGACATATACGAGCTATACATGCATCCACCGCCGATACCTACGACTAGTCGTTCCGGCCCGACCGCAGCCCCCTCGGTGGCCGCGACCGCACGGTACTTTCCCCTTCACTGGCTGTATGTCCACCACGGGATGACCGGACTCCGAAACGATGGATGTAATCAGTCCATGACCCAATACCGCCGATACCAGACGCCATGTCTAGGCTCCGTCGGATGCATATTTTATATTACTTCCATCAAGATTTTCTTCTTTCATTACCAGGACGGATGCATATTTTATATTTTATGCAAGTATACTTATTGTGTATCAATAAAATTTTATATTACTTATTAATGAGAGCATTAATTAAATGTTAAATTTTTCTATTAATATTTAATATTTTAATAATATAAATAACAAATTTTATAAAGAGATAACTATGAACATACTAATTGAAATAAAATCTACTATTTATTAAAAGAAAACAATCATATAGTTGCTTTATCTACTCAAAATAGCAAAATAGCAACTCTCATTCCAATCACGAAATATATGAATACACTTACATGGTTTCCGAAATTTACAAGCTCATAGTAAATAAATGTAAAGAAAGATCCATCATAGGTATGCAACTTTAACTTTTACATGTTCACTCCATAATTCAACAGAACCAAACAAAGAAGGTAGATAAACTGAAGTCGGAAATCAAATCAATAATTCACTATTGCATCTGAAGAAGTGTCAAATAGACTGGTGAAAGCACCAAACAAACATGAAAGACCATATGCACTTAAAACAAGCCTAATTATATAAATCAAAGTTAAAGATGCAATTGGCAAAAAAAACCTACACATACTGGACTTTCATATATGTAGGAATATACATCTAAATAAGCACATAGCCTATGAGCATGCCAAATAATGGACCAGAAAATGAAGTTGCAATGACAATTAAAAAGAAAAAAAAGAGCAATATCTCATTTCCTAACGGTTAAGGACAGATTCCCATCAAGTTGGATAAAGTCTAGAAACTACCAATATTTTGTTATAGAGAAGAGAGTCATGCAAAATCTATCAAGGCACTATAAAAGATTAAACGAACACTACAAATAGATACATGCTACCACACAAAAACACAAAAACAACATATAACATAACACAAACACAACACTACAAACATAACACATAACACCACTACAAACATTGATAAAACCGGACTGAACATGTATCTTATCAACACAAAATCAGTGCGCCGCAAATGTGAACACCGTGAATGTAACGACCCAAAAAATCGAATGCAGTCTAATTAGATAAAATTGCAATCAACTGCTCGCACTCGCAGACAACAAACCTTGCTTAACATCACAATGTAGTGCAGGCTAAAACAAGGAAAAACACACATATATATAGCACCATCACTACGAATTATCCTACTCCATCACATGACAAACAGTAACTTGAACAGTGCGTCCATAATGAAAAAATAGGTAACAGTAGAAAGTACCAGTCTTTTCAGAAAAGGCTGCACATAATAAACAAAGCCAACCTATTAATACAATCTGCAAGATAGAAAAAAAAAAGGGCAACCAGTGCAATCAATATCCAACAGTGATACACAATAATTGTTCGAAAAAAACAATGCTCTACAATAATTTGAACCAGACTTAATTTAAAACATTTAAAAGAAAGGGACTAAACTACAAATTGTAAAAATTTATTACGCTGCCTCCATCGGTGCCAGTGGAGATCCGAACTGCCTCGCTACGGCGGCGGTCGTGAACAGTCAGGCCAATGTCGCGAACGGCGGTGTGGTGAGCGGTTGACCTCCTTCCAGCACTATTGTTTCGCTTGGGACCGACGGCCTCGCCAAAGGTCATTGACGTCACGAGCAGCGACATCGCGAGATTCCCATCGCGAGCGGCAGCGTCGCGAACGTCACACGCAGCACTGCGTGAATACAACTTTCGGTCGTCGATCGGTCTTCCAATCGACGGCCTTGACCGCCTCGTCAGTGGCGTTCAAGGACGTCGATCGGAGGTCCAACCAACGGCGACGGCGGCGGTAATAGGTAGAAATCGGCTAGGGTCCTCTTGTGGGTTGCTGACATGAATTTGGGGAAATGAGGGATGATGGGCCTACAACAGGTATTATCTGGGGAAATGGGCTGAAAAGTGGAAAACACCAAGTCATGGTGTTTTAATATTAATCCAAACATAAATTTTATTTCGGCCCATCTTCGAGATGGGCCGAAAATGAGGCTAAACATAGGGTTTCGTTTTTCGAATATTGTTTGTGTTATTTTGTGGAAATAGAAAGAGAAAAATAAAAATAAATAAGTGTGTGTTAGAGATATGGTGTATGTTTGAAATTGTTTAGAGTTAATTTTAAATAGTGTAAAATATATATTGTATGTATTGTGTTGTATATTTGGAGACAAAAAACATTGTTCATTATCAAATCATGTCTCTTTTATATAGTTTTATATATGTATATATGTATATAGTAATATTTTTTTTTTGTATGTATTATCTTGCATATTGGGAGAAAAAAAATATTGTTCATTGTCAAATCATGTCTCTTTTATATATTTTTATAAAAGTGTATATATATAATAATATTCGTTTATTTGTAGGTGGATGTATATATATATGGAGAACGAGCCAAAACACTCAGTAAAGGTGTTTTGGATAATGTTATGTTTGATTTTATTTTCTCACCATCTTACAGACGGATAGAAAATGAAACCAAACATTGTGGAAAGTTTTAAACTCAAATATTTTAACCGTAAGAGGGAAATATGTGAATAAGATATATATCACATGTTTACAATTTTTTTTAACTTTAACCTTTATAACAGTACAACTCGATGGATAACGGTATATATTTTCATCTTATTAGTGAAACATATGTGAGATCAAATTTTTTAATTCTTTTTTTACAAAAATATATCATTAATGTTTGGGAAACATGGCATTTGTGCAAAGTGTCGAGTTTTTATTGAATCATTCCTATAAAGAGTTTGGTCTTATTGTAGCTTATCTGACAATTTGAGTAGATGAGCCACAAGTGAAGGAAAAGGAAATCCAAGCCACTTCTCGATAGAATTGGGAGGCGTGTAGAGATGTAAAGATCGAATCTAATACTTAGTTCAATTATGACCCGCAATGGCCTGGGTCTGACCTAAATCATTTGAAGGCTACTGAGAAAACAACCCACTAAACAACCACATCAGCACAAAAGATACACATCAGACTTATGTGCCAATAAGTAGTTAGAAAATCGACAGGAATTTTGGGATAACAACCTTCCTCCTAAGTTGTTCGCTCCTTGCTGATGTGGTAACACTTCTTACTTATGGGGAACATGACCTACGTAGCACACAATTGGACCATAAATCTTACAATTTGCCCTACACTCATGGCGTATATGGATCATGCTCAACTAACTCCTAAATGTTTTCATCCTTCTCTTATAAATAGGAGACCAGGTAGGGAAAGAAATGTAACATATTCCCGGGACACATTTGAAATGTTTAAAAAATTAAATTAATATTAATGGCATATATGTCCGCATGGTTCAAGTATTAATGGATTCATTCTATTTTTTCAAACCATTTGTGACCGCTAGCCTATTCAATAATATTTCATATAATCATATTTGACCGAATGAAGGAGGTCAAAATTTTCTCATTTATTATTTTATTTTTAAAAAAATAATCGCTAAACTTTATATATCCGGGTAGCACTTTGCCTCTAAGAAGTTTTTAAATATTTACATAAATGGTAAATATCACTTTTAGTTCCTCAACTATGCCACTATTTTGGATTTGATCCCCTACATTTTTACTTCATCAGAATTAGTCTGGAAACTTTAAAAATTCCATCCAATATGTTGCTATTAAATGATTTACAATATTGTTTAACAACATATCACATTTGGGAAAAGTATCAAAGTGTGGCCTACTCCAATGTGGGAGACTTGTCACTCAACCATCAAGGACTTTTGCATCTAGTTCCCCTAATTCCTGCATTCTGAAATTAAATTCAGAGATTGTAGTGGCTTTTGCAACATTCCAAGCGCATTTTTGGAAAGATAAACATCTAAATCCAACAATTTTCATGATATTATGTATGTGTCTTATACAGAATCTATTGTTTGTCCCAAGGAATACACACTTTAAAGCAAGTATCAACCCCTTATGTTTGTCACTTAAAAAAGTATAAGTGTCATCCCTTACAATATGCAAATCCCCGTTCAAATAATTCCAGAAACTATTGCTATGCTTCCCTTGTTTCCCCAACAACCACAACATAAGTCAAAGAATACAGATTATTGTTTGGATTTATGGCCACTGCAGTTAACAAGACACCTCTATAGGGACCTGTCAGATGACACCCATCCACCCCTATCACAAGTCTACAACTAGACAGAAAATCCCTTCTCAATGCATCAAAGCAAACATAAAACCTAGAAAAATTTTCTCTACCTTGTACCATCCTGCCCATTATCCATGATCATTTGAACTGTGGATGTTGGGTTGAGATCCACCAGTGGAAAAAAAAATAACCCTAATTACTATTACAAATCGAAATAGCAAATGAACTACAAATTACAACTTGAAATATAAAATTACAGCAAAAATTCCCACAACAATATCTAACGCTCAGGGAGCCAAGATCTGAAGAGGGGAACTCATGGCTTTCCACAAAGCCGGCTCCCACCACCGGTTACTCAACCACCACAAAGGCCCTTGTCCACTTAGGACCAAAACACCACAACTGTCACAATGAATATTTAGGTTTCAGAAGAGGCGAGGAAGGAGAGGAGAATATGCTCACTTGTGTTGCATCATATACAAAGGGAGAGGGCCCTTTTATACGATACGATGGTGAATAAATAGAGGTAGAAGAAGGCGGTGATCCATGGTTTCGATGTCATCGGAAAGAGGGGGAAGGGGGTGGAAACCAAAGGGCCATTATCAGAGAGAAGGGGGAGAGAATCAGAGTTGGCGGAGGAAGGAAGGTAGCGGAAGGAAACAATCTGAAGAGTGCCACCTTAGGACAAACTCTTATTTAAATAGAGAAATAGGCCAAGCCGGGTTATGGGCTGGATAGGAGCAAGGGAGATGGGCTTTGACAGATTGGGCCAGTAAGTAGTGAGTGAGTCTTCCATGGTGGTGGGAACTTGGGCTCGTGAGCTGGGCCTACCCGAATAGGTCATGGGTCAACTAATTCCAACACACTCTACCTTGGAGCAGAACCCCTGAGGGAGACTAATACCAATGGAGGATCTTGGCAATCATCATAGCCATTTATTCTGGGGTACCTACAAAACAGAAAGAGAGGGTGACAAGAAACAATTTATCGTAAATTTAAGATATTAAGACAGTTGGTGAATTTCTCAACAGACAGGCATTTAGTACCCATATCAACTGGGTTAGACTCAAACTCAATTTTATCAAGATGTTTGAGTTGCTTACCAACTATATCTCGAATGAAATGATACCTGACGTCTATGTGTTTAGTCCTATCATGGAAAACAGGATTTTTACAAAGCTGTATCGCAGACTGACTATTAGAGAAAACAATGACCTTTTGGTTTAAGAAGCCTATTTCTTTAATGAGACCTTCTAACCATAAAGCTTCTTTAAATGCTTCTGTAGCAACAATATATTCTACTTCTGTAGTTGATAAGGCAACGATTTGTTGAAGTTGAGATTTCCAGCTAATGCAAGAGCCACCTAAGGTAAACACGTATGATGTAGTGGATTTCCGACTGTCTTTGGCATTAGCATAGTTAGAATCAACATCCCGACAAGATTGACCCCATCAGGACATTTAGTAAACCTAATTCCATTTTTTATTGAGCCTTTTAGATATCTTAACAACCATTTTAGGGCTTCCTAGTGGGGAGGACCGACATTAGACATGTATCTACTAAGGCAGCTGATGGCATAAGCTATATCAGGTTTGGAACAGACCATTAGAAACATGATGAGCCGATCGTATTTGAATAAGGAACCTTTTCCATTTTCTCCTTATCTTTCTTAGTTTTGGGGCATTGGTCCTTACTCAGTTGAAAATGAGAAGATAAGGGAACAGAAGACGCTTTTGACTCTAGCATGGAAAATTTTTCTAACATAGAAAGAATATAAGCGCTTTGATTTAAAAAGATGGTGGAATTCTATCTATGTCTCTCAATGGTCATGCCCAGGATTTTTTTTGGTTCCCCTAAATCTTTCGTGTCAAAGTTTTTGCTAAGATTACTCTGAAGATTTTTAACATGCACCAAACTAGGACTAGCTATAAGCATGTCATCCACATATATAACAAGAAACACAGGAGTATTGCCGTCATATTTAAAGTATAAACAATGATCATAATTATTCCTAGTGTACCCTAGAGAATGCATGAACATATCAAATTTCTTGTTCCACTGTCTTGGCGACTGTTTTAACCCATACAAAGATTTCTTTAGAAGACATACATGATTAGGTTTGGTTTATCAATGAATCCAGTGGGTTGCTGCATGTAAATGTTTTCTTCTAAATCACCAGCAAGAATGTTGTTTTCACATCCATTTGTTTTAACTCCCAATTAAAATGAGCAGATAGTGCAAGTAGAATGCGAACAGTAGTATATTTAACAACATGAGAAAACACTTAAGTATAATCAAAACATTCCTTTTAGGTGAAACCTTTTGCTACAAGTCTAGCCTTAAATCTTTTTGAGTTTCCTCTTGTTTGGCTTTATAAATCCACTTGCAATCAATGATAGAACCATTACTAGGTTTTGGTACTAAAATCCAGGTCTTATTATCTTTTAAAGATATCATCTCATCATTCATAGCATTAATCCACTTTTCAGAATCTACAGATTTTAACGCTTCTTCAAGTGTACTAGGTTCTCTAGATTTAGTGTTTAATGCGATATGAAAATCACTATACTTAGAGGGGAGCCTAGGTACCCGTCTGTTTCTGTCTCTGGCCAACAGGTAGTCATTTAAGTTGTTATGAGGATCCGGGTTATCAAGGTTCTCTTCTACACCTCCCTCTACCTATTGGTTATCCTCTGAAATTTCCTCTACCTGATTGAAATTTGGTTTTAAAATGGGTTCATTTTTCTTTTAGGTTTTAGAGAAACAGGGCATATCTGATTCATTAAAAACTACATCTTTATTGATCAGAACTTTAAAGCCAGGTTGGCTTCTAAGCCACAGACGATAACCTTTAACCCCTTCTGGGTATCCTATAAAAACACATTTTTGAGATCTAGGTTCAAGTTTATAAATGCTATGATGAACAAATGCAGCACAACTAAAAACACGTAAGCAAGATATATCAATTTTCTTACCAGACCACATAGTTTCAGGAATTTTACCATATAAGGGAACAGAGGGGGATCTATTTATCAAATGAACAGCAGTTAAGACTACTTCTCCCCAGAAAGTTTTTGACATTCCAGAATTGGCAAGCATGCATCTTACCTTTTCTAGAATGGTTCTATTCATTCGTTCAGCAACTCCGTTTTGCTGAGGTGTATAGGGATTAGTCTTGTGCCTTTTAATACCGTACTTATCACATAACTCAGAAAAATTTTGGTTGCAAAATTTCAAACCATTACCAGTGCGTAAAGCTTTCAGCGTTTTTCCAGTTTGGTTTTCAACCAGGGTTTTCCACTTTTGAAAATTTTCGAAAACCTCAGATTTTTGTTTCATTAGAAAAACACAAACCTTTCTTGAAAAATTTTCAATGATAGATAAGAAATATCTATTCCCTCCATGAGTTGGGGTATTAGAAGGGCCCCAAACGTCTGCTGCACATAGTCTAAGATGCATGATGATGATGGGGGATTTGGGTAAGGTGAGACAGAAAATTGAACCTTATGTCGTTGACCCATGATGCATTCCTCACAGAATTTTAATTCTCAATTTTATCAGAGAGAACACCTTCAGATTTAAGAAGTTCGAGGCCTTTTAGACTAATGTGACCCAACCTTTTATGCCACAGAGAAGTTTTGTTATCATCAATAACAGAGGCAATAAAGGCATCATACTCAACATTGCAGACATACAGGTTGCGTTTTCTTTTAGCTTTAAACACAGTTAAAGATCCCTTCATAATTTTCATAACACCCTTTCCCCATCTGCCCTATAGACCTTCCTTTTCGAGGACAGCACAGGAAATCAAATTATGACTCAAGTCAGGAACAAATCTGACGTTTTTTAAGGGTTTAATTATACCCATTTTCGAAAGATAAATTGATGTCACCAAGACCCAATACCTCACAACGTTTTTCATTTGCCATTGAGATGAAACCAAAATTAGCAGACTCAAATTTTTGAGAAAATTTCTTTGAAATGACTTATGTGAAAAGAGCAACTAGAGTCAATTAACCACTCATGCATATTTAGACTGTGAACATTATTCACATCATGCTACATGAACACATATACAAACCGAAATAGCAAATGAACTACAAATTACAACTTGGAATATAAAATTACATCAAAAATTCCCACAACAATATCTAAGGCTCAGGGAGCCAAGATCCGAGGAGGGGAACTCATGGCTACCCACAAAGTCGAGTCCCACCACCGATTACTCAACCACCACAAAGGCTCTCATCTACTTAGGACCAAAATACCCCAACTGTCACAAAGGATATTTAGGTTTCAGAAGAGGCAAGGAAGGAGAGGAGGATATGCTCACTAGTGTTGTATCATACACAAAGGGAGAGGGCCCTTTTATACGATACGATGGTGAGTAAACAGAGTTAGAAGAAGGCGGTGATCCACGGTTTCAATGCCATCGGAAAGAGGGAGAAGGGGGTGGAAGCCAAAGGGCCATTATCAGAGAGAAGGGGGAGAGAATCAGAGTTGGCGGTGGAAGGAAGGTAGGGGAAGAAAACAATCTGAAGAGTGCCCACTTAGGGCAAACTCTTATTTAAATAGAGAAATGGGCCAAATCGGGTTATGGGCTGGATAGGAGCAAGGGAGATGGGCCTTGATAGATTGGGCCAGTAAGTAGTGAGTGAGTCTTCCATGGTGGTGGAAACTTGGGCCCGTGAGCTAGGCCTACCCGAATGGGTCATGGGCTAATTAATTCCAACAGTGGACCCAGGGTTACTACTTTTTAATTTAGCATCATAATCCTATAAACAATCAAATTGACCTTCAGTTTTACCTTAAATTGCATTTAGGCCTTTTTTCTCTTTGCTTTGTATGCTTGGTTTCTTGAAACATGACACCTTGTTTCCTTGATTACATCTTTTCTAAAGCCCTTGACATTCCTTTTAGGCTCTGTTATGAAGGTATCCTCATATTTGACAGACAACCATCTGCTATTCACATTTTTACATTGAATGATATGGCACATTTATGTTCTAGGTTATATTCCTAATTTGGAATGTACTCTCATCCCCAAGCTTAAGTGCATTCAACCTACATTCATACCCATCCCCTAGACATTTTACATAAAGCCTTCTTCTATCATTTTTATTATTTCCAAACTCTTCTTTGTGATTACAACATGAAGATGGACTGCCTCCCCCAATTCAATTTTATTATTGAATATCATCCCAATTTCAAAATGGGGATATATTATTTTCTAGGGATGGAAACATAATGAGGCCCTTTATCCTCCTTATTAGAACTAACAACAAAGTCAAAATAATCATCATTGAAACATATATCTGATTTTGTTGTTTCTTCCTCAGAATGACATGCCTCAACCCTCTCCCCAGCACCGTCATCCACCACTCTTCTCACCATTCTCCTCAACACCTTGCTCTGCCTGATCACCCTGTTCTATATAATCATCATCATCCATTTTATACATAGAGTCCTCCAACCCCTCATCAAATGACCTATCACTCTTTTCATCACCCTCCCCTTCATTCTAACTTTCCACCCCACCTTGCCCCTGACCCTCCACATAACGATCCACTATCTTGAACACCTCATTCCATTCAGCTTCATCAACATCAGTACTATCCCATCCTCTAGTTCTACCCCTTTCCTTTTTTGGACATCTATTTCAGTTTGGGGTTCAACATTGGCCTCTGATGCACCTATCTCAGCATTTTAGGACTCCCCACTGACCAAATATAATGTTAAAAGTCTATTATCAGGATTGTACCCATAAGTGAATTTCACAATATCACTTTGAAGCTTCAATTGTCTAAAACTTTTGGTGTGAAATCAGTAATTTTGTTGAGGCCATGTATCCCAACTTCTCACCAAGTTTATTCAAGTACTCATTTTATTCACCCAAAACATTACTTTATCCTAATAGTGAAATAAAAACTAGATAAAACACATATCTCAATTGTTCGCATAATCACACTTTAAACACATTATCTACAAATGTACAATGCGAGTGATTATTTACAAATGTACAAGTCTGCCTTCATCCAACTTAGGTGATAACAGGTTGATATCCATGATCATGGTCTTTTGTACTCATGAATTCCTTCAAGCCACCCCCCTCCCCGGCAAGGTGGACGATCCACAAGATCGACCAAGGCTAGCTTGGACAGTAATGAGAGGATTAGGGGGCCTGGTAGAGGCTTAGTAAAGATATCCGCAAGCTGAAGCTTGCTAGAAACATGAGAAGGAGCAATGAACCCTTCACGAAACTTATACCGAACAAGATGGCAATCTATCTCCAAGCGTTTGGTGTGCTCATGAAAAACGAGATTCACCATAATGTTGAGGGCTTCCTGGTTGTCGCAGAGAAACGAAATGGGATTGATAACTCACACACCAAAATCGTGTAACAAATAAGCAATCTAAGTGAGCTCACAAACCGCAACACCCATGCTACGGTACTCCGCCTCTACCATCGGTCGAGAAACCGTATTCTGTTTCTTCCATGAAATAAGAGAATCGCCAAGGAAAATACAATAGCCGGTCAAAGAACGACGGGAATCCACACAACTGGCCCAGTCAGCATCAACATAAGTAGTTAAGGCAAGCAAATTCTGGGAAGAGAAAAAGACCCTTGTTAATATTGCCTTTGAGGTACCTAACAAGGTATAGCATGGCATCCGAATGTTGCTAGCATGGAGACTGCAAGAATTGGCTCAACTGTTGGGTGGCATGAGAGGTGTCAGGCCGAGTGAAATTCAAATAAATAAGTCGACCAACAAGACAACGATATGACTCTAGATTAACCAATCGAGCCCTAGCATCCGAAGTGAATTTGATGCCAAGAGGAAGGGTATAGTTGTGGAGCATGCATTGTTCATACTAGCATCTACAACAATGTCACGAGTACATTTAGCTTGAGTGACGATGATTCCTTGAGAGGAACGAGTGATCTCCAAACCCAAAAAATATTTGGCCACTCCAAGATCCTTGATCGGAAGAGCTTATCAAGATACCCCTTGATTTCAGCAATTAACTCAAGGTAAGATCTGGCAAGAAGGATATCATCCACATATAGGAGTAATACCAAGAAATCAGAATCTGAGCGTTTGGTAAAGAGGCAATAATCGTTCTTCGACTGAACAAAACCAAACGAATCAATCTTTGAGGCCATATAACGACCTCTTTAACTTGCACACAGAACCTGCCGGAACTGTGAAACCTTCCGGTGCCTGTATGTAAATGTCCTCCTCAAGGTATCCATGCAGAAATGCATTATTAATGTCCATTTGATGAATGTGCCAATTAGATGCAGCAAATATGGTTAGAAAAAGCCTTACAGTCACAACTTTTGGCTACCGGGGAAAAGCCCTCATTATAGTCGATTCCTACCACTTGACTATAACTTTTGGCCACCAAGCGCGCCTTATATCTATCGATGGTGCCATCCGTCCGTAGCTTCAGTTTGTACACCCAACGATAGCCAATAGGAATCTTCCCATGAGGTAAAGGAACCACATCCCAAGTGTGATTTTGTTCCAAAGCACCCAACTCTTCTTTCATAGCCAATTGCCACTCAGGCTGCCTCTCAGCCTGAGCAAAGTTCTTGGGCTCCTGCAAAACAGACAAAGAGGCTACAATAATGTGAAGGTGCAACATGAGTGACCAGTAGGAAAGGGTGACCAGTAGGAGTGACAACACACACAAAGTCATTGACCCAAGACGATTTAGAAATAGTTTGGCTAGAACGTCTTGGGAGGTTGATTGTCACATATGATTGGAAGGAGGAGAAGATGGAACTGAAGAAGGTGAGAGACATGAGTAGGAGTGGTGTATGCAAGAGTAGAAAGGAGGAACGTTGGGTGTATGGGGTGGCTGCAGTGGAGGGGAATCATCCAGTAAAGGAACTGGAAAGCGAACAGGATCAACAACATCAACCAAGCGTTTAAATGGAAATATCTCCTCGTGAAACACAGTGTCACGGGACACTATCATGATCTTATCATCCAGATCAAAACACTTGTACCCCTTATGCCCAGTGGCATACCTAAGAAATACACACCTAATTTAGACCCGTGAGGCTGCAAGTTAGTAGCAAAAACAAGGTAGCCAAACACCTTAAGCATTGAGTAATTGACAGGTGTATTGTACAAAACTTCATATGGGGATTTCCATTGTAGAATTGAAGTGGGTAGTCTGTTTACAATAAAAGCTGATGTATGAATGGCCTCAATCCAAAATTTTGAGGGTAAGGATGACTGAAACATTAAGGCATGAGCAATTTCCAGAAGATGTTTATGTTTCCTATCAACCACTTCATTCTATTGAGGGGAATGGGGGCATGTTTTGTGGTGTATGATGCCATTTTGCACAAAGAACGATTGGCATCATTCTCCCAAGAACTCCAATCAATTGTTAGTCCTTACCACCTTAATTTGTCTATCAAACTGAGTCTCAACCATTTTATGAAAGTTCTGCAGAATGAAAACGGATTGAGACTTATATTTCATCAAAAAGACCCAAGTAGCACGGCTAAAATAATCCACTATAGTGAGCATGTAGGTTCAGCCAGAGAGAGAAAATTGATTATAGGGACCCCATATGTCCACATGCACCAGTTCAAATATGTGTGTAGAATATATTTCACTCACTAAGAAGGGCAACCGTTGGTGCTTAGCTAATGGACCAGCCTGACAAACACTCAATTTATTACCGTGTTTCTTGAGTACATTAGCATGTTTCAACACAAGGAAGGGCATATGCCCAATATCCTATGCCATAGATCAGTTTCAGTCATTAGATCATTTAAGGAACACACACCTTCATTATTTACTGAGTTCCCTTCTATTACATCATTTCTGAAGGAATTAGCATCTAAAACATACAATTTTCGAACCAATTTTTTTACAACCAAAACCATCTTAGTCCTCAGGTCCTGCAAGAGGCAATGGGTGGGTGAGAAGTGAAGGAAATATAGGATGAAGTGCCGAGTTTGTTAACAAACACTAAGTTGTATTTGAAGTGTGGGACACGGAGAAGTGAGTGAGTGTTATATTGTATGGGAGACTGACTGTACCGCAGTGAGTGACATTTTATGGCCTACCATCCGGAAGAGATATAGAGGTATTAACAAGGAAGGATTTTAGATGACGAATAAGTTACACATCTGCACACATATAAGCCGTAGCTCCATTGTCTATTATCCAAGACTTTGGACTAAAAAATGCAGAAGTAGTGTTCAGATAAGTACTTGCAAATTCACCCGTACTTGTAAAGTGTCCTGGAGTCGGATATGTGTGCAATTTCCTTTCATTAGCTGCAACACCTCAGTTAGCATGCTTCAAAGAGACTCTGTGCTAGCTTCAATCTTTTGTACCTTTGGTTCCTCACACTTTACTGCCAAAGCCTTCACTTCCCCAACATTTCGTCTCCTTTGATCACTGTAATCCTTGAACCATTCAGGATAGCCGTGGAACTTAAAACATGTATCTCTAGAGTGTACTGGCTTTGCACAATTATCATAGAACAGACTCTTCTTGTCAATAAATGATTTCTTCTTTTGAAAATTTCCAACACCTTGTTTGAACTCCACATTCTTTACCAGTACAGTTGCATTAGTGTTAGCTTCCTCTATATTTATCTGCCTTTACACTCTCTAAACTAGTGAGTAGGCTTTGTCTACCATAGGAAGCGGATCCATAAGAAGTATTTGGTTGCGTATAGGATCAAAGAAGTGATTTAAACCCATATGAACTACATGAGTTGGTTTGATGTGAGGTTATTAGCCCATGTTCTCTGGGAGGTACAATCACAGTCAGGTGTAGGATTAATACACTCTAACTGATCCTACAACATCTAAAGTTCCATGTAATAAGAAACTACGTCCATATTGCCTTGAGAAACTGATGCAATCTGTCTTTGGAGATTATAAATTATAGGTCCATTAGACTGACCATATCTAGACTCCAGAACTAACCATAAATGTCGTGCTGACTTCGAATAGTAAAACACCTTCAAGATATTCTTAGAAATGTAATTCATAATCCAGGAAAATACCATGCTATCAGTTCTAATCCATTGTTTAAAATCACTCGCTCCTTCAATAGGTTTCGGATACGTTCCATCGATAAACAACATGTTCATTTTAGCAGTTAATGCTACTTTCAGAGATCTACTCCATAGAAGATAGTTGCAACCTATTAATGGAGCTGAGACCCTAATCATACCTGGATGATTTGAGGTGTGAAGTCTTAGATCTTCCAAATCCATTTCTGCAGCTGAGACCGAACCAAATCGAGCTCTTAAGTCTTCTGATTCTCTTTACGCACTCGAAGTTGCGCCAGATTCAACTTGCACTCCTTCACCAGCCATTATTGCTTTGTACGCACAACAATCGCACGAAATAAGCCAAGTATCCAGAGACTATCAACTGATGGCTCTGATACCATGATAAGAACATGGAAACGCAAAATATGCAGCAAACATGATCGAGAATAAGAGCAAACAAATTTATGGAGAGAATTATGTGTATACAGAGATATGAGAAAAAACCCCTCTCTCTCCTGCTTAAATAGAGTGAGCCAAGGGAAAGTAATTAACTAATAGTCAGAACCACCTCCTAATTAATCCTTGCCAGCTGGAGGCACTAGTAAAAATGTGAATACAGAATGCAGTATCTACAAATGTACAATGCGAATAATTATTTGCAAATGTACAAATTTGCCTTCGTCCAACTTAGGTGATATCAGGTTGATATCCACGATCATGGTCTTGTAACTCATGAATTCCTTCAGTTTCATTAATCGAATCAAATTCATACTTATTTTGATGGCTTATTGAATATATTTTTGAATTTATTATGTAAAAAATCGAATTCAAATGAATTTGTGCAGACCAATCTTAAATTAATGAATAGTTGAATAGAACTCAAATAAATTATCAAACCAATTAGCTAAAGCCCCAAATACCTTAATATTTCACACATGTTATATCTTATTTTATTAATAGAATTAAATTCGTACTAAAAATTATATATGTTCTAATTTATTATTTAAAGAATCAAATTCAAACTAACTTCTGCTTATCAATCTTAAATTAATAAATATATAGTTGAATCAAATTCAAATAGATTCCCGAATCCAACATAAGCTAAAGCACAAGCAACTTAATATGTCACACACACTACACGAAATATGACATTTAACCATAACTAATTGTTATGATTAATACTAAATAGCCGTAGCAAATAGTTATTGATTATGGTCACACAACAGTGTCGGTCGTGGTTTTTACGAGGGTGGCGAAAATATTTGTCATGACTCGAATATTTTTACAACGGCTCTTAGTCGTGTCAAATAAGTTTTTCATAGTGAAAAATATAATTTTTGTATCGATTTTTATTTAATTAATAATAGTTATTTACCACGATTTTTAATCATAGCCATTAAAAGTGTAGCAAATAGTGATTTTTTATCCAGTGACATATTATATTTTCTTTATTAATGGAAATTGAGTTCTTATTGAATTTGATGATTTACCGGATAAAAAGTTTATATCTTATTTTAATTTATCATTTAATGGGTCAAATCCAAATAATCTATCACCAATCAATTCTAAATTAATTGTGAAATAGTTTAATTTATTTTTCAATACTAAATTTAAATTAAAGTAAGAGTAGCCATGGCCAAGGTAAAGGCTAAAGAGCAAAGAGTTCCGCCCGGCGCGAACCGGCGTGGCATCGGACCGGAATGGACCGAGTTCCTTTCTGCTTATCGTCTGTTTTGCCTCTGTTTTCGGGCATTAACTCCTGCAAGGCCTTCCACCAGTTCGTCTCTCCGGGAACCACCGCCTTCCGCCGTGAATTTTAGTCACCTCCTCCAACCATAGGTGGTTCCAGAAGTGACTCAGGCAAGTTCTCTTTTGGTGAAAGTTAAGGAATTCGCAAATTTATACCTGTTTCAACTGTTTGATGGAATGCGTGAGAGAGGAAAAGCTATGTGCGAATTAACTTCAACTGATAACTTTTGTGGTTATTCAGACCACTTCTTTTCTTAATTTGATGTACTGATATTCATAGGGTAAGGATCTTCTAGTTTAACTTGAATTGGGCTCGTGAACTTTAACTAGTTATTTTTGTTCAAATAAGTTCGTTTGGTTTTCTATTAAGTTGGCTCCATGTGTTCGTTCTCCTGGTGTTTGTCATGTTCATCTCACTGGTATGCTCTTTTTCATGTTTCTTCCTTGATTGTTGAAAAGCAAAGGTTTTCAGTATGAATTAACCAAGTGAGCCAATACTTTTTCTGAAAGGCGGTGAATGAGAAGGATTGTATGTATCAGAATAACTGATTGGACAATATGAATGTTGTCTTGAAGACGGGGAAAGTCAGAAGTTTGTTGTGTGACTTGGAATGTGGTTTAAAGTAAGTCCAGTGGAGTGTCCCTCACATATGTGAATATGTTATTAAGATTAAATTTTGTATTCTGCAATGATTATTCAGATCAGTTTCTTTGGTTGGAGTGTAGCATCAGTGGTTTCTGATCCCCACAGTTCCTAGTAGTGGAGTTGCAAAGGTTTCACTCACACTTGTTTGGTTTGAAAATTATCATTTACATATTTTCTGTTAGTATATCTTTTAAGGGTGAATAGATCTTCACCGACATTGCAGTTCTTTAAAACATGTCTTCAATTCTTTTAAGAGTTTTTACTGAAAGATATGGCATCCATCAGATATGAGATATGCACTTCCGCTTTTACACAGAGTGCAGAGGAAGAAAAATTGATTTACTCCTAGAGGATTCTAATAAATTAGTTGCTCATCACAACATTCTTGCTCACCTGTTTTGAATTTTTATTTTTTTTCCTTTTTTTACCTTTCTCTGTACTTTTACTTTTGTGAATTAAACAGATGCCTATGTCCTATGAGGATTTGAAACAGAAATCCTTATGAGCTTTTGGTGAGATTTTGGGAGAAGAATTATTTTATGATCGTTGATAGACTTTATGAGGTATACTTCTCACTGCAGTTGAGACTGAAGAATGGCGAAGCAGCCCCAGTCCTTTTTCCTTGAAGAATGGTTGCGGAGCACTATCGTCATTGGCAGCAACAAGAATGGTTTGGTGCATTCTTCTTCTTCGTCTGCTCAAGCAATAATCCAAGCTTGGGCTGATCTTAGAGATTCATTTCAGCATCAGTCCTTCCATGCTCATCACCTCCAAGCTTTGAGAACCCTTGTCAGTTCTCAAGCTAACCTTTATGTCGCAGATCCGCAAGCAAAGCTTATATTTTCTATTTTATCTTCGCAAAGTCTATCTCTTCCACAAGAATCTTATCCCTTATTCCTTAGACTTCTATATATTTGGGTGAGGAAGGCGAGACAAACTTCTCTGGTTGATTCTGCAATTGAGATCCTGTTGCCCCTTTTCTCTCAGCAATCTCATGCCGAGAAAAATTCTCGTTTCTTCTCTGAAGGGATTCTTCTGCTGGGTGCCCTTTCTTTCCAACCTTCTGCATCTGAGAAATCCAAAAGGCTTTGCTTGGAGTTGCTTTGTAAGTTACTGGAAGAAGGATGTAGATTTATTTTCTTGTCTGATGAGCTAGCTTCCAGTGCTCTAGCAGGTGCTGGTTACGCTCTCTCTTCCTCTGTGAGCACATGTTTCAGAAGAACTCTAGATATTTTGCTCAGTATTTGGGGTCAAGAAGGTGGTCCATCCGGCAGCATTTCACAGGGACTCATGCTACTGCATTTGATTGAGTGGGTTATGTCTAATATCTTGAACTTGCGTTCCTTGGATAAAATTGATCTTGTAAAAGAGCTTTTGGAAAGTGTCAACCCAACTCATTGTTCATTTGCTGTAGTAATGGCTGCAGCTGGACTACTGAGGGCTATCAATAGATCTGGATCAAGTGGTTTCATGCATCTTAAGACTTCTGCTGAGGAACGTATTGAGATTGTGGCAAGAGACTTCGTTTCTATAACTAAAGGTTTTGACTATAAGGGAAATCACCCTAGGGCTAGTCTTCTTTTGCAGTGTATAGCACTTGCTTTGGCGCGAAGTGGCTCAGTTTCCTACAGATCTTCTCTTCTGGTGTCCCTTGCATTGGCATTGTTAACTGAAGTATTCCCTTTGCTGTGCATCTATAATAAGGTTCTTGAATTTCCTGAAGAAAATTGGACAGCAGTACTTGATGAGATGAAAACCCATCTAAGTAGTGTTATTTTCAAGGAAGCTGGAGCTATAACTGGTGCTTTCTGCAATCAGTATGCATCAGCCGATGAATGTGGCCGGAGTACAGTAGAGAATCTCATATGGGATTACTGTCAGGAAGTTTACTTGTGGCATCGACAGGCAAAGGTGGCGCTTGTTGGCAGCGGAGATAAACTAATCAGGGAGACAGAGAAAATTGCTGAATCTGCTTTCCTTATGGTTGTGGTTTTTGCATTAGGAGTAACAAAACACAGACTAGACACAAGAACAAACCTAGAAACTCAATTAGAAGTCTCAGTAAGAATATTGGTTTCATTCTCTTGTATGGAATATTTCCGTCGGATGCGTTTGCCTGAGTATATGGATACAATTAGAGCTGTTATTGTAAGCGTCCAGGAGCATGAATCAGCTTGTGTCGCATTTGTAGAATCCATACCTTCCTACAATGATTTGATCAATCACAATGGTACTAACTTCAATGTTATGCTATTTCTTTTCTTCTCAGCTATAGGGAGTCCTCCGACCTAGAATTAACATGTGCCTTGCAGGTCCTTCTCACTTGCAAAAAGTGAAGTACATGTGGTCCTCTGATGAGGTGCAGACTGCTCGTATCATATTTTATATGCGTGTTGTTCCAACTTGTGTTGATCGGTTACCAGCCTCTGTATTTAAGAAGGTGGTGGCTCCCATTATGTTCCTGTATCCTTTGTGAAACCACTAAATTTCAGATCCTTGAGGCATTAACACTTATAAATTTTATTATTGTTGGTTCCTTATACATGCATCTAATTAGATATACAGGACATCCCAATGGAAAAGTTGCCAGATATTCACATTCAGTGTTTGTAGCTTTCATATCTTCTGGGAAAGATCCTACTCAGGATGAAAGAGTTCTACTGAAAGAACAACTTGTATTTTATTACTTACAGAGATCATTAGAGGTAATGATTCGTGTAAATGATATGCTTTCTAATTTGGCTCTTACTGATGACAAGTTTCTCTTTGGTTCTGAAATATAGGGATATCCTGGGATTACACCATTCGAGGGAATGGCTTCTGGAGTTGCTGCACTTGTTAGACATCTTCCTGCTGGAAGTCCAGCTATATTCTATTGCATTCATAGTCTTGTTGAAAAAGCTACTAGCCTCAGCAGCAGCATCAGCAGTCATGACAGTGATCTATGGAAGAACTGGGAAGGAGAGTTGGAGCCTTGTAAGAAGGTTCTGGATCTGCTTTTGCGGCTACTTGCCCTAGTTGATATACAGGTACAACGACTTTCTTATGACAAGTTTGATTTGTGAGTTAGGGTGGTAGAAAATAAACAAAGATTTTCCTATGGAGTTTGTTAATGTTCTCATGCTCTGATTTCTCTACTCCATATTGTGTTTACCATTTATTGGTGCATTAATTCCGTTATAATATCACCCCATCTATGAACAGCATCTGAAATTTCAATACCTTGAATGTGCTTCTAACTTTAAGGAATAAGGACCAAAATTGGTTATTGCGTTAAAAGAGTTTTTGGATTGTTTTCCACTTTTAGTTTGTTTATTTTTCTTTCGGAAAGCCAGTAAGATGCGGAAGCTTCATTGTTGCAGGTTCTACCAAGTTTGATGAAGTTATTGGCCCAGTTGATTGTCCAACTACCAGTGAGTGGCCGGGACATGCTCCTGAATCAATTGTATCAACAGATTGCAGAATCTGATGATGTTATACGGAAACCGGCTTTGGTTTCATGGCTGCAGTCTTTGTTGTACCTTTCTTCTCAAGATACTGACAAGAGAAAACCTGAATTGATTGGCGAAACGGCATCGCCTGAGACTGTGGGCTCGATAAGCTTAAACAGAATTAACGCACGGCTCTAAACATCAACGTGGAAATGGGAAAAATTATGCCCTCTGGTTCTGCAAACACTATCTGGATATGCCGAACTTGCAGCCAGATTTCAGAAGGAAAAATCAAATTACCCAGTTTGTACCGTCAACAACATTTGTTTGTAACCATGAGAATGAGGCTCTTGCTTATTTTGGTACAATAGCAACACTGACACAACATGAAGAAGAAGATTGTCTACTCAAATAACAAAAGCACACGGAATTTAGATTTTGCATCAGGTTGTAATTCTCACAGGAATGGCCACAAGCGGTTCAGCTTTGTGGAGGACTACACCAAATTTCTCCGTCATGTCCATGTCTTCAGGTGCCATCCCATTCGGTAGCTTCCAGTCAAACGTCTTAATGAGGTTAACAACAATCAGGGCCACCATTCTAACAGCAAGATTCATTCCAGGGCATATACGTCTTCCAGCACTGAATGGCGTGAACCTGAAGTCACTGCCCCTGAAATCAATGTCCGCATTGAGAAACCTTTCAGGCATAAAGCATGTCGGATTCTCCCAGTACATAGCATCCCTGGAAATGGACCAGGCGTTCACCCAAATTCGGGTGTGTTTTGGGATGGTGTATCCCTGAATCTCTACATCTTGCTCGGCCCGTTGGGGCAGGAGGAGTGGCGCTGTTTGGTGCATCCTCATTGTTTCTTTTATCACTGCAGTTAGATATGGAAGTCGAATGATATCTTGTTCTTGAACTATTTCTCCAGGTGTAATTTTCTCAGAGAGTTCTTGTTTTGCCTTGGAGAGAACGGTTGGATTGTGAAGCACCTCCGCCATAACCCATTCCACCGTTGAGGTGCTGGTGTCTGTGCCTGCTATGAATATTTCCTAGCATTTATTTTACACAAGCTCGTTAGGATGGTTGTGTTTTTGCTATAGTTTAAGATAGTTAAATTATTCGAGTTAATTACAACAGTTTCTTCCTTTCGAAATTACAAAAAAGTTCTCTTCTAATTAGTTTTCACATTAACAAATAAATTGTAATTACTTTCATTTTGAATTATATAGAATAATTACATTCCATTTTGAGGAAAAAAATAATTGCATTTTTATATTTTTGAAAGTAAAATATAGGGGTAATTATATATGCACCCCTGACCTTTGGTTAGGAGTGTACGCTATGCGGGTTAGACCAATTTAGGTAATTTTTTAGCCCAATCTGAAGTTTGCGATTTTTAAAAAGTTTAGCTCAAGTCCTGCCGACAATTATTAAAACCGCACTTTGCGATCTAATTGGGTTGGGGCGGATTGGAGCGGTTTTGGCGGTTTTTAGTATAGAGTCAATCACCTATACAATAAAAAAAAAAAGAAAGAAAAAGTAAAGTTCAACTATTCTAAATACATAAAAATTTGTTAAGTTAAAATACATATTTTAAAATCATAAATAAAATTCTACATGTAAAATAAATTAATAACATTTATTATACGATTCTCTCTCTACTTTCAAATAACATTTAACAAAATAAAAGCCACACGGCATTGAAGAGTTTGAACTTTGAAGACTCTTTGTCTCCCTCTCTTATCTCATTTTTATTTCTTAAGTTTAGATTATAAAAAAAATAATATAATAAAATATTATTATTATACAATGATAATATATTATTATATCTTACATACATATTATACTAATTTACAGCAAAGGAAACGGAGTTAAAAATTTATGAGCTTAATAATAAAAGAAGAGTTTTAGTTTTTAATGCAAGAAATAAGATAATTTGATAAATTAAATAAAGATTAACACTACAAATTGGAAATATAATGATATTTTAAACATTTTTATTAATCGATTATTTTATAAAATTTAAAGCACTAAAAACATGTGTATACTAACTTAATTTATTTGTAGGAATATATAACGTTATGTTCTTTTATTCTTTTTTTTTTTTTTTGTATAGTTTAGTCGGAAAACATGAGCAGAAATGTCAAAATGTGAGATATTAAAAGGATAGTATTTAAAATAAAATAAGATATTAAGATGAATATAAAACCAAATTATAACAATACGATGATGTAAGCTTTTTTAAGTTTTTGCATTATTATTTGTATAAAATAGGGTAAATTACATCCAACTCCCCTGAGGTTTGGCATGATTATAAATACTCCCTCGTTGTTTCAAAAATTACAAATACCCTCCCTTGAGGTTTGTAAGTTATAACCAAAGGTATGAAATTGACCATTTTGCTCTTGATTTTTTTTTAATTGAAATTGTAAAAAAATCGATCAAGGCAAATTGCATTATTTCTCCTCTGTATAAAATGGATTATTTGTTAGACGATTACAAACCTCAGGTAGGTATTTGTAATTTTTTAAACAACAAGGGGGTATTTGTAATTATGTCAAACCTCAGGCGAGGTGGATATAATTTACCCTAAAAAATATAGAAGATTATCAATAATCCAGAATTACTTGAATAATTGATTTCATTTACATATGTATTAATTTATACATATATTTTATAATATCAATAAAAAGTATTGTAATTGTTATTATTTTCTTGAATATTAATTTATGTATTATCAAAACTTTTATATATATTTATAAAGAATTCTAGTATTTTAAATTATTATTATTATTGCGGTTGAGCGCGGTCTATGCGTTTCACATAAGTATAAAATCAAACTTGATTGCTAAATTGCGATTTTTTTTTTACTAGCCCAAGACCAACCGAACCCACCTTTAACCCGCTAATTGTGGTGCGGTTTGGGTTGGGTTGGTCGGTTGGGGCGGCCCGGTGGTTTGATTAAACACCCCTACCTATGGTTTATTAACACAAACTATTTATGTTTTTTTTAAAAAAATTACTCATGCACACT
The DNA here is from genome assembly GCA_034509735.1 of Sesamum alatum. NCBI lineage: Eukaryota > Viridiplantae > Streptophyta > Magnoliopsida > Lamiales > Pedaliaceae > Sesamum > Sesamum alatum. The sequence goes on along the minus strand of JACGWO010000007.1, from coordinate 6,726,969 downwards.
CCAGAAACATCAACATTATTTACACAAATCACTCATATTTTTTTTGGAAGATTGTAGATACACCATGAAGAAATGTAAACAAAATTATACAAACTAACCCTACTTTTTGGCTGTCAGTGGTGATTTCTCTAATTACACAACAATGGGAATGCTTTGTATAAATAAACTATATATTAGAGGTGTAAATGTAGTTATTCCTAGAATATAAAATCCTATGTCAAGGTGCACAGTGGGCCGGGTTAGTCCAAGACCGGCACGGACAACCCGCAAAAGTCCGGTCCCGGATCAGTCCACGTTATTGTTCATGGCCAGTCTTGGGATGGTCCCGGGCCTTTAAATTGACCCCAATTGGGACCATTTGTAAACCCAGGCCCAGTCCATGGACCCGACCCAATTGAGGCCCAGGGCCAAGCCTAGATCAGGGCCGGATGCCTGTTTTATTTTTCGTTTATGAATTTGAGGTGTTCTTTTGAGAAATTATTTAAATTTATAGTTGTCTTATGAAATAAAAAAATAAAATAAATTAAATCACACAAAAATTATGACTAGGAAAAAATAGTTAAGACCATATAATAAATTTAAATAATACTTTGACTAACGAGCTTACAATAATAGACTTAGATAACAACTTCAAAAAGGATTTAAAATAAATAAAGAGTATTAATGAATTAATATACAAAAAAACCTAGAAATAATAAAGATAAAAATTTAGGAGTTTCAAAAATATAAAAAACCAATTAAAAGAAAAAATGACTCAACAAGCCCGACCCAAGCCCAACCCAGGACCATATGGTCTTGGGCTGGGCTGGTTCTAACTATTGATACCTAGGACCAGCCCAGGACCAACCCAGTCCCAAGCGGGCTTGGCCGAACCAACCCATTTTTTATTGGGTTAAGCCGGTCCTGGGCCGAGTTGGCCCAACCCGACCCACTGTGCATCTTGAGTCCCATCTATTTCTAAATATTCTATATGCTTAAATGAAATGGGTTTGTACGTAAACATTTGAAATTTCGAGGGAGGATTTGGTAATTCAAAAAGGGGGAATTCTAATTCGCATCGGGTTGGTCAGATTTGAACCAGTTATATAGCAAGAGTATTCACTTGTCGTGTGATTGGTGTAATGTTCAAGTTAAGTGATACACTTGTCCGCAAAATTAAATTTTTGGTTCCATAGGTTAGGGGGTCGACACATTTAGTCCCACGCTTTCTGAGGTTACAAATTTAGTCTCAAAATTGTGATTTTTTTGACATCCCAAATGATGTTTTCCATAAAAAAACTAACGGCACATGCACGTGACGTGCGCTTGCCAGTTAGTGAGAGGGAAACGTGAGACTAAATGTGTAATATCAGAAAATGTGAGACTAAATGTGTTAACCCCTAATCTATGGGACCAAAATTGAGATTTTACCTAATCTTTATATTTTTTTATGTATTGATTTTTCCAGAAGAATTACCAAAGTCCATCTCTGAATGCTAACTTGAAGACGTGTTCATAAAGTATACTAATAATTGTAATTTTTAAAATATTGTTTATACTAATTAAATCGATTTATATCCAACATAATAGTCTGATAAAAAAATGAAAACAATATCAAATAATTAAATTATTTAACTATTGGTAATGTTTGAATTAGTTAAGGGACATTTTTTTTTAGTCTATTAATTTGGCTCGAATTCAATTTTATTACACTAACTATGTCAATTTTCAATTTTCTACACTATATTGTAATTTTGTTTCAATTAAGTCCAATTGAGGATTTTTTTTTTCCAATTTTCCGGTAAATTGACCGAAATATGATGATGTGGCCAGGTGTTGCTTATGTCCGGCGAAATTAACCATATCAGCACGTGATGTGGTTAAAATTACAAGTGGCAGATGACGTGGCTAAATCTTACTTCCAACATGATTAATTGTATATAAGTATATATATATATAATATTAAAATAAAATTGTTATATAATAAAAATTAAAAAAAATCCCTACCCACCAAACACCCCTCCCCCCCCAACCCCCCCCCCCCTCTCCGTCCACCTACGCAGCCCTCCATCTCCCATAGGAGGGGCGACTCCGCCCCCTAACACCACTGGGCGACTCGCTGTCGCCCAGTGCACCTAGGGGGGGACGCGCGGTCGGCCTTCTATTGGGGGCGGCAACGCCTCTACTATGGCTGGGGCGGGCGGGGAGGGGGGGGGGGGGGTAGATGGGGGTGGGGGTGGGGGGTTGGGTCGGTTAGGGAATATATATATTTTTTAAAAATTTGTATTATATCTTAATTTTATTTTAATTTATATATTATAAAATTTTATAGTCATAAATAAAATTTATAAAATATGGATTATATATATTTATATTATTTATTTTTTTATAAAATAAATTTTATGTATTTTTAATTTTATAATAAAATAAAATAATTATTTATAACAAAATAAAATTAGTTATAGTTATATATAATTTTATGTTTTTTTTATCTATATAATCTATAATTATTTATAAAATAATAATCAATATACTCTATAAGTATTTATAAAATAATTATTTATAAATATCTATAATTTTAATTTATTTATTTTTTATTGTGTCTATATTATATTTAAATAATTTTTTTTGAAGTTGGTATATTGAGTTATATATTTTATTTTAATTTATTAATACCTTTTAAAGTGTGTAAGATTATTTATTACATGCATGCAGGGACAACGTGTCACGAAAGCTATAAATAAAAATAATTCTATGTTTCTTTCATAAAATAAATTTTATGCATTCTTTTATCTATAATTTTATAAATAAAAAAATATTTTTTATTTATAATTTTAAAAATAAGTTTATTTATTTTTTATAAAATAATAATTAATTTTTATAATCTATAAATATTTATTGCCACATGGGATAAAAAATAATTAACTTCAAGTGCGAAGTCATTTTTAGTGCCACATGGAATAAAAAAAATATCCATTTCAAGTGCCAAGTCATATTTAATGCCACATGGGATAAAAAAATCACAAATATTGCCAAGTCAAGTGCCACATCATATGTTTGTGCCACATGGGATAAAAATTCCCCAAAATTTTCAGCATGTGAGGTGCACATGCTCTTTCACGGTCAAAAAAGCAGATTTCGGTGATCGGTGTACTTAATTGCAACAATTATGCAAGATAATGTAGAAAATTGAAAATTGACATAGTTAGTGTACTAAAATTGAATTCGAGCCAAGTTAATGGACTAAATTTTTTTTCCCAATTAGTTAAAAAAACTATTTTCTACCTTTTGTATCATATTTGGCCTAAATACGAAATATATCAGTTCTGTATCACAAACGGAATTTTAATTGGCATCAAACTTACAAAACATCATTTTGTATGTAGGACTGCAGGGGCTCAATGTATCAAATAGACTTAGATGCTTAAATAACAATACGTTGAGGCTGAGTGTTAAGAAACCATCTCCACAAACATTTAATTAATGAAAAAAAGTGCCTTAGTTGAGTAAATTGTGACAAAGTTCATGTATTTTGATTAGGGAAAAGTATTGGTTTAGTCCGTTAACTTTACCCTCTTTTAATTTTAGTCCTTTAAGTTTCTCCATTTTACTTTTAGTCCTGTAACTTTTAAAATGAGTAATTTTAGTACTCTGGTAGTATTTCGGACAATTTTACCCCCTTCGCAACTTTTCTTGAACAATTCTAGTCCAAATTGTATTGATTTAGTAAGTTTAGCCCATGCTCACCCAGAACGGTATCAGACCCTAGGTTTATTGAAGAAATATTTGTTTATATTACATATTGATATTTTATCCCTAATGGAGGATATTTTTAAAAGTATGGAACCGAACAAAAATTCGAGTTACATTGAAAGCAGGGAATATTTTCAAATTATGAAAATACAGAAAATAGAATTTCTTATGGAAATTCTTAGAACCATCACCAACAGTCCAAGGTTGGTTGATCCATTATTTCTTCCAAAGGAAGAAAAAGAGGAATGGCACAGAAATCGCCATGTCCAACAGACGCTACCAGGAAATGCGGTGAGACGTCTACAGGGAGCTGAGATCCATGGAAGAATCTCAACCAGGAGATTTGGAACAGGTAGATTCCTGAAAAGATACAGTTCTAAAAATAATGATTAAAAGAACTGATTGGAGGGAACTCGAGCCGGATGCCTCAAAGTACTCTCAGGACCTTAGAGAGGTCTAAAAGACAGTTCAAGACTATGGACATAGGTTCATCAATATACCTATGAAAATAGACCTCTTGAACCAAAAGATGGATGAGATCCTGAAGATCCTACCAGACCTACAGAAAGATCTTACAGATCTGAAAAGAAATCAAAGGAATACCCCTGAGACATCCAGATCTCATCAGGAACTCATCAGGGACGCCCTTGGACTGGTATCTTTCCTACATCAGAAGGGAAAGGCGAATGAGATCTCGAAGCCAAAGACACAAGAAGAAGAAATCATCGAGATCATCGAATCCATAAACTAATGGAGATATCAAGAGTGGATCTATCGGATCTACAAGAGTTAGCTGAATCCTTTTCTCAACTAGGGATTGTGGATTTAGTCACCATCCAAACGAATGAGGTTGCTCTAGCTTTACCACCACCCGAGGGAAGCACAGGCTCAAATATCCTCCATAGGATCATCCAATGACAGAAGGTACAGATTTTTGGACAGAGAACAGGACCAAAAAGGGCTTCATCCCAAGGATCTAGATGATCAGAGCCGAAATCCACAGGACAAACCCCTACACGAAGAACTTTTAGACGAGCCCATACCCGAGCTAATTAGAGTTTTAAGGATTGCAACTGCTGGACGTGCGGAGCAAAAGGACATATCTCCCCAAATTGCCCGCAGAAACGTGGTGAATTACGCTAATTTGAAGCCACAAACGATATCGTAGATGCAGTCTACTACGGTGATTTGGTACCAATCTACCAATTCAAAGATCTTCCCTCAGATGAAAGCATCTACGAGGAAGAAATAGAAAGTGACTCGGATGGATCTTTAACCGAATAAGAGTAATTACAACGAAGGAGATAGGCTTCAAACCTCAGATAGCCTATCAGGATTCTTTTCAAGGATGACAGTATCAAACAAAAAAATGGAAAGAATCATGAGACAAGACTCTATTCTCAGCCCATACGACGGTTTCAGGATTGGAGGGATCGGAAGAGTCCTCAACCAGATAGGACTGAACCAAAGAAAACATCACATAATCTACAAAGTAAGTTCAGGTGAGTTTGCTATCCCTATGGAACTTACTACTAATGTGATGGAAATGCAGCTTATTCCTAAAGAAGAGATTCTTGAAGAATTAAGTAAACTCAGGGAAGAAGTAGCGGTTACTATGAAATGGATCCACACAGGAGCTATTGAAGTAGTAATAAAAGCAACTTTTAAGAAAGGAATTGATTCGGAAATACATTTGTCAATAATGGATAGAAGAATCAATAACTTAAGAGATGGTTATCTTGGGACAATGATAGGAAATTTGTATGTAGGAAAACTGATGTTTGATATTCATCCTAGGATAGCATACAACCTAGCAGACCAAGATTTCAATAGAGTCTTAACCCTTCATCAGGATTTTAAAAGAAAAGATCTTATGAAAGATGGGAATAGACCATATTCTATAACATATAGAATAGCTTATGCCCTTTCCAACACACACCATTCTGATTTGTTTCTTAGGAAAGAGTATATTGAGATTCCTAGAATTTTCAAGGAATTTGCTAATGTAATGACACCAGATCCTATTAGAATACCTAGAATAGGTGGTGTTGATATCTTGATAAAAGATCATCAAGTTTTAGATCGAGCCCTTAGTTCTAGGACTGATTTTAGTAGCATGATGTCCTTTTCAGAAGATAGGATTATGGCCTATAAAGGAAAGGAACCAGAATTATTGAAGCCCGAGCTATCCGGGTTGATAATGTGAAATTCAGATGCCCAGAAGGCTGAAAACAAATTCAGGTTATATTTGACATCACTGAAAAAGAAAACTATTTTCCTTGTGATGACTTATATTATTTGCAACAACTTGTTGTGGAAAAATACGAAGGAATGCTAGAAATAGCAGGCCATGAGACATTTGTTGCAGGAATTGCAGGACGATAAAATGGGATAATGACTTTGGGGTTAAGTTTCCTCGAAGATCATAAACCATGGGGAAGAAAAGGTAACGGTATGGAATTCAGTCTAGATGGTTATACTATTAGAATTGAATGAGTAGCCCCTTTTCTATATGTTGGTATGTTGTATGAACAATATAAGTTAGAATATTTTGCAACTTATATTGACTCAGGATCAGGGATTTGTACGGCAAAACACAGTGTGTTCCTTAGCGAAGCTATGGAATCCTTACCCATTATTGCAGGAAGGGATCTTTCACAAAATATTCTAGTACTAAATAAAGGTATACGAGAAGCGAGAATCACGATTGGAGGAGCATTTGGAACACCTTGGTTCAAGGTAAAAACGCCTCTTATTTACTGTCATGATACATGAGCTGATATTTTGCTAGGTAATAATTTCATCCAAACCTTTGCAAGATATGTCTAGGATAACCACAAGAATCTATTGATTTTTACTATTAACTGTGGTAGCGAGATACAGGTTTTGCGAAGAGAAAAGGCATTTAATAGGATAATGCCCATAAATTTTCGCAGAAAACGTGGTGATGATGCCAAATTAACTCATCCAAAAATGCAGGATAGAAGAAAATTTGGTAAAGCTCTTTTGTCTTGTAGGCAACAGGGTTTCAGTGATGCTTTTGAAGAAGATATTAGGATCTTGAAGGAAGCTATACAAGAGTACAGGTCAATGGACATGGACGGAGAAAGTAAACTTTCTCTCGAGAATGTCAAGAGGCTTATTCAAAGGAATTCAGTGAGAATCCTTTGGCATGGTGGGATAGAAATAAGATCGAGGCTACTCTAAAGGTCAAAGAGGAATGCAAGTACGAGTATGTCCCATACAAGCCTATCCAAATGAACATGGAGGATAAGAAAGATATGCAGGAGATCATTAAAGAACATATCAATCTTGGACTCATCGAGCCTGGAGTCTTGGCCTATAGTAGCCCTGGTTTTCTAGTAAGAAACCATGGTGAGATAAAATGAGGTAAACCCAGGTTAGTCATTAACTATCAAGGCATTAATAGAATATTAGAATTTGATAGTTATTACATCCCAAGTAGAGAACACTTAATTGATTACATTAAAGGTGCTAAAGTGTTTTCCAAGTTCGATTACAAATCTGGATTTTATCAGATTAAAATGGAAAATAATTCAAAGAAATACATTGCATTTTCCACACCTCATAGACAATATATCTGGAATGTACTTCCAATGGGACTTGCCAATGCACCCCAGATATTTCAAAGAAAAATGGATAATCTTTTCAAAGACTATCTAAAATTTATGTTTGTTTACATAGATGACATCTTGATTGCATCTAAAAATATACAAGATCATATTAGACATCTTGAAATATTTTCTAATGCATGCCATAAGGAGGGATTAGTGCTTTCCGAAAATAAAGCCATCATAGCTATCAATAAAATTGAATATCTAGGAATTCTTATTGACGAAACAGGTATTGAGTTGCAGGAACACATTGCAGAAAAGATTCGCAATTTTCTTGACATTTTTAAAGATAAGAAGCAACTTCAAAGCTTCTTGGGAGTTGTTAATTTTTCAGGAATCTTTATCAAGGACCTCGCAAAATACAGAAAGGATTTCCATCCACTTCTGAAAGAAACAAAAAGTTCAAAGTGGAAATGGGAGGAAATTCATACGCAAAGGGTTTGTGAGTTAAAACAGGTTTGCAATAACCTGCCAAAGCTTGCAATCCCACAAGACGAGGATGAGTTGGTAGTCTACATGGACGCCAATGATTACAAATGGGCAGTAGTGCTCATGAGAAAAACAACTACTGGCGAAGAGCCATGTAGATGCATAGGAGGGTTGTTCACCGAACAACAAGCTAAATTATGGCATATTAACGAGAAGGAATTCTTTGCAGTTTGGAAGGCTTTCACAAAATGGCCTTTGTTCTTACTAGTCAAAGAATTTACATTAAAAGTTGAAAATACGAACTTTAAGGCTTTCTTAAAAAAAAAACTTGAATCAAAGATTGAGAAAGCTCGTATTATTAGATGGCAAGCAGAGTGCCAATATTATTGTCATTATCAAATCTCATGAAAATGTTCTTGCAGATTTCTTAACAAGAGATGGAGGCAGTTGAAGCAGACTCCGTCATCATCAGGCTCAGGCACCTTAGGGAGAACCTTGAGGAGATTGATAAGAGATTTGGACAGCTAATAGTTAAAGCCCAAATAGCTGGCCAAGTCCAACGAGCTGATCTGGACACTGTTCAGAGCACCATCAGGAGTACCAAACGTGCAGCAAGCTCGTTATGGGGCGCTTACTGGAACCAATTTGAAAGGCATCATCTTCGGTGATAGCCCAAGAATTAAGATAGCAGGGCTCTCAACCTGCAATTAGAGAACAGGGCTCTAAACCTGTAGCGGCAGATTCAAGTACTGCTTGCTTGAGGCCATCGCCAGACTCTGGTGAAAAGCCAAATGTTGAGTTACTGAAAGTGCAAACTCCTGATAATTCAAGTCAACCCAGCACCTCTGGGGTTAAAGAAGAAGAGATTAACCTTAAGCCAATGACAGGCACCTCTAAGGTTAATACTAACGAAGCTTTATCTTCTGTTTCTGCTTGACAGGGTTATCAGAGATTATGGGAAAAACTTATTTTCCGAAAAAAACATAAACCCAGGAAAGACCATCATAGACACATCCGGGAGATATAACAAAGCCTGGATGCTTGAAGGGTCAAAACCAGAAGAAGTACGAGAATGGTATGATTTTGGAGCCATTGCTTCAGTTCATACTACGTTACCAAGCTTTCCAGAAATCTCCAAACTTCCGGAATGGATCAGTGGGGCAGTCTATGACGCATGGCAAAACAATCACTACCTTAAACGAGGAGATATTTTGGAGCTCAAGTTCATTTCCATAGCTCTAGAAATCGTAGGAAAAAGGGTCTCATCCAGTATTCCATTTCATCAAACTATAGAGACCTGGCATGGTAGAATTTAACAAAGTGAAGGCTGCCACAGGAGAAGCTCCCCTGGTATCTTCCCTCAGTGAAGATGACATATCCACCAGAAGAGCTTGGGGTTATTGGGTCTGTCTCATAGAGATGGATAAAGTCAAGTATCCGTTTAAAATATTCTCCAATAAATTAAATGGATCATTCCAGTTGAACTCCATGACGGAAAAAAGCACAGAGTTCGCGGAGAGCTTATTTGAAAAGAAACGAATGCTTATTTGGAAAAACAAGCTACCAGCAACAGAGGCCATAAGAAAGAAGGCTTGCAACATGATGTACGTGGGGCAATGGCATAACCATGTATGCCCTTGCTGTGAAAAACAAGAAAAGCCCATGTTCGGGACAAGGATTCGGGTAACTGAAAATAAACCCAAACCGAAACCACAAAAGGGTAAAAGAAAGGATGTTTACAAAAAGAGGTAAAAATCTCAAAATGTAAAAAAGCAAGGAAAAGACTGTCGGGAGAATACGACAAAAAGCCAACAGTCAGACAGAACAGGAAGCACCAGCTGGAGAACACATGGCCGACAAGCCATAGTGACCACAGCTGGAAAGTAGAAAGACAAAAGGGGTGACGAACGCAGTGACGACATCCAAAGAAAGAATGAAGTTCGGGTTTAGTGGGCTATTAAAAATAGAGAGCTAGGAAGCAGATGGAGGACATCAGAAAACTTCTCCAACTCTTCAAAAAAAATAAATTGTATCTTTAAATTCTTTAAGTGTTAGAACTTCCAATGTATGTGGTTATCCCCAACGAGTTAAGTCCTCTTATCCATGAGAGGCTAAATAGTTTTCTCCTCTGATAGAGGGTAAAATATCTATGTAATATTCCAAGTATTTCTTCAATAAAATAAAGGCTTTTGTCCAATATTGTTTAGCCAAAATTTTATTAAGTCTCAGTAATCGGAATATCTTTTACGCCCTAAGGTAGAAAACAAAATAAGCTGTGTTGTTTGCTGCTGAAGGAGCCAAGGACCTGTGAACCATCTGCTGTGATAGTGTGGTTGGAAAAAGTCCGTAAAACCAAGGACCTGGAATACCCCAGCGGCAAGGTGGTAAAAAAAAGGTATGAATTTATAGAGGCTTAATTTCATTTCGGAAGCATGTTGGGCCTGATTAAGAGCATGGGGATGGACTAATTGTGTCTTAGCATCAAAAGGGCAAAATTATCATAATTGGGCTAAAGGACCGAATCTACGCAAAATTGAAAAATAAAGGACTAAATCTAATATTGTCAAAATTAAAGGACCAAAAGGAATTTTGGACAAAGTTAGAGGATGAAAATATTCCGTTCCCCATTTTGATTATTCGAGAAGAATTGTGGCATTCAAAATACATTGCTGAAACTTCTACTTTCTTGCAATCACTTGTGAATCATCAGTTCCTTTACAAGACGAGTTTTATTTTATCTAAAATAATTTCTTTTGTTAAATGAAAAAAGGAACTTCGGTTTTACAGTTCATTTATAGTTTGGAAAATATGGTAACAAATGTTACTTGTAAACGATATGCAATATGTTCCTGAAGAGAGCAAAAGACCCTAAAACATTTTCAGAAATTTTTTAACAATTTTAGAAGAATCCAACAAATATTGTATGTACTTTCTGCCTATTAAAGTCTACCTAAGGGACCAAATCTACGCAAGTCAAGACTGAGAACTATTACTTAATGCTAAGCTCTTTAACACTGACATTGAACCCTCAAGGAGTTTCCTTTTGCTCAAAACACTATATGATGAACAATCTTCTTCTTAAAGAAAGCGTAACAAGACATACTATTCAAATGGACAAAATTACACTTTTGGTCTCATAGATTGAGGTACCGACATATTTAGTCCCACGCTTTCTGAGATTACCAATTGAGACTCATGTTTTCTGAGATTACCACTTTAGTTTCATACTTTCTGAGATTACTAATTTAACCCCATGCTTCCCCTCCCACTAATGGGCACACACACGTCACGTGCATGTACCGTTAGTTGTTCGATGAAAACGTTATTTGGGACCAAATGTGTAAAAAATATCTTAATTTTGGGACTAAATTAATAATTTAAAAAAACGTGTGACTAAATGCGTCGACTCTCATACCCTATGGGACCAAAAGTATAATTTTGCCTACACTTATCGTATGATTTGTTTGGGTAGAAGAAAATTAAGCTTTAATAGCTGTGAATATTTGTATTTCCCAACACCAGAAAGGTTCCTAGTGTGTTCGGTCAGTATCTGAAAATTGCCTGAAGAATAAAGATGAAGTTAGTCGAATTTACCATAATGAGAAGCTTGACATCTAGACGTGTAAGTCTATCAGGCCCTTCATGTTCAGTATAATCAAGAAGAACATCCAAGATATCTCCACTCCTATCTGATGCCAGCACTCCTACACTTGATCCGTTGATCAATGTAGTCGATCAGCTCTTGCAATCGATCATACGACGCCCTAATTTTGCGCCTGATTCCCTGTGGATCAAACGGCCTTAAGAAAGGGAAATAGTCAGAAAGATTAGGCTTCGCCTCAAGCACCATTATGTTGGCATTAAGCACCTGCAGCTCTTTCATGGCATCTGATCCAGGATCAAGCATGTCTGCAGAGAACACTGTCCTCGACAGCATCTCCATTGTCGTGCTGAAAACTATCCCTCCAATGTAAATTTCTTCGCCACGTTCCCGAGCGTCAACAACACGTTGGACCATCGTTTTCACCACAGCTTGCCGCAAATGTTGCATCGAGTCCAGCTTCTGCGGCGTGAACATGTGGGTGTTGCAAATCTTCCGCAGTTTCCTCCACTGTGTGCCGGTCGGTAGCCAAGGGAAAGCAAGCTCGTACCCCTTCTCTGCTGTGATGGTGTCTGGAATAGGCCGTCCCACGAATTCAGCATCGTGTTTCTGCAGAATTTCCTTGGCCATTTCTGCAGACGAAGCAACGACGATGTTATTGAACCCGAACTCTATTGTCATGAGAGGTCCATAAGTTTCGGCTAGCTTGGCTAGAGACTCATGGGTTCTGTATCTTATTATGTTGAGGTTTCGAATGAAAGGGAGGCCATTAGGGCCTGGAGGAAGCTTCTTCTTCTTGATGAACAGAGCATTTGAAAGTTGATGGAAAATATAAGTAGCTAATAAGAGGGTAGAGATCACAAGTAAAAGACTATATAGTTCATTTGCAAATATGGTCTTTTATTTTTCCTCTTGCTTGAGTGGTTTTATGCCATGCATGGCAAGGGTTTATATAGTGAATGGTGGCTTAGGAGGATATATAAGTTAGTTAAACTTCAATAACGAAATTTTTATTAGGAGTGAGAATTGTGATGTCTATAAGATTTTAAATATAATTGAGGAATTAATTTGTAATTATTAAAATATAAATTTAATTTTAAATTATAGATTAAAAATTAAATATATTAAAATTTGAAGGGAGGAAATTGGAGTTTTATAAATTATTTGGGCCAAATTATATAAATTGACTCTCAGAGGTGTTAAAGTAATGATAGATAAAATAAGAGAGGGAGGCTTCTCCATCCCCGGTAGGCATATATCACCGAAGTAGCTAGTAAAAAAGGATGCTTTAGCACACAAGTTTAGCCATAAAACTAGGTAAGTAGATAAGATAATTTTTAACCTAAGTAAGTAGGTATTTGCTGCAACAAGCCTGTAGGTTTAGGCAATCTATTATTGCCCTACTTTGCCTTGCTAATACATGGGCATTTACCCCAGTTACTCCTGCCATTAGCAAGAAAGATGCAACTTCATTAGTTGCAGAGAATATATCCCACAGTAAATGAGTAAGGATAGAACTCAAGTAGTAGGTTAGCCTAAGCAGGCTTTGTTAGCATTATGTTTTAATGGATGTGCTCATAGAAGGCAGCTAGAAACTTGAGTGAAGGTGTCAGCTGGTAGTTGCTTGTAGAATCTATGTGGCAGCTGGTGGTGGCTTATGTAACTGCGTGCACTAGCTAGTGGCGGCTTATGTAAGAGTGTGTGCCAGCAGGTGGCGACTTATGTAAAAGCGTGCTCCAACAGAAGAATTATGTAAAAGCATGCGCTAGCAGGAGCAGACTTACGTAAGAGCGTGCGCCACCAGCCAACGACTTATTAAGACCGTGCGCCAACATACAACTTATTTAAGTGCGTGCGCCAGTAGATGACTTATTGGACTGAGTCAGGAGCTAAAAACTGAGCGTGCAAATAACACCAGTAAGGAAGTAAGAATTGCCTTTATTCACGTAAGATAATGCTGAGGGTCGTTTGAGACCTGTTGCTAAGGACCAGTCATTTAGCAGGGCAGGCTAAAACCTACTAGTAAATTTGAGCGGCAAGTTCTATAGAAGGCCGGGGATGATTTGCTGATGGAGTAGCGCAAAGAGAGCCACTAGGGGCTGATTGATCAGGCGGAGCAAAGCGTGACCTGCTAATAATATAATATGAGAAGTACTTCTAGTCGTGAGACGGCTGTTCGGTGGAGTACGGTGCAACCTGCTGATGGGGAGTGCAACATGTGGCCTGATAGAGGCTAATTTCTCAAGAGCATAAGTTCGGACCTACAGATAGAGTAGTGCATAGTGCTACCTGGAGTAGACTTTTATTATCGAGTAAGGCGAGTTATATCTTGCTGATCAACTTTATATGGAGTAGCCCACCATGGGCGTTTATTCCATCGGTGTAGTGCATAGTGCTACCTGGAGTAGACTTTTATTATCGAGTAAGGCGAGTTGTGTCTTGTTGATGAACTTTATAAAGAGTAGCCTGCCATGGGCGTTTATTCCATCGACGAATGATAAATATGATCAAGTGTTACTGTGCAAAGCAAGGCCCTTGTCAGTACTAAGCTCATCAGGGCATTTGGGCAAGTGAAAAAGTATAGGCATGCCTTGCTCTAAGGCTAGGAAGATAAAAAGTGTGCACCAGTTAGGGACGACTTATCAGGACTCGTGGGCAATTTGAGAGTGAGTGTGCGCCAGTAAATTACGGCTTACTAGGGATCGCAACCAATGAGAGAATGATTATGCGCCAAACTAAGGGCGGCTTATCAAGGATCGCAGCCAGTAGAAGTGCGTGTGTTAGCAGGCGATTTATGTAAGAGCGTGCGCCAGCAAGTGGTGACTTATGTAAGAGCGTGCGCATCAGACGACTTATGTAGGAGCTTACACGAACAAGCAAGTTATGTAGAGCGTGCGCCAACAAGCGATTTAAAAAAAAGCATATGCCAACAGACAGCTTATGTAAAGCGTGCGCCAACAGACGAGTTAAAAGAGCGTGCACCAGTAGGTAACTTATGTAGAGCGTGCGCTAGCGGACGACTTATGAAGAGTGTGCGCCAATAGACAGCTTATGAAGAGCGTACGCTAGCGGGCGAATTATGTAGAACATGTGCCAGTAGGTGGCTTATTGGAATCAGCTAGGAGCTAAAGGCTGAGCTACGGCGGCTGCGTTGAAGCACTAGAAATATGCTATTAGAGACTCATTTGACTTACGCTTGAACCCAAAGAGGCTAATGGCCGACTTTTGGTACTTCCTGCTATTAGCGAATTGGTGCTAATTTCTGCAAAAGACTTTAGGGATCCACCTGGAAGTTGGTCGAACTATTGTTGGGCAGAATTGGTTAGCGTAGTAAGAATTACACTACACTTAATAGCATCAGTATACCTGTGCAGCATGGCTCATCTCAAACTTACAGATATGCTTAGCTGGGTCAGTGATGCCATCTTAGGCAGGTAGGTGTGAAGGTGCTAAAAAATAAGCAGGGAGCTCTGCCGCCATGGTATCCTCGCTAAAGGGAACACCACACTCTGCTGGTAAGCAATCTTTTGCTATCTGCTGGCAAAGCTCCACCATCTTTTCCTTTAAGGGTTGTCAAATTTTAGAGGGCTGAAAGGTGGTTGCTTCCTTGCTCGTGAAATTAATAGGTAAGGGATTTGTACTGCTGAAGAGCAGCAGAGATTTGTCCATCAGTATCTTGACTTCCTGGGGTTCCATCTTATTCCCGCTAGTAAGAAGGTCTTGCTCCGCTAGCTTGGGATTCACGGAGGGTCGAGTGGATAGTTTCCACAATGAATTGACGGAGTTGCTCATAGAGGAGTGAGTTCATGGCAGTAAGACCAGTTATTAGGTCGAGAGCTGGAGCGGAGCTGCAAGTAGTTAGAGATGGGCATTAGTAATGCCTAAGGTCTAATTTGGAGGCGGAATGGTGAATCGAGCTGCAGCAGGGAGGGAAGTGTTCCCCTTTACAGATCCAGTGTTCCCCCTATTGTCTGAAGTAGCCATTTCTCATGCTTTAAGCTTAATTTTTCCATAGACGGCACGAATGTTGCATACTTGGGTCCAATGGTACTGCAAATTTCGAAGGACCTCCAAGGCAATCCTAAGATTTGGGGGGACTAGCCTTCAAAGAAGGATTGACATTCCGATGCTGAAGTCAGTAATATATTAAAATGAAAGGAAAACTCAACAAAAAGTGAGAATAATGGTGATTTGTGGAGAATGATGGATGATAACTCTTGTGAGTGATATAATTCATGTAAATATGAGCTAAATCTAGCTAGTAAGTAGTAAAAACGAGTGTAGTGATGAAAGAGAGAGTATGGAATTGATGTTACCAAACTTGACCCTAAATGAATACATAAGTGGTCAATTTATAGCCGTTTTTGGAGCCAAATCCAATAGTTGGGACTGCATTTCTATAACTAAAGGTTTTGACTATAATGGAAATCACCCTAGGGTTAGTCTTCTTTTGTAGTGTAAAGCACTAGTATTAGCTCGAAGTGGCTCAATTTCGTACAGATCTTCTCTTCAGGTGTCCCTTGTACTGGTATTGTTAATTGAAATATTCCTTTTGTTGTGCATCTATAATAAGAATCTTAAATATCCTGAAGAAAATTGGACAACAGTACTTGGTGAGATAAAAAACCATCTAAGTAGTGTTATTTTCAAGGAAGCTAGAGCTATAACTGGTGCTTTTTGCAATCAGTATGCATTAGCCGATGAATGTGGCCAGAGTACAGTAGAGAATAGGCCTATCAATGGGTAGGATAAGACCCTACCCAGGCTCATACACTTAAAAGACCCAATAGAATAATTAATGTATAACCTAAACTCAATGGGTTCAAGACCCAGTGGGTCTGAAATCCGAAGCATCTGTGAAGACCCGAATTTTTGGGTTCGTGTTTGGCCCGACCCGATTGTTAGAATAGGTGACCATGTAGCCAATCTTGACGGGAAAAATGTAACCTATGTCTATACAATTTCAGTATTTTGATAAACTATTAATGAATAAATAAGTGAAATTCATTCTGGCATTACTTTGTTTGCGTTCACTTTACTGCTTTATATCTATCTGTTCACTACGTAAACAAAGCCCATGGATTGAAAACCTATTTCGGGGACTGGGACTACGCTTGGAGGTAGGTCCATGAAATCAGTCCTGCCGAATCAGTCCGAAAATCTCCAAGTCAAGGAATCTCGAAAATGGGTACCGGGATTCCCCTTGAGACTTGCACTAAGCATCTGCTGTCGTATTTCATCGACGGGTGACGAAGGTCGTCTAAGCAGTGTTAGTGGGTTAGCCTGCTAGGGAGCAGCTGACTGAGGTGACTCGCGGGAACCGTCTTACGGAGGACCTTGAGTAGGGTCAGCAAGGTATGACATGTATTCCCGGTTCCAACGGTACAGGTCAAGTCCTTTGACTTGAGGAACTGCTGAGTCTACCTGTATATCAAGTCTGTATCTTATATATGGTGAGAGATTGCCAAGAAGCACTTGAGTAGTCATAAGCCATGTCTAGTGCAGCTCTGGTGTACAAAGTGACAGTAGTTTCCAAGAAAGGATCTGTCTCCTGTCAAAAGGCATTGACAGTTGAGTCTCACGTATGCTCTGTGTCTTGTCCCTAAAATCTGTGGCCATAGTAACTGAACAGAAGGGAAGGTTTCCCTTGCGGCGTTTAGTAAGGACCAACCGACACTTAGGTCCAAAATGGGTACCTGCATTTTCCGTGCCCTAGACCCTAAGTGGTGAGACCGTAGACGGAAGGACAAATGTAGTGTTAGAGCCTAAATGTTCATCCCCGATATTTCACCTAGTCTCTAGTGCCATGGACCGTTGCTAGATGGCCACCCATGGTAGGGGACAGATTCTAGGAAATCCGACCAAGTCTAGCTGAAAGGTGAACCTAAAGAGTCACACACAATCCACACACATCAATTATTTAATTTAGAATTAAATATTGGAGAAAAGAAATGATTAAATTGGATTTAATCGGGTCCTCCATTTTCTTGGAGAATTAAAATTCCTTCTATTTGATAAAAGGAATTAATCTAATAAATTAGATTTATTAGAGAATTAATTTAATAGGCCTAGAATAAATATTTATAATTTATTATATTTATTTATTTATTTGGCCTTTGAATATTTAGTAGGATTTAAATATTCCATTAAATTAAATTAATGGTTGAGATTGAAAGGGAGAAATGGATGGCTAGGATTAATTTGACTAGGTCAAATACTATTTTAACTAGGACTTTGACTAGGTCAAAATCCTAGTCAAAATAGACCTCTTTGGAGTTAGAGTTTAAAGAGGATTAAACTCCTTCTCTATATATAGTCCTAGCCTCTCACTATTTGAAATGTGATGAAATTCCAACACACACACAACACACACAAAACTCGGCTCCCTCTCTCCCTTCTCTCGTCCACCCCCTCTCTCTCACTCTCAAGAAAATACTTCTTGATTCTTTTGTTCTTGGAACATTAGATCAAAAGGAGAATTAATACCGTTAATTAATAACGTGTTATTAATTCATCCTCTCCAATATTATACTTGTTCATTTGCTAGCACGACGTGCAAGATACGTGGGTGGATTGCGTGTTACTATTTGGAGAGTCTCAAGAACGAGACTTGGAGCAAATCCGGGAACAACGCGAGTAGCAGTTAGAAGACGAAAACGACAATCGGTAGGTGCCGATTTAATTTTTCGTTCCTTTTATTTTTAATCCTATGGCCTCCATGATTTATTTATGTTCTTTAATATCATGAGATACACCGAACACCCGGGAAAGTTTAAGGGCACACCCCTTGAACGTGTTTATTTATTTTATCTAAGCATGCTTTAATTTTTGTATTCAATTTTATACCGCGCTTCCGCATTCGCGCTATTTCCCGGGATGATCCACAATCTTTCTACCCTTTCCCTTTCCCCCCCCCCCCTTCCACTTTTCTCTCTCTCTCTCTCTCCCTCCTGCTATACTGCAACTATGCAACATTTTCTGGGTCAAACAAAAAATAATCATTTTAAACCAAAATAAATAAATAAATAAATCTGGAACAAAAACAGATAGCATGTGATTTTTTTAGCCAACTGAAGATCAATAATTCCTCCTAGAACGCCAAACAACTGAGAAAAATTTTGATAGTTCTGAGGAAAGAAGAAAGCATTATTTACAAACTCAAAGAAAATCAAAATCAAGAATGTATAGTAAATGTGTGTAAAAGCCCGTAAAAGATCGACTCATCGATCGTTGCAAGATTCTGTCCATGGCCAGTAAGGAAACTACGTTGTCTTGAATTTGACTTGTCGACTGCAGATTATGATGATCTGGGCTCATGTTTTGGAAATCTGTTCAGATTGGCATTCCAATCAAAACTGGCAAAGCGAAGGTATCATCACCAAGAATCTCCACATCTACTTCAAGATCAAGAACAAATGATTATTCTTCAGAATGCGACAGTAATTCCCCTGGAGCAACGATCCTAGGACTAGTAATTGGACTTCTTCATTGTACCTATCCACAGTAATTGGACGCGTTCCTCGAGGTGGGCGCGGCGGCGGCGGCATCATGGGGAGTTGCGAGCAGAGAGCAAAGGGCGTGGGTGTGGGCACAGTGCAGGCGGCAATGAGTTCCTTGAGATGGGTGCGCCGCCGCCGGCGTCGCGGAAAGTTGAGAGGAGAGTAAAGGGCGTTCCTTGAGGTGGTCACGGCGGCAGTGGCAGTTTGAGAGCGACGAGTAGTCGGAGAGTTGAGAGAGGAGAGTAAAGGGTGTGGGCGTCCTTGGAGGCTTGGAGCGGTGGAGACAATTAGGTTAAATTGGGTCCAGGTCCAAACAGGTAAAACCGGGTAAATTATTCAACCCAGACAAAGAAAATTGTTGAATCTACTTTCCTTATGGTTGTGGTTTTTGCATTAGGAGTAACAAAACACATGCAAGACACAAGAACAAATCGAGAAACTCAATTGGAAGTCCCAGTAAAAATATTGGTTTCGTTCTCTTGTATGGAATATTTTCGCTGGATGCATTTTCCTGAGTATATGGATACTATTAGAGTTGTTATTGTAAGCAGCTAGGAGCATGAATCAACTTGTTAGACATCTTCCTGCTGGAAGTCCAGCTATATTTTATTGCTTTCATAGTCTTGTTGAAAAAGCTACTAGCCTCAGCAGCAGAGTCAACAATCATGACTGTAGGGAAAATAATGTTGTGTCGTGGTAAACCATTGCCTTGAAAGTGAATTTTCGGTGCTACCGAGGTGCAAATAGGAATAGCCGATCGCTCTCCAAGGTTCACAAAGTTTCACCCTCTAACACGTGCGCTCATGGTAGAGAATGTGGAACAACTTACTGATAGTACACTCAGAAATTAAGAGAAAAGAAGTAGAGAGAAGAACAACCCGGGATTCGGGGGGAAGAACTCAGTATATTTCAGTGTGAATAATATAGCAGTAGCTACAGCTATTTATAAGAGAAGAAACATATGGATGTTGAGAAAAATCTGCAACACAAATACTATCCAAGCACATAAAAAAATGAATTTATGGGAGGATATTTCTCAACCTCCAAGACTTGGTCATCTTTGAAGCATCCAAAGTGAATTCTGTAGAAATATAATGTAATTTCTCCAAAAAGAATATGATACGCATGCGGCTCAGCTCGAACCGGGATGGGACGGGCGCACGCGTTTGTGGCAATTCTTCCAAAATCAACCCACTCACAGTTCTTATTCAAAAGCTAAAGGAAAACTCAATATATGTAAAGCAAATGTTGGTTTTGAAACCCATGTGGGAAAAAGGGAAAGAAAGAACAATAAGGTTAGCCATCCCAACATTCCCCCACGAATGACTAAATTGGATGAAGAGAAAGGGATTTTCTATGTGAAGGAAAATATATACTTAAGCATTAATATCTTTCGATTTGAATTAATGCATAGTAAGGTGAAGTTACAACTCAACTAAAGAAAGTGGTATAAATCTTGAATTTTTGATAGAAGACGGCCTACCTTCACACTCATCTGCATAGCTTCATCAAGTCCATATTTCTATAGACCACTCAACCACTGAGCTATGAAGCTATCTTCCTGACCCACTATTTATCAGGATCACCCATCAAGTTCTTCTTAGGATCACCCAATACATAGGCTATGGATCTTATTTCTCATATGGTTATTTATCATATTGCATCACTCTAGGGTTTTGAGCCCCATTGCCCTTGAAGTCTCAAGTACAACTCTCCTGGTTAGTCCATTTGTGAGAGGATCTGCCAAGTTCCTCTCAAACCTTACATAATCCAAGAAGATTATTCCGTTCTTCAGGAGCTCTTTTACTGCACCATGTCTTATGCGGATATGTCTTCTTTTGCCATTTTACGCATAGCTTTTGTCAATCCCAATAGCTACTTGAGAATCACAGTGCAGGGAGACTGGTACAGATGACCCCCACAATAGCACATCTCTCAGTAGATTTCTCAGCCACTCGGTTTGTTGGCCTGTAAGTCAAGAGTAATAAACTCAGATTCCATGGTAAAGCGTGCAATACAAGTTTGTTTAGCAAATTTTCAAGAGATAGCTCCACACCCCAAGGTAAAAATAACCACTATTTGAACTCACCTCGTCGTTATCAGTAACCCAATTTGCGTTACAAAATCCTTCTAACACCACAGGAAATTTATTGAAATGCAAACACAAGCTCATTGTACCTTTTACGTATCTTAACAGGCAATGAAGTGCATTGCAATGTTCTCTATTGGGGTTATGAGTGTAACGACTTAGTCTACTTACTGCATGGGTTATTTCAGGTCTAGTATAATTCATGAGAAACATAACACTCCCTATAATTTTGGCATACTCAGCTTGTGACACACTGTCACCATTATTCTTTTTGAGGCAAATGCTTGGATCATAGGGAGTTCTAACCGGAATTTCATCATGACAGTTAAATTTCGTTAGAATTTCTCTACGTAGTGTGATTGACTCAAGGAAAATCCACTTTCTATCTTCCTAATTTTAACACCAATAATTACATCAGCTTCCCCCAAGTCTTTCATATCAAAATGTGAAGACAAGAATTTCTTGGTGTCATTAACAACATCTAGTTTGGTACCAAAAATTAGCATGTCATCAACATACAAACATATAATCACACAATCTGAACCTAATAATTTTAAATAACACAAGTATCTGATGCATTTACATTATAACCATTGGTTATTAGAGTGTGATCTAATTTCTCATACCATATTTTGGGAGCCTATTTGAGACCATAGAGTGACTTTCGAAGTTTGCATACTTTATTTTCTTGATCAGGAACCACAAAACCTTCAGGTTGTTCCATATATATTTCTTCTTCTAAGTCACCGTTTAAAAACGCGGTTTTTACATCCATTTGATAAATTACTCGTTTATATATAGCTGAGAGTGCAATTAAGGTTCTAATGGTTGCAATCTTTTTCACAGGTGAATAAGTTTCAAAGTAGTCTATAACTTTCCTTTAAGTAAATCCTACAACTACTAATCTCGCTTTGAATTTTTCTATAGACCCATCTGGCCCAGTTTTCCTTTTGAAGATCCATTTGCACTTAATGGGCTTACTCCTTTTAGGTAAATCAACTAGATCCCAAGTGTGATTTGTCATAATGGAGTCTAGTTCGCTTTTAATAGCTTCTTTCCAAAAATTGGAATTTATAGGAGTTATAGCTTTTGTATAAGTTTTAGGGTTTTCGTCAATCAAAAAGGTTGACACAAAATGTTCATCTATTTTATCGCTATTTTCATCTAGGAATACAATTAGAAAATCTGATCCAAAACTAGTTCCAGTTTTTTGTCTCTTACTCCTAAGTTCATTCTCAACATTGGAGGTTTTCAAAGGTTCTAAGTTGATACTAGATGAAGCTACATCATTTTTAAGAGTCTTACTTAGAGGAAAAACATGTTCAAAGAATTTAGCATCTCTAGATTCACAGATAGAGTTATTACTTAAACACATAAATCTATAAACATCACTATGATGGGCGTACCTAATAAATACACAATGAAAGGTCTTAGACCCTATATTTATTTTTCTAAAATCTGGATATGCTACTTTAGCCAAGCACCCCCACACTTTGAGATAGCCTGGTTAGGGGCGAAACCTCTCCACATTTCGTAAGGCGTTTTATCTAACTTTTTATGTGGGACTATATTTAAGACATGGCATGCAGATAGAACTTCTTCCCCCCACATATTATTTGGCATACCAGAGCTCAGAAGCATAGCGTTCATCATTTCTTTTAGAGTTCTATTTTTTTGTTCAGCTATGCCATTTTGTTGAGGTGTATAAGAAGCGCTCGTTTCATGGATTATTCCATTTTTTTTCACAAAATTCCTTTAAGAAATTAGTATTATATTCTCCACCTCTATCAGACCTAAGTCTTTTAATTTTCTTATATTCTCAACTTCTACTTTGTATTTCAAAAACATTTCAGCAGCTTCATCTTTTGTCTTTAATAATAAACCTTAGTATATCTCGAAAAATCATCAACGAAAGAGATATAATATTTTTTACAACCCTTGGTTAAAGTGTTTTTGAAGTCTGCTAGATCTAAATGAATCAGTTCAAGTAGTTCAATGCTTCTGGATGTTATAGGCTTAAAAAGTTTTTTTGACATATTTAGCTTCTACGCATACTGAACATTTAGAGCATCTATTGGAATCAGAAATATTAATAAGGTTTATATCTGAAAGAAATCGGTGGATCGTCCCGAGAATTGCGCGAATGCGGAAAGCGCGATAAAAAATAAACATACAAAAATTAAAGCATGCTTTTAATTTAAAAGAACACGCTCAAGGGGTGTGCCCTTGAGGTTCCCGGGCGTTCGGTGTATCTCATGATCATAAAGCATGTAAAGAAATCATGGAGGCCATAGAGTTTGAAAATTAAAGAGGGACGAAAAAGTAAAACGAGACCTACCCGTTGTCGTTTTTGTCTTCAACGGCTACTCGCGTTATTCCCCGTTTTGCACCGAGATCTCGTTCTTGCGACCCTCCAAATCATGACACACGATCCACCCACGTATCTTGCACGTCGTGCTAGCAACGAACAAGTGTATATTTTTGGAGTGGATGAATCAACAACACGTTATCAATTAACGGTATTGATTCATCTAAGTTCTAATGTTCCAGGAACAAAAGAACTAAGAAAAAAAAATATTTTCTTGTTGGAGAAAGAGAGAGGGGCGGACGAGAGGTAGGAGAGGGGGAGAGTGTGTGTTGTGTGTGTTTCAAGAATCATCATCCTACAATTGTTGGAAGCTAGAGGTTTATATAGAGGAGGAGTTTAATCCTCTTTAAACTCCAACTCTAAGAACTCTAATTTGACTAGGATTTTGACCTAGTCAAAGTCCTAGTCAAACTAGTGTTTGACCTAGTCAAACGAATCCTAGCCTTCCATCTCCCCTTTCCATCTCAACCGTTGATTTTAATTTAATGGACTATTTAAATC
Organism: Sesamum alatum; assembly: GCA_034509735.1. NCBI lineage: Eukaryota > Viridiplantae > Streptophyta > Magnoliopsida > Lamiales > Pedaliaceae > Sesamum > Sesamum alatum. Next base: position 6,703,115 of record JACGWO010000007.1, on the reverse strand, counting down.
CCATTAAATATTCCAAAAGGCTAAAAGAATAAATATAATATTATTATTTATTTTAAGCCCATTAAATCAACCCTTTAATAAATCCTATTTATTAATTTAATTCCCTTTATCAAATAGAAGGAATTAATTTCTCCAAGAAATTATAGGACCCGATTAAATCTAATTTAATCATTCATTTACTTCAATATTTAATTCCAAATTAAATACTAAGTGTGTGTGGATAGTGTGTGACTCTTTAGGCTCACCATTCAGCTAGACTTGGTCGGATTCCTAGAATCCGCCCGTTACCATGGGTGGCCATCTAGCAACGGTCCATGGCACTAAAGACTAGGTGAAATATTCGGGGATGAACATTTAGGCTCTAACAGTACACTTGTCCTTCTATCTCCGGTCTCATCACTTAGGGTCTAGGGCACGGAAAATGCAGGTACCCATTTTGGACGTAAGTGTCGGTCTGTCCTTACTAAACGCCGCAAGGGAAACCTTTCCCTTCTGTTCAGTTACTGTGGCCACAGTTTTTAAGGACAAGACACAGAGCATACATGAGACTCAACTGTCAATGCGTTTGACAGGAGACAGATCCTTTCTTGGAAACCATTGTCACTTTGTACACCCGAGCTGCACTAGACATGGCTTATGACTACTCAAGAGTATCTTGGCAATCTCTCACCATATCTAAGATACAGACCTGATGCATAGATAAACTCAACAGTTCCTCAAGTCAAAGGACTTGGCCTGTACCGTTGGAACCGGGAATACACGTCATACCTTGCTGACCATACTCAAGGTCCTCCGTAAGACGGTTCCCGCGAGTCACCTCAGTCAGCTGCTTCCTAGCATGCTGATCCACTAACACTGCTTAGACGACCTTCGTCACCCGTCGATGAAATACGACAGCAGATGCTTAGTGCAAGTCTCAAAGGGAATCCCGGTACCCATTTTCGGGATTCCTTGACTTGGAGATTTCCGGACTGATTCGGTAAGGACTGATTTCATGGACCTACCTCCAAGCGTAGTCCCAGTCCCCGAAATCGTTTTCTCAGTCCGTGGGCTTTGTTTGCGTAGTGAACAGAAATGTAAATGCAGATAAGTGAACGTAAACAAAGTATTGCCATATGAATTTTCACTTCTTTATTCATAAATGTTTTATCAAATACCAAAGAATTGTCTAGACATAGGTTACATATTCCTGCCAAAATTGGCTTACATGGTCACCTATTCTAACAATCTCCCACTTGACCTTTAAAGCCAATTGCCCATATGCTTAATCCCTATCTTCTCAAGATGTTACGTATGAGCGCTCTGCGACATAGGCTTTGTCAGCGGGTCTGCTGTGTTGTCTGCCGAGTTGACTCGGTACATCCGAACGTCACCTCTTCCTACCATTTCTCTTAGAAGATGGTAGCATCTAAGAATGTGTTTGGAACGGTGATGAGATCTCGGTTCCTTTGCTTGCGCTATTGCACCGTTGTTATCACAAAAGATGGCAACGGGCTCGGCGATGCTAGGCACCACACCCAACTCTTGGATGTAGTTTCTCATCCAGACCGCTTCCTTGGCAGCTTCTGAAGCTGCTATGTATTCGGCCTCAGTGGTGGAATCAGCAATGGTTGCTTGCTTGGAACTTTTCCAAGCTACTACTCCTCCATTGAGTTTGAATACGTACCCCGATTGAGACTTGGCATCATCGTCATCAAACTGGAAGCTAGCGTCGCTAAAGCCTTCCAGAATTAGTTCTCCATTGCCATAGACTAGGAACATGTCCTTAGTCCTCCTTAGGTACTTAAGGATGCCCTTAACAGCATTCCAATGTGCCTCTCCTGCGCAGGACTGATATCTGCTTGTTACGCTCAAAGCGTACGCAATGTCAGGCCTAGTGCAGTGGACCGCATATTGTATGCTACCTACGGCAGAAGCATAGGGGATGACCTTCATCCTTTCAAGTTCCTCATCAGTCTGTGGGGACTGTTTCTTGGATAACTTGATCCCATGCCTCATTGGAAGGAATCCTCGTTTGGAGTTGTCCATTCGATATCTCTTTAGGACTTTCTCCATATACGAGTTTTGGGTGAGTCCTAACATCCTTTTAGATCTGTCCCTGACAATCTGGATGCCTAGGATGTAGGAGGCTTCTTCCAAGTCCTTCATGGAAAACTGGGTTGACAACCATGCTTTTGTGTTTCCTAACATTCTAACGTCATTACCAATGAGCAGAATGTCATCCACATAAAGCACTAGGAACACTATTGAGCTCCCACTGACCTTCTTGTATACACAAGGGTGGTCGGATTCATTTTTGATGAAGTCATAACCCCGTATTACTTCATCAAAGCGAATGTTCCAACTTCGGGAGGCTTGTTTGAGGCCATAGATGGACTTCTGGAGACGACAGACTTTCTGTTCTTCTCTAGTGACCGTGAAACACTGCGGCTGATCCATATAGATCTCTTCTTCAACGAAACCATTGAGGAAGGCCGTTTTCACGTCCATCTGCCATATCTCATAGTCATACCATGCTGCTATGGCGAGCAGGATCCGAATGGACTTAGCCATGGCTACTGGCGAGTAGGTATCCTCAAAATTGACCCCGGGTCGTTGATGTATCCCTTAGCTACAAGGCTAGCCTTAAAGGTTGTGACTTCTCCATCAACGCCATGTTTGCGCTTGTAGACCCACTTACAGCCGACTGGCTTAACACCTTTCGGTGGATCTACAAGACTCCAGACTTGGTTCTCGCTCATGGAGTCCATTTCGGCTTTCATGGTCTCAAGCCATTTCCCGGAGTCGATGTCAGACATCGCTTCTCCATAAGTCTTAGGATCGTTATCCAAAAGATCGATCGCACCTAGAAAGCCATATCTCATTGGAGGTCTGGACTCTCTAGTGGACCTACGGAGAACGGGAACATCAGTGGTGACTGTGGGCGCTGACTGTATCGGAGCCGGCGGTTCAGGAACCGGGATTGGCTGTTCCTGAGGCTGTCCTTCATGCCTAGCATGTTGGACTTCTCGAGGTTGGTCAGCCCTTCGGCTGTTTATCCTGAATCCTCTAAGTGAGGGTTCCGCGGCCTCCTCTGATGGCTGGATTCCATCACTTGATTCCTCAAGGATAAGCTCATCAGGTTGGATATCCTCCGGGAAGCCTTGCTCCAAGAATACTGCATTTCTTGAAACAAACACCTTTTGTTCCAATGGGTCATAAAAGTAATAACCCGCAGTTTCTTTAGGGTATCCAATGAACCTGCATAAGCTAGACCTAGATTCTAACTTATCTCTCACTAACCTCTTGACGTATGCGGGGCTACCCCACACTTTCAAGTAGTTGTAGGATGCAGGCTTGCCGTGCCATATCTCATATGGCGTTTGGGTCAATGTACTAGTAGGCGCTAAATTCAACAATTTGGCCGCCGTTTCTAGTGCATAGCCACAAAACGATAAGGGTAATTTGGTAAAACTCATCATGGACCGAACCATGTCCAACAGGGTTCGATTCCTCCTTTCAGAGACACCATTTAACTGTGGTGTTCCCGGAGGTGTCCATTCTGATATTATACCATGTTCTTTTAGATAATCTAGGAACTCCGTACTAAGGTACTCACCGCCTCGGTCTGACCGTAGGACTTTAATTTTGCAGTTGGTTTGGTTCTCCACTTCAAGTCTGAATTCTTTAAACCTCTCAAGAGCTTCAGACTTGTACCTCATCAGGTAAACATAACCATACCGTGAATGATCATCGGTGAAGGTTATGAAGTAGGAGAACCCACCTCGGGCCTGCGTCCTTAGTGGTCCACATACGTCTGTATGGACCAAGTCCAACAGACCTGTGGCAAGTCTGCTTTGTCCTACAAAGGGCTTCTTGGTCATTTTCCCTCTTAGACAGGACTCACAAGTTGGTAGATCACTCAAGTCCCCAACCTCTAGGTTCTTTGAGTCTATCAACCCTTTCATCCTATCTTGGGATATGTGACCTAGCCTAGCGTGCCACAGACGTGTGTTCCCGTTATTATCTAATTTTCGTTTGTGTTGTGCATTGAGGACGAAATTCGTTTTCTTGCAAGATATAGAGTCCGTTATGCAATGTACCAAGTAGATGAGCAATTCCACACCTCATCAAATAAAAGCAATTTTTATTGATTCTAAACTCATAACCACTATTGTCCAACAATGGAATGGAAATGATGTTTTTAATCATACTGGGTACAAAATAAACTTGCTCTAAATCTATGCTAATACTATCACTAATCACTAGAGTCGCGGATCCTACTGCTTCTTCCGAGATGGCCTTGCCATTCCCGAGCTTCAGGATCATGTCCCCGCTACCCAGTTTTCTGCTTCTTTTCAACACCTGCAAGTCATTGCAAATGTGAGCTCCACAGCGGTATCTAATACCCAAGAGGCAGAACTAGTGACCATATTAACCTCAATCACATATATAACCTTGGTTTGAGAAGAGTTTGGGGCACTCTCTCTTCCAATGCCCTTTCTCACGGCAGTTGATACATATGTCATATGCCTTCGACTGTTGCTTGGAGACAACTTTTCCCTTTCCTTTGCCTTTCCCCTCTTGGCAATGGGAACACTCTTAGTGCTCGTAGCTGCTTTGACGGCCTTTCCCTTCCCCTTCTTCTTCTTCCAACGTCCGGCACCCTTGCCTTTCGTATTAGAAGTCGAAGCACCTCCAAACAATACCGAAGACGTGGACTTTCTTAGTCGTTGCCTCGTATTGCACCAACATATTGATCAACTCATGAATGCCCTTCTCAAGTGCGTTCATGTTGTAGTTGACAATAAATTGGTCAAAGGAGGGTGGGAGTGACTGAAGGATCACATCTATGTACGTTTCATTATCGAGACCTGCCTTTAGGTCCTCGAGCTATTCCACCAGGGTAAGCATTTTAACCCCGTGCTCTTGTACAGAGGATCCTTCTGTCATTTTCGTTCTAAAGAACGCCTTGGTCGTGACATACCTAGTATGCCGGTCAGGGACTGCATAGCAATCCTTAAGGCGAGCCATAATGGAAGAGACATCGTCTAGCCTTTCATATTGCTTCTGAATCTCATTGGTCATCGAAGCAAGTATGATGCTACGGACCTTCCGGTTATCCTTATGCCAAGTCTCGAACGTCTCACGTTCTTCTGGCGTGGATCCTTCCGGTAAGGTCCTAGGAGAGGCTCGTCCATGACGTAGCCTTGGTTCTCGTAATCTAGGACTATCCTGAGATTGCGCAACCAGCCATTGTAGTTTGTTCCATTGAATTTGTTTGTCTCAAGAATGGTGGAAAGTGGGTTCTTAGACATTTTAAAATCTACATTTTAGAAAACAGCGCGCGATCAGCAGAAAATAAAAGACGGTGGTTTGATAAAATAATTAAATGCATGGACTTTAGTCATTTAATCCTCCCACTATTTATACGAAAAGCACGGTACTCTCAAACATGATTTTCGGGAAATCCTTTCCAAGTGGGCTTGGGATCCACAGCGATTTTTCCCATACCCCGCTTTTACGATTCGCATGGAAAAGATCCTGTGGGAGGTATTCCATACCATTCTCGTTCCACGAGATTCCCAAGATTATTGCCTCACCCTTTCACATGATCCCGAGGACTCCAAGCGAATCATGTTAATTGGGCGTTAGACCCAACCCAATCGACCGAGCCACGGACCACTGGTACCCCACGACTCGTGAGACAGGTAGCAGCAGCCCGTTTTTCGTTCATGACATAATGCAGCTTCCTTTAAGTACAATAACGTGCCACGACTCGTGAGACCACACTATTGACCCAAAGCAGCTTCCTCATTATGCCATGGATTAGAAGGCATGGACAAACTTCTAGAGTTCATGTCCACTTTGTCTAGGGTCTAATATTTTGACATTGGTCCAACCAATGTGAGAGTAAGAAATGACCGAGATCTCAAATAAATAAATATCTACACATACATCCATAATGCGTAAATAAACCATCCACAGCAGTTATACGATAAATAAACAACCCATTCATCCATCATCATAACCACATGCAAAATTAAAGCCTAGCACGCCCCTGTTGGATGATCACGAGCCCGAATCCTATGCGACCCACTGAGCCCGCAGTGTATCTATGGTCAATCTAGGGTTGGTCCTATACTATTACATTAATAGTAACCCAATCATCATGCTGATGGGCCTTGGTCTCTATTTCTCTTTCTTCACTTCATGGAAAACTCCAAGGGGCCTCCCGTCTGGGCTCTCCATGTGGTCCTTCCTTCTTCTCTACCAATTACAAAAATACAAAACCTCACTCCTAGTCTACTCTCATTACATATTAAAAAATAGAAACCCCAGCGAAAACCCGGGGGGAGTACATAAGGAGGGAGGTAGAATGCCTTATTATTCCAAGGCAACTAGAAAGAGAGAAGTAGAAAGCAGTAAAAGAGGCACACAGGCCCAACAGAAAATAAACCATACATCCGGTCTAGGGCTCGCGATCATCCATTTCCATCCAACACACATAATCACATGATCCAATCATATAATTACAATATACCAACAACATATGATTTCCAATCATAAATATCCAAAATAATAAATGAATATGTGGAGAACGTGTGAAAAATAAAACACAAATATTGGTAATAATATTTTCTTGTTTTAGGAAAACCTTTCCTCATTATTTTAAGTAAAATAACCCCGGGATTCCAAATCCAATTTATTTTACTCCTAAAATAATGTCTTTAGAAAAATAGGCATAATTGAACCAAAAAATGATTTTTCAGAATTCAAAATTAAAACTGAAAATAATTAAAAAAATAAAAAGAAAAAACACTGCTAGGGTTTTGAAACCCTAGCAGCAGCAGCCGCCGCCGCCGCCGGCAGCGGCCCGCCGCACGCGCACAGGGCAGCAGGCTCAGCCTGCCGCCCCTGCGCGCGCAGGCCCCTTGCCTGCGTGCGCGCGCGCCTGGCCGGCAGCGCGCTGCGCGGCCTGGCATTCCGGCAGGCCGCCGCGCGCGCAGGCTCCCTTGCGTTGCGCGTGCACTGGCCTACTGGCTGCCGGTCGTGCCGGGCGCAGTGCGCGCGCAAACGCACACTGGGCACGCCTTCAGGCGCGCGCGCGCAGACTCCTCCGTCTGCGTGCGCGCGCGCCTGGCGGCCCTGCCCCAGAGCCCGTCCGCACGCGGACTCACAGGCGCGCAGCCTTGCGCGCGCGTGAGCGCATGAGAGCGCCTGCGCGCAGCCTTCCTGGCTGCGCGCTGCCCCTGCGCGACCGGCTGGGTGGGCGCGCGCAGGCCTCCCTTGCCTGCGCGCGTCTGCCCTGCCGGCAGCGTGCGGCTGCGCGCGGCCAGCCCTCTCGGCTGGCCGCTGCATCGTTTCTCGTTTTCCGTTCAATTTTTCACCCTGTTTCCCAAGAAAAACAGAAAAAACACCAACATTCAGAGATTCACACGATTTAATAGCAATAAAATTGACATGCTTAAAATCAAGAAAAATCAAGATTTAATATAAAATATGCCAATATCACGTTTCATGCTTATAACGCACATAAACCCTAGGCCTATACACCGAACCGGGCTCTGATACTACTGAAAGAAATCGGTGGATCGTCCCGAGAATTGCGCGAATGCGGAAGCGCGATAAAAATAAACATACAAAAATTAAAGCATGCTTTTAATTTAAAAGAACACGCTCAAGGGGTGTGCCCTTGAGGTTTCCGGGCGTTCGGTGTATCTCATGATCGTAAAGCATGTAAAGAAATCATGGAGGCCATAGAGTTTGAAAAATAAAGAGGGACGAAAAAGTAAAACGAGACCTACCCGTTGTCGTTTTCGTCTTCAACGGCTACTCGCGTTGTTCCCCGTTTTGCACCGAGATCTCGTTCTTGAGACCCTCCAAATCGTGACACACGATCCACCCACGTATCTTGCACGTCGTGCTAGCAACGAACAAGTGTATATTTTTGGAGTGGATGAATCAACAACACGTTATCAATTAACGGTATTGATTCATCTAAGTTCTAATGTTCCAAGAACAAAAGAACTAAGAAAAAAAATATTTTCTTGTTGGAGAAAGAGAGAGGGGCGGACGAGAGGTAGGAGAGGGGGAGAGTGTGTGTTGTGTGTGTTTTCAAGAATCCTCATCCTACAATTGTTGGAAGCTAGAGGTTTATATAGAGGAGGAGTTTAATCCTCTTTAAACTCCAACTCTAAGAACTCTAATTTGACTAGGATTTTGACCTAGTCAAAGTCCTAGTCAAACTAGTGTTTGACCTAGTCAAACGAATCCTAGCCTTCCATCTCCCCTTTCCATCTCAACCGTTGATTTTAATTTAATGGAATATTTAAATCCCATTAAATATTCCAAAAGGCTAAAATAATAAATATAATATTATTATTTATTTTAAGCCCATTAAATCAACCCTTTAATAAATCATATTTATTAATTTAATTCCCTTTATCAAATAGAAGGAATTAATTTATCCAAGAAAATATAGGACCCGATTAAATCTAATTTGATCATTCCTTTACTTCAATATTTAATTCCAAATTAAATGCTAAGTGTGTGTGGATAGTGTGTGACTCTTTAGGTTCACCATTTAGCTAGACTTGGTCGGATTCCTAGAATCCGCCCGTTACCATGGGTGGCCATCTAGCAACGGTCCATGGCACTAGAGACTAGGTGAAATATTCGGGGATGAACATTTAGGCTCTAACAGTACACTTGTCCTTCTATCTTCGGTCTCATCACTTAGGGTCTAGGACACGAAAAATGCAGGTACCCATTTTGGACCTAAGTGTCGGTCTGTCCTTACTAAACGCCACAAGGGAAACCTTTCCCTTCTGTTCAGTTACTGTGGCCACAGTTTTTAGGGACAAGACACAGAGCATACATGAGACTCAACTGTCAATGCCTTTTGACAGGAGAAAGATCCTTTCTTGGAAACCACTGTCACTTTGTACACCCGAGCTGCACTAGACATGGCTTATGACTACTCAAGAGTATCTTGGCAATCTCTCACCATATCTAAGATACAGACCTGATGCACAGGTAAACTCAGCAGTTCCTCAAGTCAAAGGACTTGGCCTGTATCGTTGGAACTGGGAATACACGTCATACCTTGCTGACCATACTCAAGGTCCTCCGTAAGACGGTTCCCGCGAGTCACCTCAGTCAGCTGCTTCCTAGCATGCTGATCCACTAACACTGCTTAGACGACCTTCGTCACTCGTCGATGAAATACGACAGCAGATGCTTAGTGCAAGTCTCAAAGGGAATCCCGGTACCCATTTTCGGGATTCCTTGACTTGGAGATTTCCGGACTGATTCGGTAAGACTGATTTCATGGACCTACCTCCAAGCGTAGTCCCAGTCCCCGAAATCGTTTTTCTCAGTCCGTGGGCTTTGTTTGCGTAGTGAACAGAAATGTAAATGCAGATAAGTGAACGTAAACAAAGTATTGCCATATGAATTTTCACTTCTTTATTCATAAATATTTTATCAAATACCAAAGAATTGTCTAGACATAGGTTACATATTCCTGCCAAAATTGGCTTACATGGTCACCTATTCTAACATTTTTCAACCTTTTAATAGAATCAAAATTTATATGTCTTAATCGACCATGCCATACATCAATGGATTCTATCTAATAAGCAGAATTGGAAGGAATTTGATTAAGTAGAGTAGGAACAGTGTTCAGAACAAATAAAACATCTGATAAGTACCCTTACAAATTCACTATTTTTAGTGATTATGACCTTATCAAATTCTAACATGATTTTAAACTGGCTTTGTTCAATAAACTACCAGAAATGAGACTTCTACGCAAAGAAGGCATATATAATACATCATTTAAAGCTAAAATTTTACCAGATGTAAGTGTTAGAAAAACCTTTCCTTTACCCAAAAATCCGGTGGTAGAAGAGTTCCTCATGAAGACACACTCGGCATCCGTTGCATTAAGAAATTCGTGGAATAGTGCTTTGTTGGAGCAAAAGTTTCTAGATGCGCCGGTGTCTAGTATCCAGTCTTCTTTGTTCTCCACCAAGTTCGTCTCTACGACTACTGCAGCTATGAGATCATCCTTTTCGGCTAGGTTGGCTTGTGGAGCAGCATGACTGGTTGGTTTCTGGATTTGCTTTTGTTGGTCCTTTCTTTGGTAGCATCAGTAAGCTTTATGTCCGGGTTTCTCGCAGTAGTAACACAACTATTTGCCTTTCTAGATTTTACCATCAATTCCCTTGGACACCTTGTGTTGATTACCTTTTTTGAACTTTTTTCCCTTATTCTGATGGAAGCTCTCCTTAGACCCATTAGATTCAATCAGGTTAGCTTTAACAGAAAAAGAAGAATTAGAAATTTCCTTATCCTTTAAGCAGTTTGCTTCCTCTGTTCTCATATGACTTGTCAGCTCTTGGAGGGTTAAGTCCTTCTTGTGCTTCAGATGATTCCGGTATTCACTCTAAGTATGTGGAAATTTTTTCAAGGAGTACACATTCGCATGTAGGATTTCACACGTTTGCATCCCTTCGCTTAGTACGTCCGCCACCAAATTCTCATATTGATGGACTTGGTCTATTATCGACTTCTCATCCACCACTTGAAACTGAATCCATTTTCCAACGACATATTTCTTTTTGCCACCATCGTCGCCTCCATATCCTGTCTCCAAGGTGGCCCAAATCTCTTTTGCACTTTTCTGGTTCACGAACAAATCAAACAATAAGTTTACTCATATGATTAAGAAGATGACCTCTCAGCGTTTTATTATTTCTATCATATTTCATCTTGGCATCATCTTTAGGATTTTTGGCTAGCCCGGCTACGACAGGAATTATGGCGACATGGGAGGTTTTTGCAGGTACAGGCGAGTCTGTGAATTGTATGTAGTCTACCTCCAACTGTTCGAAGAAAATGAGCAGCTTCTAAGACCAATGTCTGTAGTTAGTCCCATCGAGTGGCTTTGATAGGTCATGCAAAGTTTTCGACACAGGAACAACCATTTGTGCATGAAGTGCGAAATTCGCTTTCAACTTGTAGGGAAAATAATGCTGTGTCGGGGTAAACCACTGCCTTGAAAGCGAATTTTTTGTGCTACCGAGGTGTAAATAGAAATAACCGATCGCTCCCCAAAGTTCACACAACTACACCCTCTAACACGTGCACTCGTGGTAGAGAATATGAGAGGGGGGGAAGAACTCGGTATATTTTGGTGTGAATAATGCAGCAGTGGCTGCAACTATTTATAGGAGAAGAAACATATGGATGTTGAGAAAAATCTGCAACACAAACACTATCCAAGCAGATAAAAAAACGGATTTATGGGAGGATATTTCTCAACCTCCAAGACTTGGTCATCTTTGAAGCATTAAAAGTGAATTATGCAGAAATATAATGTAATTTCTCCAAAAAGAATATGACACGCGCACGGCTCAGCCTGGATCGGGACGGGACGGGTGAGTGCGCACGCATGGCAATTCTTCCAAAATCCACCAACTCACGGTTCTTATTCAAAAGTTAAAGAGAAACTCAATATATATAAAGCAAATGTTGGTTGTGAAACCCATGTAGGACAAAGGGAAAGAAAGAATAATAAGCTTAGTCATTCCCAACAATGGCAGTTGATTGTCCAACTACCAGTGCGTGGCCGGGACATGCTGCTGAATCAATTGTATCAACAGGTTGCAGAATCTGATGATGTTACATGGAAACCGACTTTGGTTTCATGGCTGCAGTCTTTGTTGTACCTTTCTTCTCAAGATACTGACAAGAGAAAACCTGAATTGCCTCGCGATACGGCATCGCCTGCCTTTTGGTTTCTGGAAACACTTCTAGAAATGCTGAACTTGCAGCCAGATTTCAGAAGGAAAAATCAAATTACGCAGTTTGCACAGTCAACTACATTTATTGTAACCATGAGAACAAGCCTCTTGCTTATTTTTGTACAATAGCAACACACACACAACATGAAGAAGAAGAAGATTGTTTACTCGAACATCAAAAGCGCATGGAATTCAGATTTTGCATCAGGTTGTAATTGTGACAGGAATGGCCACAAGTGGTTCAGCTTTGCGGAGAGTCGTACCAAATTTCGGCGTCATGTCCATATCTTCAGGTGCCATCCCATTCGGCAGCTTCCAGTCAAACGTCTTAACGAGGTTAACAACAATCAGGGCCACCATTCTCACAGCAAGATTCATTCCAGGGCATATACGTCTTCCAGCACTAAACGGCGTGAACCTGAAGTCACTGCCCCTGAAATCAATGTCCGCATTGAGAAACCTTTCAGGCATAAAGCATGTTGGATTCTCCCAGTTTGAAGCATCCCTGGAAATCGACCAGGAGTTCACCCAAATTCGAGTGTTTTTTGGGATGGTGTATCCCTGAATCTCTACATCTTTCTCGGCCCGATGGGGCAGGAGGAGTGGCGATGTTTGGTGCATCCTCATTGTTTCTTTTATCACTGCAGTTAGATATGGAAGTCGAGTGATATCTTGTTCTTGAACTATTTCTCCAGGTGTAATTTTCTCATAGAGTTCTTGTTTTGCCTTGGAGAGAATGGTTGGACGGTGAAGCAGCTCTGCCATAACCCATTCCACCGTTGCGGTGCTAGTGTCTGTGCCTGCTATGAATATTTCCTAGCATTTGTTTTACACAAGCTCGTCAGGATGGCTGTGTTTTTGCAATAATTTAAGGGTTTAATCGCAATTTACCCATTTGATATTGCAATCGAGTAAATTATCCCTTTATAAAAAAGAAATAGCAATTTATCTCCCTAAATTTTTAAAAATGAAGCAATTTACCTCCCTGTTTAAGGAGATAAATTACTTCATTATAAAAAATACCGGGAGATAAATTGTTTCATTTTAAAAAACACAGGAAGATAAATTGTTGTTTTATTTTTTATAGGGGTTAAATTATTCATTTGTAATATCACAGGGGAGTAAATTGCAATTTTTCCAATAATTTAAGATAGTTAATTCAACAGTTTTATTTAAAAGTTGTGTAATACTTTCATTTTGAATTATATACTGAATAATTACATTCCCCCCTTTTTTTCTTTGAGGCGGGAGAACAATTATGTTTCAAACATATAGGGATAATTACATTTGCACTCCTGAACAATGATTTACTTATAAAATTAGTCATATTTTTTGAAAAAATTATACATATATTCACCAGAAACATAACCAGTCCGACTTCTTGAAAATGATTATAGATACACTCTCCACAAATGTCAACAATGGAAAAATTGTAATTTTTGTCCTGTATGTATAGGGGGTTGACATTTTTAGTCCTGTACGATTTTATTTTTGCATTTTGGTCCTGTAAGTTCGCGGTTTTCGCATTTTTGGTCCTATTCCGGCGAAAATGGCCGGAAAAAGTCATGTGCGAGGCATATAACCACATTTTAAAAAAGATCCGGTCATTTTTGCCGGAATAGGACCAAAAACGCAAAAATTGCGAACTTACAGGATCAAAATGCAAAAATAAAATCGTACAAGACTAAAAATGACAACCCCCTATACATATAGGATCAAAATTGCAATTTCTCCAATAATTTTTTGTTATCACTATGAGAATATTTTTCAGGAAAAATTACAATTTTGGTCCTGTATGTATAGGGAGTTGGCATTTTTAGTCCTGTACAATTTTATTTTTGCATTTTGGTCCTATAAGTTCGCGATTTTCGCGTTTTTTGTCCTATTTCGGCGAAAATGGCCCGAAAAAGTCATGTGCGAGCACATGACCACATTTTTTAAAAAAAAAAGTCGGTCATTTTCACCGGAATAGGAGCAAAAACGCTAAAATCGCGAACTTACAGGACCAAAATATGAAAATAAAATCGAACAGGACTAAAAATGCCAACCCCCTATACATATAGGACCAAAATTGCAATTTTCCCGTCAACAATATTACACATAAAAATAGACTATAAATTATGAGTGGTTTTTGTAATGACGCAAAAAATATGAGAAATTTTGTAAATAGACTATAAATTAGGGATGTAAATATAATTAATTATCCCTAGATATAGAATCCCATCTATTTCTAAGTATTAGTATTAGCTTAAATGGGCAAAATTACACTTTTAGTCTCATACGATATGAAGATCAACATATTTAGTCCAGTGCTTTACGAGACTTTTAAAACGGTCTCAAATTAGAGAAAACTGGACATATTTAGTTTTAATGATTCAAAGTTGAGAAAATTCGACACATTTAGCCCACTGCTTACGTGATTTATGGGACTAAATGTGTCGAGTTTTCTCAACTCTGAGATCATTTTGAAAATCTCGTAAGAATAGACTAAATGTTTCGACTTATTTTAATTTTGGGACTATTTTAAAATGGAGGACTAAAAACATTGGACCCCTATCTTATGGGATTAAAAGTGTAATTTTTGCCGATTAAATGAAAAGGGTTTGTATGTAAACATTTGAAATTTCACGGAAGGTTTTAGTAACTTAGAAAAGGGGAAATTTTAACTTGGATTGGGATTGACTAAACGTAAATGAATTATACGATAAGTGTAATACAATTGTGGTGCTATTAGGGTATAGTTCATTAGAATTTACCACAACGAGAAGCTTGACATCTTGACGTGTGAGTCGATCAGGCCCTTCATGTTCAGTATAATCAAGAAGAACATTCAAGAGATCTCCACTCCTATCTGATGCAGCAGCACTCCTACACTTGATCCGTTGATCAATCATGTAGTCGATCAGCTCTTGCAATCGATCATACGACACCCGGATTTTGCGCCTGATTCCCTGTGGATCAAACGGCCTTAAAAAAGGGAAATAGTCAGAAAGATTGGCCTTCGCCGCAAGCACCATTATGTTGGAGTTAAGCACTTGCAGCTCTTTCATGGCATCTGATCCAGGATCAAGCATGTCTGCAGAGAACACCGTCCTCGACAACAGCTTGATTATCGTGCTGAAAACTACCCCTCCAATGTAAATTTCTTTGCCACGTTCTCGAGCTTCAACAACACGTTCGACCATCGTTTTCACCACAGCTTGCCGCAAATGTTGCATCGAGTCCAGCTTCTGCGGCGTGAACATGTGGGTGTTGCAGATCTTCCGCAGTTTCCTCCACTGCGTGCTGGTCGGTAGCCAAGGGAGAGCAAGCTCGTACCCCTGCTCTGCTGTGATGGCGTCTGGAATAGGCCGTCCCACGAATTCAGAGTCGTGTTTCTGCAGAATTTCCTTGGCCATTTCTGCAGACGAAGCAACGACGATGTTAACGAACCCAAACTTTATTGTCATGAGAGGTCCATAAGTTTCGGCTAGCTTGGCTAGAGACTCATGGGTTCTGTATCTAATTATGCTGAGGTTTCCAATGAAAGGGAGGCCATTAGGGCCTGGAGGAAGCTTCTTCTTCTTGATGAACAGAGCATTTGAAAGTTGATGGAAAATATAAGTGACTAATAAGAGGGTAGAGATCACAAGTAAAAGACTATATAGTTCCATTTGCAATATGGTCTTTTATTTCCTTCTTGCTTGAGTGGTTTATGCCATGCATGTCAAGGGTTTATATAGTGAACGATCACAAGAATTAAGTTCAAAAGGATCTGTCATCTTTGTGTTGAAGTGAAGTCACTTGACTATTTTTGGAAGTACAGCAATAAATAGTTTGAAGGACTTTTTGATCTTATTATTCACCGGAAAGGTAGATTTGATTTTCTGTTGCAATTTTTATTGTATCTTCTATTCATATATATATAGACCACGTATTAAAATATTTCATTAAATAAAACTAACGACACAATCTTTGCACATATGATGTATGTGTATATATTAAATGAAATAGAAAATGCAATAGAAAGTTCAATCCGACTGGAAATAGTAGGTCTAAATTAATTTTAAGTACTGTTTTGGGTTAGAATTTTTCCTGTGCTAGATGAATTAGTAATGGAGTGGAAGCAATTGGAAGTAAAGAATAATGAGAACACGTGTCCGATACTCGAGAAACTTGCATTGGAAAGTAAAAATAGTTTATTGTTGAATTGATCTCTTAACAGAGTTATCAGCTATCTAAAGGAAAGAGTTTTAATCCTAGTAGAGGTAAAACAGGAATACAGTTGTGTATAAAATTCGGACTATCTCAAAAACCTACGAGACATGGTCCAAAAATACCCCACCACGGTATCAATATTCCAGCAAAATACTAGGCGCAAAAGATAACTACAGATATAAGAGAAATATGCAAAGTTCACTATAAAATAGAAAAATATAAATAGTTGCCTGGACGGGGAGTCAAAAAGATGGAATTTCACGATGATTTACGCCCCCTCATGACAATAGTGGCGAGGGGTTGGATTCTCTTTTCGAAGACGACCGAAACGGTTGCTGGCACGTCCCGTAATTACAACCGGATAAAAAATTATAACTGTTTCAAGTTCCACCGTTAAACCACACAACCAAAACACTTGAGCCTTGGGCTTACGCCTACCAAAACGTTATAAAAATGCATTAGCCTCTTGCTCTATATCAATTAGTCAGAAGATTAAACAATTCAAAATTGACTTGTATTAAAAGTAATAAATAACTTTTGTATAGAGGGTGTTTGCAACAACTTCTATTCTTTGGTGGAGAGTTGGTTGTTGAAAAAATTGTAGTTGTATTGAACGTTGGGAGTGCTTGCAATCAAAAGTGAAAAGTAGAAAAAGTTGAAATTGGGAAGTTGGCAAAAAAGTTTGATGTTTAAAATTTTACTAATAAATTGCAAAAATTTGGTAGGGAGAACTTATAGTTTTTTGGCTTGAATATGCTTATTTAAAATAGTTCAAAATTATAAGTTATAAATCAAAACATTTTTTCTAATTTAATTTTCATGAAAGAGTTATTAAACACTTAGGTTAAGCTTGCTACAAAAAAAATAAAATTGTTTAATAGCAATAGAATTTTTTACGGCCAAAAACCATTGCAATTATTGATAGATAGAAACGAAGTTCCAACGGTCTATTCCTGGTCGTTAGTTTGTAAGGTTGTGGAACTGCTTTTCTGATGGATTCTGGCTGCAGAGGGGCGAAAGAGGGGCCGAGTGTTCGACAGGGGCTTGGAGGCACACACTTCAGAGGCTGCTCGTCTGTGGACCTCAGCCGCACCCTCGACGCCCGTCGGTCGATCTTAGGACCCCCAACTCAAGAAGGATATCATGGACATCATGACCATCTTGAGCTATCTTTGCACGCATATAGGTCCCCCAACATTCCCGGATGCGCAACCTACCCCCCAAGCCTTCAATGAGGTCGAGTTTTCTTTGATAAGGTTATTATTATTCTCCTCGGAATAATACATCACCTTATGAGAAGGTATGCCCATTTCAGGTGGAATGACAGCTTCTATTCCGTACACTAAAGAGAAAGGACTTTCTCCTCTGTGTACGTTCTTGGGGTAGTTCGGTGGGCCCAGAGGACACTGCTTAATTCTTCTACCCAGTTACTCAGACCCTTTCTAACCTTTTTTTGATTCCTTGTAGTACGATGTGATTGGTAACTTCTACTTGTCTGTTGGCTTGGGGTGTGCTGCGGAGGTGAACCTTTGCATTATGCGTAACCCCCTACACCAAACTTGTATTTTGTACCCTTAGAACTGTCGACCATTGCCTAAAATGATTTCCCAAGGGAGCACAAAACGACAGATTATGTTTCTCATAAGAACTTCATAACCCCCCCCCCCCCTCAGTAATGCGAGCGAGGGGTTCAACCTCTACCTACTTTGTGAAATAGTCGATTGCTACTAATAGGAGCTTTCATTATTCTAGTCCCAGAGGGAACGACCCTACCATATCCGTACCCCATTGTGCGAAAGGGCAAGGAACCAGCAGGGTGACCAGTGGTTCGGTCGGCTGGTGTATGACGGGGCAATGTTTTTGACATCATTCACACTTGTTTACTAGTTGTCGAGCGTCCTGCCTGATGGTGGGCTAAAAGTTTCCAACTCGCAAAGTTTTATTAGCCAGGGCTAGCGTCCTTGCAAGGGACCCACAACACCTACTATGAATTTTATCTTCTTCTCGCGACAAACACCTTAAAAGAAGGTGTCTGATGAACTCTTGTAAAGGGTGTCTCCCATGAGTAGGAAACATGTAGCTCGTACTTTTAGTTGGGCAGCCTCCCAGTGATCTAATGGGAGGAGGCCCTTCTTTATCCAATCTAAGACAAGCTGCCTTCAACACCCCCCCTTTCCCTCCCCCTCCCCCTCCCCAAGGAGAACAACTTGTACCTCCATGGGGGCTTCTGGCTTGGAAAGGTGTTGTATGGTTATCTGTCGGGTTTTACAGTCGTCCAGGGTGCTGGTCAGTTTGGATAGACAAACAACCTTATATTTTCTTCTTGACGGATCTTAATGAATCGATCTCAAACCTGGATTTCAATTCTTCGACTCTCTGCCGGTGTTGTATCATACTTTTCTCTTTGCCTTCATACACTCCCTTAATTTGTTTTGAGTAGGCTGCAAGTTGTCGTGCACCAACTTTCTAGGCCATCCTCATGCCTGAAGCGAGGGCCTCATACTCGCCCTCGTTATTAGAGGCTTTAAAATTGAACCTAATTGCGAATTCCAAGTCTTCACCCTTGGGGGAGATAATGACTATCCCGGCTCCGTTGTCTTTAGTTGTGGAGGATATGTCCACATGCAATAGTCATACTTTTTTCTGGGAGGGGGGAGCCGATCTTAGCATAGGCTTTCCTGTGCCTTGATGGTTATTCGTGGTATATATGATATGTCGTATTCGCTCAACTCGACAGCCCACTTGATCAACCGTCCGGAGGTATCAGGCCTACTGAGGACCTTTATTAGCGGATGATTGGTCCTGACTCCGACTGGATAAGATAGAAAGTATGGTTGCAGCTTTCGGGCTGTGACTACCAGGGTAAAGGCTATCTTCTCAATGGGGTTGTACCCCCGTTATGCTCCATTGAGAACTTTGATGACATAATATATAGGTATTTGATGACCCTCCTCCTCCCTGTGAAGGACAGAGCTTATCACCTGGGCAGTGGCCGACAAATATACGTACAATGTATCCCCTACGGAGGGGTTGACCACTAATAGGAAGCTCACCAAGTACTTCTTGAGTTCTTCAAAGGCGTTGTGGCATTCTATCCCCCACTTGAAGTTCTTAGCCTTCTTTAGAACCCTAAAGAAAGGCAGGCCTTTTTTTCTGCGAACTTAGCGATGAATCAATTTAGCACAGCTATCCTCCCCATGAGGTGTTGTACTTCATTACCGTTAGTGGGACCTTCATGTCTAGAACTGTTTTTATTTTGAAGGGATTAGCCTCTATACCCTTCCCTATTACAATAAACCCCAAGAAACGACATCCTTTCACTCCAAAGGCGCATTTAGCTGGGTTAAGCTTCAATCGATACTTTCATAGGACTTCGGATGTTCTTCCACGTCGAAAATGTGATCATCGGCCTGTTTACTTTTTACTAACATATCAACCACATAAACTTCCATATTCCTCCCTAGCTAGGGGCGGAATTTCTTATCTGCTATGCGCTAGTAGCTTGCCCCATCATTCTTGAGTCCAAACGCCATGGTTACGTAACAAACGTCCCTACGAAAGTGATGAACCTGACCCTATTGTGATCCTTCGGGGCCAACATGATTTGGTGATATCCATGGGGGACATCCATCATACTTAGGAGCTCGCTCCCAGAGGTAGAAGTCTTTGAGATAGGCTTTGTTGAGTTTCCAAAAGTCCACGCACATCCACCATTTCCTTTTGGGCTTGGGGACCAACACTACGTTGGATAGCCACTCTGGAAACTGTATTTCTTTGATATGTCCTGCTTCCAAGAGTTTATATACCTACGCCTGGATAATTTTGTCTTTTCTAGGCAAAAATGTATTTTCTTCTGTTTGACTGACTTCATGGAGGGATCAACGTGGAGGTGATGCATAATTACCTCAGGGATTATCCCTTCTAAGTCTTGTGCCATCCAGGCAAGAATGTCCATATTTCGTTGAAGATACTGGATTAATTCCTCCTTGAGTTGTCCCTACAATTGCAATCCAATTCGAGTGGTTCTGTCTGGATCCTCAGGGACTAGTTTAATAGCAAGTAATTCCGCTGCAGGTTGTACTTTAATGAGGTCCTCCTCCTTGGGACTTGCCTTTTCTAAGGGGCGACCTTGTTTTTTAAGGTCCACTTCCTTGGAAGTATCATTTCCTTGGCCTTTCTGGGACTCCTATGAGGGTAAGTCCCCGGTATCACATTTTTTACCTTTTCGTACAGCCTTTACATAGCATTTTTGTGATTGGATTTGGCCCCTATTGACCCAACCTATTCCCCCTTGCATGGGGAATTTTATCTCCATGTGAAAGGTGGACATGACAACTCAGAATGTATTGAGGGTAGGCCTTCCCAAGATCTCATTGTAAGCTCAAGAATATCACCACCAGGAACTTTATCAGGCAAGTCCTTCTCCTTGGCACCTCCCCCAAGGAGAGAGGGAGGGTAATCATGCCTCGAGGTCACACCATTTCTCTGGAGAACCTGTATAAAAAGGTTGCTACTGTCTCTAAGGGGATATCTCTCAGCTGCATTTGGTCATAGGCCCCTCCCTCTAAGGATGTCTGTCGAACTTCCAGAATCTATGAATATCCAGCTGACTTTATCATTAGCCAAAGTCGTGGTTATCACCAAAGCATTATTATGAGGTAGGGCTAATCCTGCCCTTTTGATTGGTCCATATTGGATAATGGGAAGGAGTATTGACAACGACGTCGACCTTCCATACGTCCTTCATAAAACCATTTTCTGCTTCTTAACGAGGGTTTTCTTGGTCCTGTGAGAGTCTCCTCCCATGGTCCTCTAGTTATCATTCGACTGAACCCCTTCCTCTGAGCGCCCTGAGGGCGCATGTTTGTGTCATTCTCCCTTGGGAAGATCGAGACTAGGCTCAGTGGGGGCCTTCCCTTTATTCACTTCTTCTGATATGGACCGGTGCCCTGGGTCTTTCCTTTACATATGAACTCCTGCAAGTACCCATTCGAAATAATGATGAAGGTTGCAAAGTGGAATAACGCGAATATGAAAATGCTTTTCGTGGCTTTATCAACAATTTCGTGTGCTTGTGTAAGGTCAAGATATGTTACCCATTACTACGAGAAGAACATGCTTTTATAGTTGAGTCCCCCAACGAACAAGGAGTCTTATCCCCCAGGGAATCCGGGGGTGGTTGTTGTGGATAGGCCTCCTCAGAATCCCGAATCGATTGAAGAGATCCTGAGGGAATCCAGAGACTGGGGAAGATCAAAGTAGGATAGGAAGCCTACTAGCCACATCCAGATTTCTTGGGGGAGGTTAGCCACGACTGAGGCTTCATCAAGTCCTTGTAGTACTCCATGTGTGCGCCCATGTCATCCTTGCACGAGTAATCTACTGCCACGTGGGCGATTGTCATCTTGGCGGCCAGGGTGGCATTAGGCCCCCTGCCACCTCGGGTTGATGAACTCCATCCTTGGGCTCCGTTCTTCTTGGGCCAAGGGTGAGTGGGAGCTTTTGGGGCCCTCCTCAGGCCTCACGTTTTATTTGGCCTCCTTGATTCGTGCTGGCTTTCATACATGGGCTGCAGATTAGGCCAACCCTCCTTGGGTATATAAAAAGTATATCACAATGAAGTGAAGTTATATAAAAATGAGTAGAGTGCATAATCTCATTGAAATTAAGCTAGTTTACAATTTATTTGGATCTATAAGTTTTTTTTTTATTTTTTATAATATGTGATTTATTACATTATCTAACATTCAAATTTAAACTAATTCAATACGTCAATAATTCAAATCAAATACATTCAAATGAGATAAAGAAATAAGTAACTACAATTTATTCAGCCCAAATATTGCAATATCCATCAATTCTTAAAACGTTATTCCATTTAGTAATAATTTTGACGTAGTGATGTATAGAAGTCTCAATATTATTAGAACAAACAACATCCTAAGTTATATTTTGTAGGTAGGTCACAGAATTGATACATAATTATCACGCATAGTTTAGGAAATATTGCAATTTTGGTCATTTAAGTATGAGGGGCGGTGTTTTTGGTCCTATACGAATTTACTTTTGCAATGTGGTCTCATCATTTTTCAAAATTCGCGAATTGAGGACAATTCCGGCTAATTTAGTTGGAAAATCGCAGTATTGTTGTGCACGTGAGACGCTAATTGGGATTTCCAGCCAGATTGTCCTCTAATTATCTATTTTTTTAATTGTTGGACCAAACTTGCTAAAATTGATTTTAATAGGACCAAAATTGCCACCCCTTTACTTATAGGATTAAAATTATATTTTTTTTTTCCAAAAAAAATTGATTTCTAAAGTTGGGTTGTAAAATTTTAACAAAAAATAAAAGCTACAAAATTTATGTCCTTAATAAAAAGATATAATTTAAAGTACCATATCATTGATATTCCATATTCAATTCTTGTTTTTTTCGGCATGGAGCCGACTGCTATCGGGTCTCAACACCATCTGGTGGATCAGTTTTCTAATGAGCCATATTTAAATATGTTTTGGTCCGATTTAGCAAATCAAATAAAGAAATATTTCATACTGCAGTCGGGATCCGTCTATCTTATAAATTTATAAAGCTCAATTTTCATATGAATTTTAATTTAGGACTCAATTATCAGCCAATTTGTTTGAACTTCTAATTAGTAATTTATCCCAAAAATTTTGAAAAATAGTAATTTTCTCCTGTAAGTATGTGGTTGACAATTAAAATTTTGACCATTTGAGAGAAAATAGTATTTTTGATCTCATAAGTTAGGTTTGTTTCATTTTTTGTACCATTTATTATGGGAGTAGGACTTCTATCCCATAACCTATAAAAATTAACAGTTTTGGTCCTTCCCGTTTTTCCGTTAGTTTTTTAATGGAGTTGTCACTTTTGCGTTATTTTTTTGTGTTAGAGGGAAAATTTTCTCCATTTCTTGCTTGGTGACATTATTGGAAGAATATAACTAACTTTGTGAGCATAAATCAAAGTTGGAAGCCATTACGGCAAAGAAAGGGTTTTTCTCCCATTACCCACAAAATTTAGTAATTTTTAATTAGTCTTATTTATTATTGCAATTTGGTTCAAATAGAAGAGTTTATGAGCCAAAAAACTTAAATGGCCAAATGTAAAAATGTAGGCAACAGAAAGCTTTATGGAAAGTTGTGAGGGCTACTATTGTAACAGAAATTTTTTACATTTTTCACATTCGGTGATTTAATTTCCTACATTTTTTTACATTCGGCCATTTTAGTATTTTTGGCTCATAAATTCTTCTATTTTGTAACAAATTGCAACGATAATTAAAACTTAAAAATTGCTAATTTTGTGGCTGAGGAGAGAAAAAACCCTTTCTTTAGTACCTTAATGGCTTTAAACTTTGATTTTCTCTCACAAAGTTAGTTATATTACCCTCCAATAATGTCACCAAGTAAGAAATGACGGCAAATTTTCCTCCAACACAAAAAATTAACGAAAAAGTGGTAGCTCCATTAAAAAACTAACGAAAAAATGGGGAAGGACCAAAACTATTAATTTTTATAAATTACGGGGCTAAAAGTGCTACTCCCATAATAAATGGTACTAAAATGAAACAGGCATAATTTATGGGACCAAAAAATGCTATTTCCCTATCATTTGAAAACAATTCTGGCTAAATATTCATAAATTGACCGAAAATCCCTAGATTAGTGTGTCAAATGCACAATACTAAAAAAAATTAGTATTTAATCATAATTAATTATTATAATTAAAAATAAATTAATTATTTATAATCATAATTAAAAATAAATACGTCATCAACTGCACCCCGTGGTTGTTGGCCATGAATGTTTTGTATCATCCAAATTGTCTTTTTGTACAATTTAAGAAGATAAGGTCACATAATAAATGTAGCATGCATGTTTTGCGTCATCTATTTCTTCGCCCTCCATCCAATTTGTCTTTTTGTTAACAGTTTAACAAGAAAGGGTTCAACACTGAGAAGGTTTGCTGATCTAAGTGGTCTTAGGGTCTTATCAGGTATGCAAATACATTGACTAATTAAGCGGTCGACACGTATTTTATTGTTGGAAAAATTGCACAACACCTCTCTTGGTATAAAAAATTATTAAAATTTACATGTATTGATTAAATAACAAAAAAAAAATCTTGAAATCATAACTCTGAAAAAAAAAACTCTTTTCGTAAAAAAGAAAAAAAACGAAGAGTTAATTGCACGCCCTAGAAATACAATTGAAATAATTTTTTTACCAACTTTCAGCCTTTGATTTCTTTGAATGGACATAATTGCCCTTGTATTCAATTATCTTACATTATCCCTTTTCTTTTATTTTTGGATAATTCCATACCTTTTTAATATTTTACTGAAAAAATATAATAAATACTAAAAAAATAATATTCATTCTATATTTAAATGTAAAAAGTATCATTACATAAAGTTAAATTATTCTACATATTTTACATATGAAATATCAAAATTTGTCATTATTTTAATATCATTGATAAGTTTTAAAATCAAAATATATGATTTTATTTCTAAATATTATTAGTTAATTTGAATTATAATTTTTTGTATTTTGAATTTGTATATTTATATAGATTTTAAACTCTTAATATAATTATATTTAAATATTAAAAATACATAATTGAAATAAATGTTTATCTTCTCCAACCCACTACCCTTCGTCCGCCTCCCGCCATTCGCCGGCCATTGTCCATGCCCCTGAAACTCGCCGACCGCCACAGATATGGACGACGTCGTCGTCGCGCACCATCGCGCAGGTGGCGACGACCGTCGTCGGCAACCCAGATCTAGGTGGCGACGTCGTCGTCGCCCATTGTAGGCAATGGACTTTGTCTCTCAAACAGGTGACGGTGGTGGAGATGGATCTGGGCGGCGGCCCTCTACCTGTGAATCCACATATATATATATATACACTATATGATATATATATATATATTAGACAGAAATGTAAATATTATAATATGATAAAAATATTTTCTATTTTTATATATTATTCTATATATAAACATATAAATATAAAATATATATTTAAAATACGTAAAATTTGGACCATTCATTTTTAATTATTGAAGATGAATAGCTATTAAAAATTGATTAGATCCGACAGTTCAAGTAAGATCAACAGTCTTTATAATAAAAATAACTTATTATATGTAAGGGTATAAAGGATAACAATTACAAAATTATTGGGGTTGAACAAAAGGGTAAATCATCTAAAGACCCCGTGTGATTTAGAAATTCGGCTGAAACCAACCGTGTAAAAAATATATGCAAACAACCCCGTGTTTTTTTGAGGCCCTATCAAGCCCTAGTGGCCGATAGGGCTTGGCCTCCTCCTATGGCTAGTTTTAGGCTTAAATTTATTTTTCCCATTAAAAAATATATAATAAAAAATTACATTAATTTATATTATTATAAAAGAAAATTTTTTGGCGTATCAACTTTTGAATGTCCAAACTTACCCTTCATATCATTTCTTTCTTTAAAAAAATTATTGGTCCGAAAAGTAATTTTATTGTTTTTCTCTCAACCCACTACTCCACGTTTCTCTCACCTCACTCCATGTTTTTTTTTTTTTAATCTTACTAACTTTTTCTTCTCATTCCTTCACATTTTTTTTCTTTTCATCTCACACCATAATTTTTTTATATGCTCGTGGGGACCACGTGCAACAATGACTAGTTTATTTAAAATTAACTTATTCAAGATCCCTACTTTTAGTCTCTCTCTACTATTTAAAACTCATGATTTCCACTTAGCAAAGAAGAAAAATTTGCTCGATCTTGTGATTTTCTCAACACCTAGTTATAATTTTCTCAAAATTCCTCTTGCTTTTATTTTTTCTGCTATTGATTTTTCATTTATGTATTTCGATTTTTGACCAACTTATTTATTTTGATAGTTTTTTAATTTATTTTTTATTTATTAGATAAAATGAATTATAGTTTTTCTAGATCATTTTTTCGGTTCTTGTAGAGAGAACGCCAAAAAGAAAAAATATGCGACTTATTCAAAATTTTAAATTAGTTGTTTATCATTTAACTTGATAAGTTATTATTTAAATTTTCGAGACAAATAAATATGTTTAGATATAAAAATTGATTATGATCTTTTTTAAACTTATGATTATATAAATGTAAGTTTTAATTTTCAAAAAATGGATATATATTTGTCATTTAAAAGATCGAGAAATTTGTTACTCATGAATTTCAAATCACCCCTCAGTCGGAGTAATAATTATAAGAGTTAATTGTACTTACATCATTGCATGTATTTAATTTGAAACGATGATCATAGTAATTTAATTTTTTTTATGAATATAATATTTTTATTTATCAAATTAATTAATTAAATTTTTATAGGGTTAAACAAAATTGCTGGCTTCACTACTGGTTTTATTAGCCGTTGATCTTTGTTAGTTTAAAATGAACGATCTAGATTTTAAGTAATTTTAAATATATATTTTTATATTTATTTATATATACACAATTATATATAAAATAAAAAATATTATAATATATATA
Organism: Sesamum alatum; assembly: GCA_034509735.1. Taxonomy (NCBI): domain Eukaryota; kingdom Viridiplantae; phylum Streptophyta; class Magnoliopsida; order Lamiales; family Pedaliaceae; genus Sesamum; species Sesamum alatum. Next base: position 6,676,577 of record JACGWO010000007.1, on the reverse strand, counting down.
CATACATATATATGAACATGGTGGGTGGCGTCACCCTAGATCTAGGCGACCTCCGTCGCGCAGGTGCCATTGCACAGGCGTCGTCGCCTCTGTTATTTTGAGGGCGACGGTGCCGCCCCCCATTCCTTGGCAATGGCATAGAAGCAAGGAGAAGGGGAACATACGCGACGGTAGGCGGCGAGGGGCGGGGGTTACGTGGGTGGAGGTGGGTGGCTGAGAGGCAAAGAGGCCAAGAGGAGATGGCAGATGGTGGGAGGCGGAAAGGAGATGGGAAACGACGGGGGTGGTGAGGAGATGCAGACGGCGGGAGGTGGTGAGGAGATGCAGACAACGGGGTGGCCGGGGTTTGCAAGGGTGGGGATTTAGGGAAGATGAAGAGTCGTTTTTTTATTTTTTATTTGTTTATATTTAAATTAAAATTTATTCGATTAAGTTTATATAAATTTGTACAATTTTAAAATATAATCAACACAAAATTAGAATTCTTAATTAACTAATAATATTTAGAAGTAAAATTATGTATTTTTATTTTAAAAACATATAAATTATATTAAAATAATTTTAATACTTGATATTTTAAAAATAATTTTATTTAATAATATTTTACCATATAATACTAAAGAATATTAATTTTTAGTATTTATCATATGTTTTCCAACAAAATACGAAAAATGTAAAGAATTAACCAAAAATAATAAGAATAGGGAGTATTTTGTCAATTCAAGGAGGGTAAAGGCTAAAAATGGGTCAAAAAATTACTCCGATCGTATTTCCAGCGCGTGTAAGCCACTCTCCATTTTTTTGAACGGAGGAAGTTTTTAGCTATTTAATTAACATAGGTAAATTTTTAATAATTTTCGTATAACACAAGGGGGTATTATGCAATTATCCCTAAATAAGATAAATGGAGAGGAGAGCATGTGCATGATTTTAGAAAACATAGGGTTTCTTTTTGCCTATTTTTTTAATATAGGGGACTTTTATCTGAATTTTCAAAGCACATGGAAATTTTTATGCAATTTTCCCTTTATTTTTTCAAATTGCACATGTATCAGGTGTAGCATGAATAAAACTCAGTAATTACTTTTGAAAGGCACATGTAACTACTTGTTTGCTCTTTTCTTTTCATCTAAAAAAAGAAAAAAGAAAGAACTAAAGATACTTTAAGTTGCGTTTGGATTGAGAGATTTCAAATCTCTAAAATAAATCATTTGAACTTGGTTAATTGCTTCTAAATTTAAAGGATTTCAAATCATATGTCTCTAATTTTGAACCATATTTTGTTAAACATTTATGAATTTCAAATTCATCTAATATGGAGTTATTTGAAATTCTTTCTCTAAATTTTTTCTTTAAATTCAAATTCATCAATCTAAATATAACTTTAATATTTTCTTTTCATAGGAAGGTGGAGTTTGTTGCGAATTTTCCTCCTTTAAGTAGGCGATGTGTTGTGAGAGATGAAAACTTTTAATTTTTTGAATAAAATAATATGTCTATCTACTTTTGCAAATTCGGTGCAAAATTTATGAGGTAAAATATAAGTTACCGTCCCGTGATACATGAAATGTTTAAAAAAAAACTGAGAAATATAAAGTTACCCAACTTGAGAGGTAAAATATAAGTTACCCTGCTTTACAAAATAGAGCATGCTACCCCCTCAATGTGAGAGTGCACAATACACACTACTTTTTAGCATTTTTTTACTTTTTAACTGCAAAATTTCACTTTTACCCTATTTAAGAATTGTTAGATTTAAAGATTATATAAATGAATAGTCCAAATTTCATCAACAATATCTACTGTTCATATTTATTTGATATAAAAACATTTGATATATAAGCATTTTAATATATATAATAAAATATATAACTTTTTTTTGAAGAAAATATAAATTTATATATATTTGTTTACATTTAGATATAGATTTTATATATCTTTAATTATTATGTATTTATATACATATATATACATATATATATAGAGAGAGAGAGAGAGAAGGGGGGAGGGTACCGACACGACAGAGGGACAAGAGCGAAGGCGGTGATGGAGGGGAGGAGGCGGTCGGGGTAGATTTGGGCGAAGGAGGGGAGGCAGCGGCTTGAGGGGTGAGAGATGACACGGTCGGTGGTGGAGGAAGAAATTTGGGGTGCGGCGGGATGGGGAGAGAGGTTTCGGTGGAGAGGGCAGGGAAGGGAGGGGGTTGGACGGCAGGCGGGGGTCGTAGCGGGCTGACTGGGAGGGGAGAAGATAAAAATTATGTACAAATAAAATCTCAACCGTTGATTTAAATTTTATTTATCTCAATCGTTGATTTAAATCTTATTGATTTCAATAGCAGATTTGTGACAAATAAAAATTGAACAGTTGATTAATTAAGGTGTAAAATTAATTTATTGTCAAAATCATGAAAATTCTCATGGAGTGTGCGTGTAAGACATCGCCGTTGTAGGGTTTTGTTTCTCTATTTTGAAAAATATAGAAGGGTTTTTGCTGCTTTTATTTTTGTCAGGAGTATTTTGAACATTTCATGGATCATAGACGGTAATTGTAATTTACCCAAAATTTATGTAATTCTTTAGGTATTTGGAATTTGTTTGGACAAAAATAAAGAAATTACTGCCAATTTTTTTTTTTTTTAAAAAAAAACGAAATAGGAAGGCCATTCATAACATGTCTCAATTCATCAAACCAATAATTCTTGTTCAAAACATTCACCAACTAATTGTGCACTTATCATCTAGATTTTGCTCCGAAAACAGTCAAATTAAAGGGAAGAGAATTGGGAGAAAATTATTGTACTTATGTAATTGTGAAGAAAATGTATATAAGCTGGTCTATATATACATGATGTGGAAGCTGTTATTTGGCTCTCATAACTAATTTTATTTCATTGTTTTAGTCGTCGCATCTAAAGGAATCGATACAAGCCCAAAATATTAAATGGGCAACGAAAGCGATAAATAAAATAATAAATGAGATCATATTCTACGTCAACCAAGGTGTTCATGCACTTGCACACCAATAAGTTGATGTGAGTCAAAGGATAAATACCACTTTAATAGAATTGGAGTATCCTAGCTTCAAAAGCTCTCATCTATCAACAGTTTCTTGCTTTGTTCACACAAGAGCAAAATTATGCTCTCTGTAGCAAGTCCACACATAATACTAACTTGTAGCTCTTTGAGCCTTGCTATAAATTCAAGAAACTGCAACTAGAACAACATTTTTATGAAGTAGAAAGTGTTCTAAGTTTCTTAAAAAAATCTTGAATGAATTTCAAACTCTTAAGAAAAGGATGAAAATATAAACTTTTTAAGAAAGAGAAGAGATACATGAGGGAAAGGGAGCAAGATCTATATATCTATATATCTCACCATGGCTCCAACTCTCTCTATATATACAGGTGGTGGTTCATTCAAGTCAATTTTAGGTAAACTTTATTCATGAGGATGTACCTCCTAATCACTGGCCTTTAATGCATGGTAGGTCCATATGGTCCCTTGAGAATCTCTCGAGACTTCACCACAATTTGAATTAAATACACATTGACTTTGAATAAGTAATTAATTGATCAAATAGATTAATTAAATCCACATCGAATCTTTATTTAATTTTTCGACCTGAGATTAATTAATCCCAACATTCAAATATTTAATTAATTCAATTAATTAACACTTTGGGTTTTCTATAACATAGGACCTCAATTGAATAATTCAATTATTCAAAATTATTAATTTAAACTCCTGTAGATTAATAATCTCTCTCTTTCGAAATTAATTCAATAATTAATTTTCATCCGAAATTATTCTCCAATTAATTTACCACAATATCGTTAGTATTTGTGTGTGACCCATATAGGTTCACGTTTAGCTAGATTTGGATTTGTATCATCTCATCTATTTTTTAAGCATTTTTTTTTAGAAAATAGAATAAAAGTACCGTAAGGGCAAAATTGATAATTTTAGGCCTCCATTCAAAGATTACATAATTTCATTAAAAATCAGAGGGTGTTCATGATTTTAAAAAACCAATCTAAAGGTATTCGTAATGATGTGGAAGTTACAATTCGCCATTTTCTTTGTGATAGTATAAATAATTTATTTTAATTCATTTTTAAAATTATGGACGTACATGGATGTGTCACTATTACTGGTTATAGATAAGCGGCCATGGCCAAGTTAAAGGCTAAAGAGTTCCGCCCGGCACGAACCGGCGTGGCATCGTACCGGACTGGACCGAGTTCCTATCGCCTGTTTTGCCTCTGTTTTCGGGCATTAACTCCTGCAAGGCCTTCCACCAGTTCGTCTCTCCGGGAACCACCGCCTTCCGCCGTGAATTTTGGTCGCCTCCTCCAACCATAGGTGGTTCCAGAAGTGACTCAGGCAAGTTCTCTTTTGGTGAAAGTTAAGGAATACAAATTCGATACCTTTCTCAACTGTTCGATAGAATGCGTGATTGAGGAAATCTATTTGTGAGTTAACTTGAACTAATCACTTTTGTGGTTATTGAGACCCCTTCTTTTCTTAATTTGGTGTACTATTGTTTATAGGGTACGGATCTTCTAGTTTAACTTGAATTGGCTTCATGAACTTTAACTAGTTATTTTCTTTAGATAAGTTCTTTTGGTTTTCTGTTAAGTTGGTTCCATGTGTTCTTTTTCCTGGCGTTTGTCATGTTCATCTCAGTGGTATGCTCTTGTTCATGTTTCTTCCTTGATTGTTGAAAAGCAAAAGTTTTGAGTATGAATTAACCAAGTGAGACAATACTTTTTCTGCAAGGCGGTGAATGAGAAGGATTGTATGTAAATCAGAATAACTGATTGGACAATATTGAGTGTAGGCTTGAAGATGGGGAAAGTCGGAAGCTTATCATGTTGCAAAAGGAAAAACGAATAGCAGCAAGCAAAACAAGCAAAGCCATTGCTGGAAATATTTTTCTGTGTATAGAATCAGTGCTCAGTAGCGTTTAAATAGGGGAGTGCCCAAAATATCTACAAACCAACCCCAACTTACTCTAACATAATGTGCCAGATGTACAAACGAACTCAGCACAAGTGCTACTACTAACATTGTACATGAGGAAGGAAAAGACGTAATAACAAAACAGCGACTTTGCACACGAGCTCATCCAACTCCAGTGGCAGCTGCAGAAGTATGATCCTCTTCATATCATTTGACTTGGAATGTGGTTTTGTATTCTGTAATGATTATTCAGATCAGTTTCTTTGGTTGGAGTGTAGTATCAGTGGTTTCTGATCCCCACGGTTCCTAGCAGTGGAGTTGCAAAGGTTTCACTCACACTTGTTTGGTTTGAAAATTATCATATTACATATTTTCTGTTAGTATATCTGTTAAGGGTGAATAGATCTTCACTGACATTGCAGTTCTTTAAAACATGTCTTAAATTCTTTTAAGAGTTTTTACTGAAAAATATGGCATCCCTCAGATATGAGATATGCACTTCCGCTTTTACACTTCCGAATGCAGAGGAAGACAAATTGATTATTCCTAGAGGATTCTAATTAAATTAGTTGCTCATCACAACATTCTTGTTCACCTGTTTTGATTGTTTTTTTTATTTTTTTTACCTTTCTCTGTACTTTTACTTTTATGAATTAAACAGATGCCTATGTCCTATGAGGATTTGAAACAGAAATCCTTATGAGCTTTGGGTGAGATTTTGGGAGAAGAATTATTTTATGATCGTTGATAGACTTTGTGAAGTATACTTCTCACTGCAGTTGAGACTGAAGAATGGCAAAGCAGCCCCAGTCCTTTTACCTTCAAGAATGGTTGCAGAGAATTATTGTCATTGACAGCAACATGAATGGTTCTGTGCAGTGTATAGCACTAGCTTTGGCTCGAAGTGACTCAGTTTCCTACAGATCTTCTCTTCTGGTGTCCCTTGCATTGGGATTGTTAACTGAAGTATTTTCTTTGCTGTGCATCTATAATAAGGTTCTTAAATTTCCTGACGAAAATCGGACAGCAGTACTTGATGAGATAAAAAACCATCTAAGTAGTGTTATTTCTAAGGAAGCTGGAGCTAGAACTGGTGCTTTCTGCAATCAGTATGCATCATCCGATGAATGCAGTCGGAGTACAGTAGAGAATCTCATATGGGATTACTGTCAGGAAGTTTACTTGTGGCATCGAGAGGGCAAAGGCGATGCTTGTTGGCAGCCGAGATAAACTAATCAGGGAGACAGAAAATTGCTGAATGCATGTGGTTTTTGCATTAGGGGTAAACAAAACACAGGCTAGACACAAGATTAAACCGAGAAACTCAATTAGAAGTCTCAGTAAGAATATTGGTTTCATTCTCTTGTATGGGATATTTCCGCCGGATGCGTTTGCCTGAGTAGTGAGTATATGGATACAATTAGAGCTGTTATTGTAAGCGTCCAGGAGCATGAATCAGCTTGTTAGACATCTTCCTGCCGGAAATCCTGAGACTGTGGGTTCGATAAGCTTAAACAGAATTAACGCACGCCTCTAAACATCAACGTGGAAATGAGAAACTTCTGCCCTCTCACCTCTGGTTCTGCAAACACTATCTGGATATGCTGAAGTTGCAGCCAGATTTCAGAAAGAAAAATCAGATTACCCAGTTTGTACCGGCAACAGCATTTATTTGTAACCATGAGAACGAGCCTCTTGCTTATTTTGGTACAGTTGCAACACACACACAACATAAATTTTGATCAGGTACTAATTCTCACAGGAATGGCCACAAGTGGTTCAGCTTTGCGGAGAGTCACACCAAATTTCTCCGTCATGTCCATGTTTTCAGGTGCCATCCCATTCGGCAGTTTCCAGTCAAACGTCTTAACGAGGTTAACAACAATCAGGGCCACCATTCTAACAGCAAGATTCATTCCAGGGCATATACGTCTTCCAGCACTAAACGGCGTGAACCTGAAATCACTGCCCCTGAAATCAATGTCCACATTGAGAAACCTTTCAGGCATAAAGCATGTTGGATTCTCCCAGTATGTAGCGTCCCTGGAAATCGACCAGGCGTTCACCCAAATTCGGGTGTGTTTTGGGATGGTGTATCCCTGAATCTCTACATCTTGCTCGGCCCGATGGGGCAGGAGGAGTGGCGATGTTTGGTGCATCCTCATTGTTTCTTTTATCACTGCAGTTAGATATGGGAGTCGAGCGATATCTTGTTCTTGAACTATTTCTCCAGGTGTGATTTTCTCAGAGAGTTCTTGTTTTGCCTTGGAGAGGACGGTTGGATTGTGAAGCAGCTCTGCCATTACCCATTCCACCGTTGAGGTGCTGGTGTCTGTGCCTGCTATGAATATTTCCTAGCATTTATGTTACACAGGCTCGTTAGGATGGCTGTGTTTTTGCAGTAATTCAGGATAGTTAAATTACTCCAGTTGATTACAACAGTTTTTCTCAAAAGTTTGTGTAATACTTTCATTTTGAATTATATACAGAATAATAACATTCCTTTTTTTTTTAGTAAAAGAATAATTACATTTCTATATTTTTGAAAATAAAATATAGGGATAATTATATCTGCACTCCTGATACTATGGTGTACTCACAGAAATCATGCATGCTTTTTGAAAAATCATAGATACAATCCCACCAAAAATTAAATCATTGACACAAATTATCACTATTTTTTTGAAAAAACTATAGATACACCCCTGAGAGACGTCAATAACATTACACAAATTATGTTTTTTTTGTTGCCAGGAGTATTTTTGTAATTACGCAAAAATAAGGGTAATTTTTGTAAATAAATCATATATTAGGGATGTAAATATGATTATCCATAGAATATAACATCCCATCAATTTCTAAGTATTACTATTTGCTTAAATGAAAAGGGTTTCCCAGTGAATATTTGAAATTTCGAGGGAGGTTTTAGTAACTCAAAAAATGAAAAATTTTAATTTTGATTGGAACTGGTCAGACTTGAATGAATTATATGACAAGTGTAATACATTTGTCTTATTGCTATATTTTTTAGTGATAGATTTATAGACTTGTTACATGATTGGTTTGATTCGATTTAGGCAGAAGAAAATTAAGCTTGAATAGCTGTGAATATTTGTATTTTCCGAAACCAAAAAGGTTCCTTGTGTGGATCTGAGAATTGCCTGAAGAATAAAGATAAAGTTAGTCAATTTACCACAACGAGAAGCTTGACATCTAGACGTGTGAGTCCATCAGGTCCTTCATCTTCAGTATAATCAAGAAGAACATCCAAGAGATCTCCATTCCTATCTGATGCAGCACTCCTACACTTCATCCGTTGATCAATCATGCCGTCGATCAGCTCATGCAATCGATCATACGACACCCCGATTGTGCGCCTGATTCCCTGTGGATCAAACGGCCTTAAGAAAGGGAAATAGTCAGAAAGATTAGGCTTCGCCGCAAGCATCATTATGTTGGCATTAAGCACTTGCAGCTCTTTCATGGCATCTGATCCAGGATCAAGCATGTCTGCCGAGAACAGGGTCTTCGACAACAGCTTCATCATCGTGCTGAAAACTATCTCCCCAATGTAAATTGCTTCGCCACGTTCCTCAGCTTCACCGACACGTTGGACCATCGTTTTCACCACATCATGCCGCAAATGTTGCAGTGAGTCCAGCTTCTGGGGCATGAAAATGCGACTGTTGCAAATCTTCCGCAGTTTCCTCCACTGCGTCCCGGGCGGTAGCCAAGGGAAAGCAAGCTCGTAGTCCTTCTCTGCTGTGACGGCGTCTGGAATAGGCCGTCCCATGAATTCAGGGTCATGTTTCTGCAGAATTTCCTTGGCCATTTCTGGAGAGGAAGCAACGACAACGTTAATGAATCCGAGTTTTATTGTCATGAGAGGTCCATAAGTCTTGGCTAGCTTGGCTAGAGACTCATGGGTTTTGTGTCTAATTGTGATGAGGTTTCCAATGAAAGGGAGGCCATTAGGGCCTGGAGGAAGCTTTTTCTTCTTGATGAACAGTGCATTTGAAAGTCCATGGAAAATATAAGTGGCTAATAAGAGGGTAGAGATCACAAGTAAAAGACTATATAGTTCCATTTGCGATATGGTCTTTTGTTTCCCTCTTGCTTGGGTGGTTCAAGGCCATCCGTGTCAAGGCTTTATATAGTGAAGGAGTGATGAAAAGGGTCTGTCATCGATGGGTTGAAGTCAAGTCCGTCGACTAGTTTTGGAAGTAAGTTTGATCCACTTTTTGATCTTATTAATTACCAGAACTTCAGATTGAATTTTCTATCGCAATTCCTATTAATCAAGTCGCTTGGCTATTTTTGGAAGTATAGCAATAAGTTAGTTTGGTCGACCTTTTGATCTTATTAAGTACCGGAACAATGAATTGGATATTTTATTGCAACCCCCGTTGTAATTTTTTTTTATTTCATTTAATATATATACATCACGTACATAAAATCTTTTCTTAAATGGAAAATGGTGTGTCTATGTGAAATGGAATAAAAGATGCAATAGGAATTGTAATTTAAGATTTAATCCAACTGAATTAGTAGGTCTAAATTGATTTTTTTTATTAATTTAGGAAAATCGATATATGCATTAAGGAGGCAAATTAGCCAACAAAAGTTTACAAGAAGGAAAAGGAAGTAAAGGGGTTCCCTCCTCTCTCCCAATGGCATGACGGGCGAGAGAATGAGCCAGTGTTACCAAATCTATGGACTAATGAAAAAGAACAAGATAAGAAACTAGAAGAAAGTTGTAAAATGTCATGGACACTAAGTTCAATGTTGATAGGGAGAGCGAGAGCCATGCTGCTGTAGTTGAGTGTGTAGGAAAAACAATCCTCCTCAATGATAATGTGGTTCCATCCATGTTGTCTAGCCAAGTCAATAGCAACCCTAGCTTCCCACGCTTCTGCTTCTTCTAGAGATAAGGGTCAAGGGTCACAGATTACTGTCCAAGCAAAACTGGCACCATCTGGAATGAATTGAAGGTCCAGCTCGTGCGTTTGCATTCCAAGAATTAATGACTGCCCAATACAAGTCCGAAAGAATTTTGAGGGCTAATTCGGATAAACGGTCTGACAAATTCTTAGAAATATTTAAAAAGATTCATGTTAATATCATACTAATTGATGCACTTCACAGATGCCAAGCTATGCCAAGTTCCTGAAAAAGGTAATTTCGGACAAAGCGAAAGTGGGAAGGAGGGGAAACAGTAAAACTCAATGAAGAATGTTCAACGATTGTCCACAACAAACTACCACCCAAGCTCAAGGATCCAGGAAGTTTTTTTATCCCTTGCACTATAGGGAATATCAATGTTAATAAAACTTTATGTGATCTTGGAGCTAGTGTGAATTTAATGCCATATTCTATTTTTGAGAAACTTGAAATGCATGATCTTACTCCTACTATAATCACTATGCAACTAGCAGATAGAAGCATTCAATATCCTAGGGGAATAGTGGAAGATGTGTTAGTTAAAGTCGGCAAATTTATTATTTTCGTTGATTTCATTGTGTTAGATATGGAAGAGGATAAGAACATGCCATTTATTCTAGGTAGAACTTTTCTTGTCACGAGTAGAGCGTTAATTGATGTGCAAAAAGGTCAACTCACCCTTAGAGTTAATGATGAACATATAGTCTTTGATGTGTTTAAGTCTATAAAATATCTCCACAAGAATGAGCATCACATATTTGCCATTGATAGCATTAATACCCTTAGAACCGACGATGCTCATTAAGTCCAATGAACGGATTCCAAAAAAATTGCATTGAAAATTCTAATGGGAATAATTTGCAGGACATGAAAGAAGAGAATGCGGAGGTTGCAAATTTACAGACACTAGTCAAGAATTAAAGTCCAAACTACGAAAGGTTTTGCTTTTGAATGGATCCACTTGCAATCAAAAAGCAAAACCACCAGATGAAGTACCACCCAGTTGGACATACGCAAACAAGAACAATAGGCTTTAACCAAAAAAGAAGTAGATGAAGAAGGCTTACGAGAATGCCCGAATGTACAAAAAACACACCAAGGCATGACATTAATCTCAAGTAAGAAAGATAAAATTCAAGAATGGTGAAGAGTGGCATCACAAAGACAAGGCCATGTTAAAGTGGATTGGCAAAGACTAAAAGACTATATCGAAGAGGCACAAAAGATTCATTTTGAGGCCCCTCTTCGATTTGCAACAACATGAGAAGTATCCAAATGTCAAGCTAGTGACATTATACGAGTGCTACATGGGAGGCAACCCATGAATTTTTTGTGTTCCTTTTTTTTTATTTTTTTTATTTCTTTTCCAGTATAGGAGGCGGAATTCTAATAACCCATGACCCACGGGTTATTGGAAGTGTGCTTCTGTCAGTTGTCCGAATACCCCGGCCCCTTGTTATTTTCTCCTTTTTTTCGATTTTTCTTCATTTGTATTTTTGTTCCTATTATCATTACATATACAAAAAAAAAAAAAAAGAAAAAGGAAAATTCGGCAGAAAAGGAAAATCCCAAATTGAGGGATTAGAGCCCACTTTTTTCTATTTGTACCTTGCATGAAGGAAGGTGGCCACTCTTCTCTTCTCTACATCTGACCCGCTGGCGTCCATCCGACTGCGATTCCATCTGCCGCTCCAACCTCTTCTCGTTGCCGCAACCACCACCACCTTCAAACTCTGTCCTTCCATCCTCAGCATCGCCGCCTTCGCCGCTGCACCCGCACTTGCCACCGTCACTCGCTGCCACGACCACCACCGTCCCGTCCTACTTGATAGCTGAGCGTCGCCGACCCACCGTCACTCGCTGCCATGCTCCACCTAGTTTTGACAGACCACCCATAACAGCGCCACCCCGCTTAACATCCACCGCTGTTGCTCTACCGCGGATCTCGCTGGGAGATCAATGCCTGTCTCTACTATTTTAGTTTTTTCTTTCCTTTCTCTTAGTATTATTTTATTCACTTCTCTTCTCTTCGTTTTTTTTCTTCCTTTTTGTTTTGCACCCCTTAAAACACGTTTTTCTTTCTATTTCTAATCTAAAGTCTGCTTCTCTTTTTCACACTGACACTTTTCCTTCTAGGCCCACCATGGACACACCCGGACCATCTCGTTCCCGTCGTTGCCGTAGCCGCAACAGTGTCACACTTCCACCGGCCGACAGCGACCTCGGCGGCCACGTCATGTTTCGTTCGCAGCGCCACCATGAGAGGTACACGACAGTTGCTTCTTTACATATTCTTCCATGTAAATCCCTTCACTGCCCCACTCTGATTTACTTGATACTGTAGATGCTTTGATTGAACATTCTTGCTGGGAATGTTTTTGTTATGTGCAACCCCCTCAACGGTTTTATTCTGAGATAGTCGGGAACTTAGCTCTAGAAAACTGTTTCTATGATTCCAGTAAGACTAAGGACACCTATCTTCTCGACCCTGCCCTTAGGTACCTACACCATGTTCTTGCATTTACGTTTTTCAATTGCATGGATTCGGCAGTTGTCTTGAATAAAACTGAATTTTTTTCTTTGTGGAGCATGTTTACTCATACTCGGATTAATTTGGGATTTTGGGTCGCCTCTCAGTTCCAAACGATAATTTCTAAACAACGTCCTTTTATCCTTGGGTCTTTGGTCACCCACATTGCTGTGAACGCCGGCTTGCTTGATGTCGCACACACTAGCCTTCACATTACATGCACCCCCGAGCACCTGGATGTTGAAGCTTTAGATCACATGGATTTGATCATCTGGCATGGCGGACTTCTTCGTTTTGCACCTGCAGGTTCCATAGGACCCCGTCTTGGCTGATGCCAGCGTGAGGCTAACCCAGAAAAGACGAGGATCCTACCCCCTTGCCTCTAAGATCGTCTATGACCGGTTGGACGACATTGACGAGCGGTTGCATCGCATGGAGCTTAACTTACACACCCACTTCGAGTTCATGCAGTTTTGGCCGCCCCACTCTCCCCCTCGTTAGGCGCATGGCGCTCAACACTTTTAAGGACGTATCTCTCTCTCTTTATCTTTATGACTGGCCCTGAGGCACCGACCATTGAGGACAATCCAGGTTTAAGTGTGTGTGTGTGTGGGAGGGGCAGGGGTCTTCTTATTTTGTGCATATTGCTGAGATTTTTTTGTTTTGGGGATGTTGTGGGCTAATGCATGCTGAATTGATGATCGCTTTGCTGTGATTTTGTGAAAATCCATACGTCTAGCTGACTTGTGGGATTATGTCCAAAATGTCATATATCTCTATTTGATTCATGTTGACATGATTAATGAATGCACTATTAAGACTGCAAGGGATGATTGACATGCATAGGAAAAATTCAAACTTGCCACATATGTTATGATTGTCTCGATGATCCTTTTTGATGGAAAATGCTTGTGAGTAACACACATGAGCCTTTATTTGGTAAGCTTTTGAGCCTATGAGCACATATCCTATTGCTCCATTGTTTGTTTGGCTGTGTGATTGTCATATTTGGCTTGGTTTTCTAGAATGCAATGTTGAGTTGTGTGGTGAAAGTGATAAGGGCATTAGGATCAAATCAAAATTGTCTGTTGTGAAGCCTGCACAAATATCCACCCGTAGTAGCCCAATCGAGCCAGAGCCTTTCGTTGTCATATTAACCATAATAAAAGTTGTGAACAACCTTTTCTTTATCCTAGACCTTTGAACCCCATGTTGAAGGATTGGATTGACTGCTCGTAATGTGATTTCCCTCTATCAGTGTATAGTTCAAGTTCAAGTTCAAGTCTCAATTATCCCGTGAAGATATGTCCGAAGAAACAGAATTGTTGAAGTGAAGGAAAACGAAAAGAAGAAAAAAGAAAAGAGGGAAAAAATCAGAAAATCCCAAGAAAAAAAAAGAAGAAAAAAGCATTGAGAAAACATTGATGCCAAGCAACAAAGATGCCATGATGAATGATAAGTGTGTAATTTGCCACGATTTAATACTTGTAATGCCTTATTTTAAGGACTAATTACTCCTAATCATGTGGATTTATTATATTTTCAGGAAATACATCTTGTAAGGAGTAAAGGATGGTGAATTGAAGCAAAGAATGGCATTTAGAGACATTTGAGGGAACTAGAAAAAAAGAGTGGCAGATTCGAAATTTCCACTAAGCGTGCCCACGCTTAACACTGCAGTCAACTTAAGAGAAAAAGGAAAGCTGCGGATTTCGTTGAAGGAAGAAGGAATGAATACTGAAAAACCTCCTCAAGAATCCGAACTTTGTCCTTTAAATTGCTAGGAATTAAGTTGTTAACATGTTTATTAGCAATCATGTATCGATCCCTTTTCTTGTCTAAGTTCGTGAGGTGCTAATAGTATAAATAGGAGGCACCTCACAACCTAAAGGATATCTCTTGTTTTACATTGAATTCTAAAGTTTAATCTATTATTCTACTTCTTCTATCTTCTTTTATTTTTATTAACGTTGCCCAATTACTAATGGAATTCCACTTTTTAGTGTGTTCTTCCATTAGCATGTTAGGCTAAGTTCTTAATTTTTCGGTTAAAGTATGACGAAGGCTTGATTCTTAAAACGTTGTGAGATCTAATAAGTGCTTAATTCTTTTAAGCTTCCATTCTAGAAGCGGTAGCTTCCCGCCTCCTTCGGTGAGAAGTTCCCTTCCTTGATTTCATCTCTTTATTCAGTCAATTCACAGCCACAACGATAAGGTCTTCCGTGTGGAGAACCATTTCCATAGCACTTAGTCGTGAACCTTCTCCCGGATCCTCGCGAGTATCGCGTGTGGCCATCCACCAACTCAGACAGACGTGATTGTTCTCGCTTGTGTCGGAAAGTATTAACTCAACCGGTACTGGGATCCGCAAATGAAAAATCTATCGTATTACCCCTCATCCTTTTGCAAAAAGCCGCTCCACGGTGGTAAAGTCTCATCTTGTGTGTTGGCTATTTACATTCCTTCCATTTCTGCTTTGACCTCCCATTTGTTCTAAAAAGGAAGGAGAGGTTTGCCAAGTCAAAGAAGGAGGAAGAACAAAAAGAAATCCTAGAGACATTTCGCAAAGTTGAGGTAAACATCCCATTGATCGATGCAATCAAGCAAATACCCCGATA
This sequence comes from Sesamum alatum, assembly GCA_034509735.1. Lineage (NCBI taxonomy): Eukaryota > Viridiplantae > Streptophyta > Magnoliopsida > Lamiales > Pedaliaceae > Sesamum > Sesamum alatum. The sequence goes on along the minus strand of JACGWO010000007.1, from coordinate 6,661,524 downwards.
TGCGAAGTTTCTCAAGGAATTGTGCACTAGTAAAGGAAGGTTGAAGGGTAACGAACGAGTAAGCATGGGTGAAAGTGTGTCCGCGATTCTCCAACGAAAATTGCCCTAAAATGCAAAGACCCAGGTACGTTTTCTATCCCGTGTAAAATCAGTTTGATTGGTATAAAAGGGCCATGTGCGACTTAGGTGCCTCCATTAATGTCATGCCTCTGATGATTTTTGAATCTTTACACGTTGGCCCTTTGAAAGAAACAGGAGTTGTGATCAACTTGCGGATCGTTCGGTTGTATACCCCGAAGGGGTTTTAGAAGATGTGTTGGTACCAGTAAACGAGTTGGTTTTTTCCTGCCGATTTTTATGTTTTAGACATGAGAGAAGACAATTTCCCTAATTCCACCTCTATTTTGTTGGGAAGACCTTTCCTCAAAACTGCTAGGACAAAAATCGACGTGCATAAGGGTACTTTAACCATGGAATTTGATGGTGAAGTGATACGATTTAACATGTACGACTCCATGAGGTATCCTAGTGATGTACCAACTGCTTTGCTTGTAGATATCTTTGATCCTTTTGTGCAGGAATTTTCAAAGAACAATACCGACGACCACGTTAAGATGGCATTAGAGGAGGGCCTAACACCAACACTAGTACAAACGTTGGAGGACAATATGACAATTGATCCCCAAATTGGTGAAAGCGTCTTCGAGCTTGAAGCTCTCCGCTCCCTTCCCCAAAACATTTCTTTCATTGATTTGCCACACACTCATACTAAACTCCTTCCCTCCTTGTTGCAGGCACCGACTCTAGAACTAAGGGAATTGTTGGACCATCTTAAGTATGCTTTCTTAGGCGAGAATAACACACTGCCGGTGATTATCTCAAGTAAACTCTCCGCCTTAGAAGAAGAAAAGTTAGTCCACATACTTCGGGAATTTCGTGCAGCCATAGGGTGGACCATCACCGACATCAAGGGGTTAAGCCCTTCGACATGCGAACATCGCATTTTACTCGAAGGAGCTAAACCCTCACGAGAAGCTCAATGCCGGCTAAATCCACCAATGTTGGAAGTAGTGAAAAAAGAAATCCTAAAACTCCTTGACGCAGGTATGATCTTTCCAATTTCTGGTAGTGAATGAGTAAGTCCAACTCAAGTTGTGCCAAAGAAAACAGGCATAACCGTTGATCAAAATTCTGTTGGCGAACTAGTACCCACTCGTGTTCAAAATGGATGGCGGGTTTGTATATACTATAGAAAGCTTAACACCGCCACTAGGAAAGATCACTTCCCTCTTCCTTTTATTGATCAGATGTTAGAACGTTTAGCTGGTCGTTCTCACTATTGTTGCCTTGATGGATATTCAAGTTTTCATCAAATACCGGTAGCACCCGCGGACCAAGAAAAGACGACGTTCACTTGCCCTTTCGAGACATTTGCTTATCGACGGATGCCATTCGGGTTGTGTAATGCCCCCGCCACCTTTCAAAGGTGTATGGTTAGTATATTCTCGGATTATGTTGAACAATTTATCGAAGTCTTTATGGACGATTTCACCGTTTATCGAGACTCCTTTAATGACTGTTTAGAAAAACTAGCCAAAGTTCTTGAAATGTGTATAGAAAAAGACATTGTATTGAATTATGAAAAATGTCATTTTATGGTTGAGCAAGGTCTTGTTTTGGGGCATGTCGTGTCTGCTCGGGGGATAGAAGTTGATAAGGCTAAAATTGACATTATACAATCCTTGCCTTACCCCGCTACTGTGCGGGAGATTCGTTCGTTTCTTGGTCATGCGGGATTTTATAGACGATCCATCAAGGACTTCTCGAAGATTGCTCAACCTTTGTGCAAGCTGCTACAAAAAAGAAAGCAGTTTTGACTTTGATGAAGGATGCAAGAAAGCGTTTGACAGATTGAAGGATTCTTTGACCTCCGCACCGATCATCCAACCACCAAATTGGGATGAACCATTCGAGATTATGTGCGACGCAAGCAACCACGCAGTACGCGCTGTTTTGGGACAAAGAATTGGAAAGAAACCCTCATGTCATCTATTACGTCTCAAGGATGCTAGACAACGCACAAGTCAACTACACCACTACGGAAAAAGAGCTTTTAGTCGTTGTCTTTGCTTTAGAAAAATTTCGTCCCTATTTGCTTGGTACTAAAGTAATTGTTTATTCCGATCATGCAGCTTTGAAGTACCTACTATCAAAGAAAGAGGCGAAGCCACAACTTATGAGATGGATGCTCCTACTACAAGAATTCGACCCTACAATTAAGGACAAAAAAGGAGCAGAAAATCTCGTAGCCGACCATCTTAGCCGATTGAACACAAAAGGTAAACCCCCACCTTTGCACGATGAATTTCCGGATGAACATCTCTTCATAATTCGAGAAATCACCCCGTGGTATGCCGACATCGTTAACTTCCTCGTCACCCACACTTTGTCAAGTGACTCGCCTCGAGCAAGGAAAGATAAAATCCAAGTGATGCGAAGTATTATGTGTGGGATGATCCCTACTTGTGGAAGTTTTGCTCGGATCAAATCTCCGATGGTGCGTACCCGATTCTGAAACCCCTTATATTCTTGAGTTTTGTCACTCTTATGCTTGTGGAGGCATTTTGGTCCTAATCGGATAGCACGAAAAATATTAGAGTGTGGGTTGTTTTGGCCTAATTTGTTTAAAAGTCGTATATTTATTTTGTAAAGCTTGTGAGAATTGCCAAAAGACGGGGAGTCTAAGCGCCCGGAATCAAATGCCCCTCACGTCAATTCTCGCTTGCGAGGTATTCGACGTATGGGGGATTGACTTCATGGGACCATTTCCTCCGTCTTTTGGCTATACTTACATTATTTTAGGATTCGATTATGTGTCTAAATGGGTTGAGGCTAAAGCCACACGGAAGGATGATGCGAAAACTGTCGTGGATTTTGTGAATTCTAACATCTTTTCTAGGTTTGGGATGCCAAGGGCAATTATAAGCGATCGGGGGACTCACTTTTGTAATAGGACGGTTGAAGCTCTGTTGAAAAAGTACAGTGTCACACACCGAGTTTCCACCGCCTATTACCCCCAAACGAATGGGCAAGCAGAAATTTTCAATCGAGAGGTCAAGTCCATACTGGAGAAGACCGTCAATCCCAACCGAAAAGATTGGAGCACACACTTAGACGACGCTCTATGGGCCTACCGCACGGCATACAAAACTCCTAAAGGTATGTCCCTTTCTGTTTAGTTTTTGGTAAATCATGTTATCTCCCTATCGAACTCGAGCATAGGGCATATTGGGCGATCAAGCAGTTCAACATGGAGATAGATGAAGCAGGGAACCATAGGAGGTTGCAATTGCAAGAACTTGAAGAGCTACGCAATGATGCTTATGAAAACTCGAGGATCTATAAAGAAAAGACTAAGGCGTTCCATGACCACAACATCTCGAGAAAGGAATTCACCGTTGGGCAAAAAGTGTTGCTATTCCATTCGAAACTCAAAATATTTCCGGGTAAGTTACGTTCCCGTTGGATTGACCCCTTTGTTGTGGTTAACATATTCCCTCATGGTGCAGTTGAGATCAAGAGTCGCGTCACGCAAAAGGTGTTCAAAGTAAATGGCCATCGACTCAAACCCTTCTATGAGAATTTCCAAGCACCCGCCCCAGAAAAGATCGAACTCAAAGAGCCTACCATCACTTGAACACCTTTGCTTCTCGTCTAGCCAAAGACGTTAAAGAAAAGCGCTACGTGGGAGGCAACCCACGCCTTTTTTTTACCCTTCTTTGCTATAATTTTTGTTCTATTTGCTCGAATTTTGTGAAAGAAATGAAGCCTATAAGTCAGTCATTCGATGTGCCCACGCCTAGAAGATCAACCAAATCTGTCTAAATCTCTGGATTCGTTAGTTCTGTTAAGCGTGCCCACGTCTTATGACCCTTCTCAATTACAGAATTGTTTAACCCACTAGACGTGCCCACGCCTAGTGAGTTGAACAATTCTGTAAAAAAGAAAAAAACCACATTCGTAGGCTCATTCCCCCTCGCATTTTTCTGCTTTCTTTTTGTTAATTATTTATTTAAAAAAACATATAATTAGAATCCGAAAAATTCAAAAAAGGGAAGTCTCACTTAAGGAAAGTAAGGCAACACTTTCCCCACTTTTTACCCTTCTTTTAGCTCACAAACAAAAAAAAGGGGAAGACTCCTCCCAAAGCTCAGCCGCCGCATTGACCGTCATTTGCCGCTGTTGACCGCCACCACCGCTGTTGACTGCCACCGCCGCTGCTCCGACGTTTCCCCCCGTCTCCGCCGCACTGTCATCACTGCATCTACCACTCCACTCCGTCGCACACCCGTCGACCATCACTGAACCACGACCACCGCTGCGTCGGTTACGCCGCCGTTGCGTCCGCTCCGTCGTCGGTGCTCGCTCCGCCGCGACAGACCTCTCCCTCTCTCACCGTGCACCTACCAGAAAAGTCTGCACGGCCCACAGCTACGCTGCTGTCCATATTGACCACTACCCACCGCATTGACCGCCGTCTACCGCCGTTGACCGCCGCCGCCAGCTGCCAACCCTTGGTTTGTCATCCCTTCCTTTTTCATATACTCATTTTTCCCGCCCTACTTCACTGTGTTTTTCTGAACAATGAGTAGCCAGAAGAGAAACTGAGGTGCAGGATCTTCTTCACGGACTGCACCACCGGTGTCCCGATCCCGCAGTCAATGAGGCCCGAGCACTTTACCACCATCATCTGAAGCACTCGGTGGACATTGGACTTTCAAGTCCCGACCTGCCAGTGAAAGGTACGCCGCACTGTGTACACGTCGAATTGCACCTTGTAAAACTGTCCACTACGACACTCTGCGCACATTGCATGTTCACGATGGGTTTAACATGTTTGTTGATAATATTGGATGGAGATGCTTCTTTGATTGCACTGCAAATGCATATATTGAATTAACTCGCGAGTTTTACACGACTTTTAAATTTTCTACACCTACTACACTCACATTGGATGCACCCAGTGTGCTTAAATTTCGTTTAATGGGTAGAACTTTTACTATGTCATTAACTCGATTCAATATTGCTCTTGGTTTCACCATAGAAGAATCAGCACACACTCACGACTATTTGAACTCTCAATGTGATTATCGTGATGATTTTAACCCCATAAGTGAGTGGCGTACTTGGTCAGCGGACACATCCGCTTATAATCCTAGTCGGTCAAAAAGTTTCTTTTTGTAAAATCCCGTTATGCATTACATTCATCGCATTCTAGCACTTAACTTTTCGGGACGACGGGATACCGCGGGCATTTGTAGTAAAGCTGAATTTTTCTTTATGTGGTGCATGGTAAAAAGGTATTAAGGTTAACCTTGGGTTTTGGCTAGCTACACAACTAGAATCTGCTTTGACTAAGAAATGAGCACTAATTCTTGGTCCATTTATTACTGTGTTAGCTATTAACCTCGGCGTGTTTGACCCTAACATTCATCAATTGCATGTAGCTTGCAATTCCGAGCCGTTGGACATGCCATGCTTGGACGCATGGGCATGGTCTTCGACGCGACAACTCTTTTGAGTTTGCTCCTGCAGGTCCCTCTATGCTGCCGAATGTATCCTCCTCGATTGCCATCTGCCAATACTTCTTAGGAAGAATCCACCGATGATCATGAGGAGTCCGCCGACAATGAAAGTGCCCATGCCCCTCCCAAACAACAAACCACTTTGAACACCATTGCCCGATGCATTGCGCAAATCGAGAACAACTTGCTTGAATTATTTGAGCACGTCGGGCTCACTCCACGGAACCCACCTACACATTGATCTAGCACAACATGCACTCAGGGACGTTCTCTTCCTTATCTCTCATTTTTTTCCGTTCTTGAGTTGCATGCATGTATCCACATTGAGGACAATGTGGATTTTAAGTGTGGGGGTATGATTTTACTTGTTGTGTTTATGCTTGTTGTGAGATTGGCGAATTTTTTCTTTTTTGGTGCATTGGTGAAGAGTCTTTTGTGGAGAACCTTTTGTTGGTTGTAAAATGGTTTTTGTGAAGATCCTGAAATTTTTTTTGGCTTGATGAATTCCTCATCAATTTTGGACTACTCTTGATTTGGAAGCATTATGTGCAAAAGGATGTTAGAATAGGTGACCATGTAGCTAATCTTGACAGGCAAAATGTAACCTATGTCTAGATAATTTCAGGGATTTGATAAATTATTAATGAATAAGAAGTGATATTCATTTTGGCATTACTTTGTTTGTGTTCACTTTATCTGCTTTATACTTATCTGTTCACTACGCAAACAAAGCCCACGGACTGAAAATGTATTTCGGGGACTGGACTACGCTTGGAGGTAGGTCCATGAAATCAGTCTTGCCGAATCAGTCCGAAAATCTCCAAGTCAAGGAATCTCGAAAATGGGTACCGAGATTCCCCTTGAGACTTGCACTAAGCATCTGCTGTCGTATTTCATCGACGGGTGACGAAGGTCGTCTAAGCAATGTTAGTGGGAACCGTCTTACGGAGGACCTTGAGTAGGGTCGGCTAGGTATGACGTGTGTTCCCGGTTCCAATAGTACACGTCAAGTCCTTTGACTTGAGGAACTGCTGAGTTTACCTGTACATCAAGGCTGTATCTTAGATATGGTGAGAGATTGCCAAGAAACACTTGAGTAGTCATAAACCATGTCTAGTGCAACTCCGGTGTACAGAGTGACAGTAGTTTCCAAGAAAGGATCTGTCTCCTGTCAAAAGGCATTGACAATTGAGTCTCACATATACTCTGTGTCTAGTCCCTAAAACCTATGGCCACAATAACTGAACAGAAGGGAAGGTTTCCCTTGCGGCGTTTGTAAAGGACAGACGACAATTAGGTCCAAATGGTACCTGCATTTTCGTGCCCTAGACCCTAAGTAGTGAGACCGTAGATGGAAGGACAAGTGTAATGTTAGAGTCTAAATGTTCATCCCCGTAATTTCACCTAGTCTCTAGTGCCATGGACCGTTGCTAGATGGCCACCCATGGTAACGGGCAGATTCTAGGAATCCGACCAAGTCTAGCTGAAAGGTGAACCTAAAGATTCACACACAATCCGCACACATTTAAAGTATTTAATTTAAAATTAAATATTTGGAGAAAATGGAATGAATTAAATTGGATTTAATCGGCTGTCCGTAATTTTCTTGGAAAGAATTAATTCCTTTTATTAGATAAAAGGAATTTATCTAATAATTAGTTTATTAAAAAATTAATTTAATGGGCTTAGAAAAATATTATGATATTATTATATTTATTTATTGCCCTTGGAATATTTAAATTCCTATTTAAATATTCCATTAAATTAAATTAATGGTTGAGATTAAAAGGAGAGATCGGATGGCTAGGATTAATTGACTAGGTCAAATTACTACTTAATGACTAGGACTTTTGACTAGGTCAAAATCCTAGTCAAATTAGTCTTCTAGAGTTGCAATTTGAAGAGGATTTAAAACTCCTCCTCTATATATATCCTAGCCCTTACCATAAGAGAGATGATGAAAAACTTCAAGACCCACAACACACACAACACACAGACACACACACACAACTCCGTGTGCCTCTCCCCTCATCTCTCGTCCGCCTAAGAACTTTCTCTCTCTCTCTCTTCTCTCCACCCTCTCTCTCCTCTCTCTCTCTCTCTTCTTTCAAAGTATTGATCTTTTTGTTAATTAATTTGAAACAAAAAGGAGGATTAAATCCCGTTAAGTAATAACGTTGATTGATCGCATCCCTCTCCAAAATATAATATACACTTGTTCGTTCGCTAGCATGACGTACAAGATACGATGGCGCGGATTGCAGTTATCAACATTTGGAGGATCTCACGATATCGATGATTTGGAGGCAAATTCGGGGGAATACGCGAGTACCGGGTAGAAGACGAAATGACAAAAATCGGTAGGCCTTTGACTTACGTTTTTTGTCTCCTTTTTCTTTTCAAATCCCTATGGCTTCTCATGATTGCTTGTATGTCTTTAATTCATAGAGATACACCAAACACGCCCGGGAACTTTAAAGGCACACCCCTTGAACGTGTTTTCTTATTTTACTTATAAAGCATGTTTAAAATTCTGTAATTAAATTTATACCTGCGCTTCGCATTCGCGCTATTTCCCGGGACGATCCACACGCCTATCCCAGGCTTTTTAAGTGGTATCAGAGCCCGGTTCGGTGTATAGGACTAGGGTTTTATGTGGCGTTTTAAAGCATGAAAACGTGTTCGAACCATGTTTTAAATTATTTTCTTGATATTTTTATCTATTTAAAGCCATGTCGTTTTTCTTCCTTTCAATTCGTATGACTTTTGTGATTTGGGATTTTTCTGTTTTTCTTGGGAAAACGAGGCAAGAAATCAAAGGAAATGGAGAAACGCAGGCATGAGGGCCAGCCGATGGCTGACCGCGCATGGCCGTGCGCCCAGGCGAGGCGGACGCGCGCAGGCGTGCATGGCTGCGCGCAGCTAGGCCAGCGGGTTCGCGCGGCTGGGCCATAGGCGTTGGCCTGTGGTCGGGCGCGCGCGCAAGCGGGCATGGAAGCCCGCGCGCGCAGGCCAACAGGCTAGGGCTCCTGCGCGCCCGACCCTGCGGCCAGAGAGGCCCCGTGCGAGCGCGCGCACGAGGCGACAGCGCCTCCAGGCACGCGCGACTGCGTGCTGGAAGTTCTGCGCGTGTGCGCGCAGACGAGGCGGCGCACACAGACGATGGTGTCTGCGCCTGCGAAGGGGCAGGCGCAGGGTTTGGCGGCGCGGCAGACTGGTGCGCAGGCAGAGGCGCCTGCGCGCGCGCCATTGCAAGAAAATTGCCGACCAGGCGCGCGCGCACGCAGGCAGGGGCCTGCGCGCGCCTGGTCAGGCAGAGTTTGCGCGCGCGCAGAGGCAGCAGGTTGGGCCTGCTGTCCTGCGCGCGCCGGCTGCTGCTGTAGGTGGCAGAGCCGATTGCTGTCATACCCGTTTTTCTAATTATTTTCAATTTTTAATTTTTTTAATTTATTCTAAAAATTTATTTTTTTTAATTTTGCTTATTTTTTTTAAAGAACATTATTTTGGGAGGTTAATTATTGGTTTTTGGAATCCCGGGATAACTTACCTGCAATATTAAATGAGGAGAGGGTCTTCCTAAATAGGGGAAAATATTATTACCAACGGTTTTACCATATTTTTCATACGTGATGCATTTATTTTATCATGGATTGATGTGATTGGTAATCATGGTATTTAGCATATATTTATGTGATTGGATCATGTGATTATGTGCGTTGAATGGAAATGGATGATCACGAGCCCTAAATCGAATGTATGGTTTAATTTTTTGTTGGGCTATGTGCCTCTTTCTGCTTTCTCCTTCCCCCTTTCTAGTTGCCTTGGAATAATAAGGCATTTCTTTCTCCCTCCTTATGTACTCCCCCCAGGTTTTCGCTGGGAAGTTTTCTTTTTTTACATATGTATGAGAGTAGAAAGGAGTGAGATTATTTTTATGTAAATTTGGTGGAGAGAAGGAAGGTCCACATGGAAGCCAAAATGGAGGATCCAAAGGCGTTTCTATGAAGATGAAAGAGAAAAGAGACCAAGGCCCGTCAGAATGATGATTGGGTTACCAATTAATGTAATAGTGTGGGACCAACCCTAGATTGACCATAGATCCACTGCGGGCCAGTGGGTCGCATAGGAGCGGGCTTGTGATCATCCAACCCAGGGGCGTGCTAGTTTTAATTTTGCATGTGGCTATTATTGTGGATGAATGGTTTTTATATAACTGCCATGGGATGCTATTTATTTATGTACGCATTGTTGGATGAATGTGTTTAATACTTATCTATTGAGAATAATCGGTCATTTACTACTCTCACATTGGTTGACCAATGTCCAAATAATTAGACCTAAGACAAAATGGACATGGACTCTAGGAGTTTGTCCATTCCTTCCAGTCCATGGCATAGTTGAGGAAGCTGATTTAGGTCGATAGCGTGGTCTCACGAGTCGTGGCACGACTATTGTACTTAAAAGAAGCTGCACTATGTCATGAACGAAAAGTAGACCACTGTTACCTGTCCACGAGTCGGGAGGTAGCAGCGGGTCTATGGTCGGTTAATTGGGTCAGGTCTAACGCCGATTTAGCATGATTCGCTTAGAGTCCTCGGATCATGTGAAAGGGTGAGGCCAATATCTTGGGAATCTCATGGAACGAGAATGGTATGGTATACTCCCATAGGATTTTTTCCCCATGCGAATCGTAAAGGGGGGGTATGAGAAAATTCGCTATGGATCCCAAGCCCACTAGGGAAAGGGATTTCCCGAAAAATAACGTTTGAGAGAATCATGTTTTCGTATAAATAGTGGAGCATTAAATGACTAAAAGACAAGCAATTTAATTATTATCAAACCTCCGTCTTTTAAATTCTGTTGATCGCGCATTTCTGTTTTTTAAATGTAGATTTAAAATGTCTAAGAACCCTTTGTCAACCATACTTGAGACAACAATTCCAAATGGAACCAATTACAACGACTGTTGCGCAATCTCAGGATAGTCCTGGATTACGAGAAGCTCCAAGGCTACGTCATGGACGAGCCTCTCCTTAGGACCTTACCGGAAGGATCCACGCCAGAAGAACGTGAGACGTTCGAGACTTGGCATAAGGATAACCGAAAGGTCCGTAGCGTCAAATACTTGCTTCAATGACGAATGAGATTCAAAGCAATATATGAAAGGCTAGACGATGTCCTTCCATTATGGCTCGCCTTAAGGATTGCATATGCAGTCCCGGACCGGCATACTAGGTATGTCGCGACTAAGGCGTTCTTTGGAACCAAAATGACAGAAGGATCACTCTGTAACAAGAGCACGGGGTAAAATGCTTACCCTGGTGGAACAGCTCGAGGACCTAAAGGCAGGCCTCGATAATGAGACGTACATAAATGTGATCCTTCACTCTCTCCCACCCTCATTCGACCAATTTAATCGTCAACTACAAATGAACGCATTTTTAAAAGGCATTCTGAGTTGATCAAATATGTTGGTGGCAATACGAGAGCACGACCAAAGTCCAACGCTTTCGGTATTGTTTGGAGGTGCTTCAACTTCCAAGACGAAAGGCAAGGGTGTTGGACGTTTGGAAAAGGAAGAAAGGGAAGGGAAAAAGTCGTCAAAAGCAGCTACGAAACACTAAAAGTGTTCCATTGCCAAAGAGGGAAAAGGCAAAGGAAAGGAAAAGTTTGTCTCCAAGCAACAGTCGAGGTATATAACATATGTATCAATTGCCGTGAGAAAGGGCATTGGTAAGATGGAGTGCCCAAACTCCTTCTCAACCAAGGTATATATTTTGATTTGAGGTTAATATGGTCACTAATTCTGCCTCTTAATGGGTAATTAGAATACCGGCTGTAGAAGCTCACATTTGCAATGATTTTGCAGGTGGTGAAAAGAAGCAGAAAACTGGGTAGCGGGGACATGATCCTGAAGTTGGTAGAATAGCAAGGCCATCTCGGCAGAAGTAGTAGGATCCGCCACTCTAGTAGTTAGTGCTCATATTAGTATAGAGTTAGAGCAAAGTTTATTATGTACCTAGTATGATTAAAAACATCATTTTTCATTCAATTGTTTAGACAATAGTGGTTATGAGTTTATGATCAATAAAAATTGCTTTTATTTGATGAGGTGTGGCTTGTTCATCTACTTGGTACACTTAATAACGGGCTCTTTCTTGCAACAAACAAACTTCGTCTTAACGCTCAACACAAACGTAAAATAGATAATAACGGGAACGCACGACTCGTGGCAACGCTAGCCTAGGTCACATATTCCCAATACAGGATGAAAAGATTGGTGGATTCAAGAACCTAAAAGGTAGGGGACTTGAGTGAGCTACCAACTTGTGAATCCCTGTCTTAGAGGGAAAATGACCAAGAAGCCCTTTGTAGGACAAAGGCAGGCTTGCCACTGGGACAACTCTGTTTGGCATCAACTTGGTCAATACCAGACGTATGTGGACCACTACGGACGCAGGCCAGAGAGTGGCTTCTCCTACTTCATAACCTTCACCGATGATCATATCACGGTATGGTTTATGTATACCTGATGAGGTACAAGTCTGAAGCTCTGAGAGGTTTAAGAATTCAGACTTGAAGTAGAGAACCAAACCAACTGCAAAATTAAAGTCCTACGGTCAGACCGGAAGGCGGAGAATACCTCAGTACCGAGTTCCTCAATTATCTAAAAGAACAAAATGGTATATATCTGAATGGACACTCCCGGGACACACAGTTCAATGGTGTCTTGAAATAAGGAATCGAACCCTGTTGGACATGGTTCGATTCATGTGAGTGTAGTTACTAAATGCCCTTGTCTTTTGGGGCTAACGCATTGGAAACAGCAGCCAAGTTTGTTAAATTTGGCGCCAACCAGTGTGTTGACCCAAACGCCATATGAAATATGGCACGGCAAGCTGCGTCCTAAACTACTTGAAAGTGTGGGGTAGCCCCGCATACGTCAAGAGGTTAGTGGGAGATAGTTAGAATCCAGGTCTAGCTTATGCAGGTTCGTGATTACCCTAAAGAAAATTATTATTTTATACCCATTGAATAACGGTAATTTGTTTCAAGGAACGCAAGTGTCTTGGAACAAGGCTTTCCAGAGGATATCCATCAACCTTGAACTGATCCTTGAGGAATCAAGTGATTGGAACCAGTCATCAGAGGTGCCGCGGATTCCTCACATAGAGGATTCAGGAATAGATACCCGAAGGGCTGATCGACCTCGAGAAGTCCAGCTTGCTAGGCATGAGGGACAGCCTCGGGAAAGCCAGCCCCATGTAACCTGAACCGCCAGCTCCTGTACAGTCAGTGCCCGCAGTGTACACTGACGTTCCCGTTCTCCGTAGGTCAACTAGAGAGTCCAGACCTCCCAGTGAGATATGGCTTTCTAAATCCCACCGGTCTACTGGATAACGATCCTAAAGACCATACGGAGAAGCGATGTCCTGACATGGACTCTGGGAAATGGCTTGAGCCATGAAGACTGAAATAGACTCCATGAGCGAGACAAGTCTGGAGACTTGTAGAAACCACCGAAAGGTGTTAAGCCCTGTTAGCTGTAAGTGGGTCTATAAAACGCAAACTTCGGCGTGATTAAGAGAAAGAAGCTATCAACTTTTAGCTTAAAGAAAAACAACGAAATAACTCTTAAGACCCCGGGGTCGAAAGGACAATAAGTCGCGGATAAAACTAAATCATTCACCGGATCCTGCTGCATAGCACATGTATTGACATGAGATATGGCAAACGCTGGAAAAAAACAAACGGGGCTAAAAACCCTCAAATGGTCTTCGTTGGGAGGAAGAGATCTACAATGGGATCAGCCGGAGGGCTCAACTGGAGAAGAACAGAAGGTCTCCATCTCTAGAAGTCCATCTAAAATAAATGGCCTCAACAAGCATCTCGAAGCCTGAAAACATTCCGCTTGATGAAGGTAATCATGGGGTATGAAAAAAACGAATTCCCGACCCGTGTATACACAAGAAGGTGTGAGTCTTTACTAGCGTTCCTTAGTACTTATGTGGTGACATTTAAACTCAATAGGTAACGTAGAAGTGAGTGAAAAACAACATGGTTACAACCAAATTTTCCATGAAGGATTGGGTGCAGCAGCCCCTACATCCTAGGCACTAGATTGTCACGGACACACAGATCCAAAAAGGAGGAGGTTAGGGCTACGCCCAAACCATATGGGAATCCTGAAAAAATTGTTGAATGGACACTCCAACGAGGATTTCCCTTCCCCATGAGGGCATGGGATCAAGTTATCAAGAAACAGTCCCCGCAAACTGATTGAGGAACTTGAAATGGATGAAAGTCATCCCCTATGCCTTCCTGCCGTAGGTAAGCAACAATTCGGTCATTTTGCACCAGACCTGACATTGCTTACGAACGCTTTTGAGTGTAGCAAGCAGATATGGTCTGTGCAGGAAAGAGGCACATTGGAATGTTAAGGGCATCCTTAGGTACCTGAGGAGGACTAAGAAAATGTTCCTAGTCTATGGCAATGGAGAACTGATTCTGGAAGCTCACGCGCCTAGCTTAAAATAAAACTCTGATGACGATTACCAAGTTCTCAATCGGGTTATGTATTCAGACAAAAATGGAGAAAAGTGCTCTTGGGAAAAGTTCCAAGCAAGAAACGCACGCTGATACAAAATCCAAAACTTAGAGGCAGAATATAGCGCTAATAAACAGAAGCTGGCCAGGAAGCGGCTGGTATGAGAGATAAGATACTACATTTTCCAAGAGTTGGGTGTGGTGATAGCTCAACAAATCGCTGACCCCAGTCATCTTTTATCAAAACAACGGTCATCAAGAAATTAGCGAAAAAGGGAGAGATCTCATCACCGAAACACATTCTTAGACGCTACCATCTTCTAAGAGAAATTGTAGAAGAAAAAAGAGACGTGAAGTTCGGAACGTTGAAGAGCAACCGCAAAGACAGCACAGCAGATCGTTGATCAATAGCTATGTGCAGAGCGCTCATACGCAACATCTTGAGAGATGGGAATTAATACATATGGGCTATTGGCTTTAAGGGTCAAGTGGGAGATTTTAGAATAGGTGACCATTAGCCAATCTTGGCAGGTTACAATGTAACCTATGTCTAGAATTTCAGGGAATTTTGATAAATTATATAATGAATAAGAAGTGATAATCATTTTGGCATTACTTGTTTGTGTTCACTTTATTGCAATTTAACTTATCTTCACTATTGCAAACAAAAGCCTACGGACTGAAAACGTATTTCGCGGACTGGGCTAACGCTTGGAGGTTTATGGTCCATTAAATCCCTGCCGAATCAGTCCGAATCTTAAGGGGGAATCTCAAAATGGGTATCAAGATTCGCCCTTCGGAACTTTGCACTAACATCTGCTGTCGATATTTCATCGACGGGTGACGAAGGTTGTCTAAGCCAATGTTAGTGGGTAAGCCATGCTGGGGATACAGCTAACTGACGACTCCGCCGGGAACTCTTCACGAGACCCTTGCAGTAGGGTTCGCTCCGGTTTGAACGTGTGTTCCGGTTTCCAATATTACAAGTCAAGTGCCCTCTGACTATGAAGGAACTGCTGAGTTTACCTGTACATAGAGGTGATTATCTATATGGTGACGAAATTGCCAAGAAACATATGATAGTCATAAGCCATGTCTAGTGCAACTCCGGTATACAGAGTACCAGTAGTTTCAGAAAAGGATCTGTGTCCTGTCAAGGCGAATTGACATAGTCTAACAATATACTCTAGTCTTGTCTCTAAAACTGTGCTCACAGTAACTGAAAAAGGGAGTTTTCTTTTAGCCGTTAGGAAAGGACAGACCGGACACTAGTCCAAATGTGGTACTTGCATTTTCATGTGCCCTAGATCCTAAGTAGTGAGACCATAGACGGAAGGACAAGTGTACTGTTAGAGCCTAAACGTTCATCCCGTAATTTTCACGAGTCTTAGTGCCATGGACGTTGCTCGATGGCCACCCATGGTAACAGGTGGATCTAGGAATCCGACAAGTCTAGCTGAAAGGTGAACCTAAAGAGTCACACACAATCCGCACACATTAGTATTTAATTTAGAATTAAATATTTGGAGAATGGAATGATTAAATTGGATTTAATCGGGTCCTTAATTTTTCTTGGAAAGAATTAATTCCCTTTTATTAGATAAAAGGAATTTTCTAATAAATTAGATTTATTAGAAAATTAATTTAATGGGATTAGAATAAATATTTATATTTATTATATTTATTTATTGCCCTTGGAATATTTAAATCCTATTTAAATATTCCATTAAATTAAATTAATGGTTGAGTTAACAAAGGAGAGAATGGATTTTGGCTTTAGGATTAATTTGACTAGGTCCAAATTACCTTTGACTAGGACTTTTGACTAGGTCAAAATCTAGTCAAATTAGTCTTCTAGTGTTGGAGTTTGAAGAGGATAAACTCCTCCTCTTCTATATATAGTCCTAGCCCCTCACCATAAGAGAGATGATGAAAACTTAACACACCAACACACACACACAACTCGTGTGCCTCTCCCTCTCTCTCGTCCGCGACAGTTCTCTCTCTGTCTCTCTTTCCAAGTATGTTCTTTTTGTGTTAACAATCGACAAAAAGGAGGATTAATACGTTAGGTAATAACGTGTTATTGATCCGTCCTCTCCAAATAATATACACTTGTTTCATTCCTAGCACGACGTACAAGATAGTGGGCGGATTGCGTATCACAATTTGGAGGATCTCACATACGAGATTTTGGAGCAAATCGAGGAACAATGCGAGTACAGGTTAGAAGACGAAAACGAAAATCGGTAGTCTCTTTTACGTTTTCGTCTCCTTTTTCTTTTCAAATCTATGGCCTCCATGAATTGCTTGTATGTCTTTAATTCATGAGATCCGAACACTCGGGAACTCAGGGCACCGCTTGAATGTATTTTAATTTTACGTATAAAACATGTTTAAATTTTGTAATTTAAATTTATACCGCGCTTCCGCATTCGCGCTATTTCCCGGACGACCCACACGCCCTATCCCAGGCTTTCAAAGGATACATGTCTCGTGCTTTAGGTAAATTCATAGCTTGACAACTTGTTTTTGTCTCATATAACTTGAATTGAAAATTCTCTTATGTGGAATTAGTGGACCTAGACAAAACCTTGTGAGCTTTTGAGCCTAAACACATTGATGAAAAATTCCATCTTTCTTGAGTGAAATGCTTCTATGACTTTTATTCCTAAACTTGCTTTGGACCACATTGAACTACACGATAAATGTGCTATGAATTGTAATGATAAACGCTATGTAGGCATTTGAAAACCACTTGTTTGTAAAATTGACATCCC
Organism: Sesamum alatum; assembly: GCA_034509735.1. Classification (NCBI taxonomy): domain Eukaryota; kingdom Viridiplantae; phylum Streptophyta; class Magnoliopsida; order Lamiales; family Pedaliaceae; genus Sesamum; species Sesamum alatum. The sequence continues at coordinate 6,644,612 of JACGWO010000007.1, read as the reverse complement.
ATTACATGTTACCCTAGGACCATTTAGCTTTTTATTGTTTTGTTTATATGAACCGTTAATACGACCTTAACCTCCGTTCATTCTTTAACCTTGATTTAAACCCCTTCCAAGAATCATTAGAGCATCAAAGGAAAATGAGTTCTTTCTTTTAAGAATGGTTATCAAAACAAATGAGGAAATTGAAAGTTGCTATTTCATGCTCTAAAGGGTGTATCTCAAAAAGTGTGGGGGTTTCAAATTGTGGTCTCATATTGTGGGAGCTTATTGTTACCTTCCTATTATTAAAAAAAGAGAGAGAAACAAAGAAAAGAAGAAAAATTGGCAAAAGAAAGAAAATTCTCGCCATAAAAAAAGAGAAAAGAAAAGAAAGAAAAAAAAATCTCTCAAAAGAAACAAGAAGGCATAGTTGAGAAGTTGTCAAAAATTGGTTGGGGATTGAATTGAGAGCTTTGAATTATTATTCACTTAATTTTTTAGTGCTCTAACTTTATTATCCATAAATACCCCCAAACCAAAGCCCCATTAACAACCAAATTGAAGACCTTTTGATCCTTGTGTATGCATGTTTTGAAGTGGTGTATAAGCAAGCTTATGTGAAACATTGTTGTAGCAATGCATCGAGGGATACACTTAAGCATATACACTTGAGGGTTTGAAAAGCGGTGAGCAAAAGTCACTAGTTTTGTGTGATTAATTTTATGATGAGCATGAGTGAGAACTTGTTCGAGGCATGTTGAATTATCTTTTCATGTGATATGTCATTCTCATTGCACATGTGCAACCTAACTTGAGTGTGTTCGATTGTGAAAAGGATTCTAATTGCCAATATTTCTCGAGGACTAGCAAAAGATAAGTGTGGGGGTATTTGATAAGTGTGTAATTTGCCACGATTTAATAACTTGTAATGCCTTATTTTAAGGACTAATTACTCCTAATCATGTGGATTTATTATATTTTTAGGAATACTTTGTAAGGAATAAAGGATGGTGAATTGAAGCTAAGAATGAATTTAGAAACATTTGAGGGAACTAGAAAAGAGTGGCAGATTCGAAATTTACACTAAGCGTGCCCACGCTTAACACTATAGTCAACTTAAAGAAAAAGAAAAAAGCTGCGGATTTAAGTTGAAGGAAGAAGGAATGAATACTGAAAAAGCTCCTCAAGATCCGAAAATTGTCCTTTAGATGCTAGGAATTAAGTTGTTAACATGTTTATTAGCAATCATGTATCTATCCCTTTTCTTGTCTAGTTCGTGAGGTGCTAATAGTATAAAATAGGAGGCACCTCAAGGCACCTCACAACCTAAAGGATATCTCTTGTTTTAACATTATTATAAAGTTTAATCCATTATTCACTTCTTCTATCTTCTTTTATTTTTATTAACGTTGCCAATTGCTAATGGAATTTCACTTTTTAGTGTGTTTCTTCCATTAGCATGTTAGGCTAAATTCTTATTTTTCGGCTAAAGTACGGTTAATGCTTGATTCTTAAAACGTTGTGAGATCTAATAAGTGCTTAATTCTTTTATTAAATCCGTATTCATGTTATTCTCTGCGCTCTTTTTCAAACATCTGAAATTTTGAATAATGTAATCAGTTGTTCATTGTCAAGAAAGTTTGTTTAGCTATTTGAACTTACAAATCCGTATTGTTTGCTTTTAGTTCATATATTAGTAGCAGCATAGCATGATTAATTCGTGTCAAAGTTGGTTGTTTTGTTATGGTGAATGCATGATCTGATCTAAATGAATCCTCGTAGGAATTTATTGGTTAGGATCAAGGCTTTAATTCTTAATGTGTTAATAAATTAAATTCGTGGACATTCCCGAAGGTTGTTTATTCATTAAAGATCAGTCAACGGACGTTCCTTGGCTGACGAAAAGGTAAGTAAGGGTGAGGTTTGTTAGGTCATACCAATGACCATAACTGATCTACGTATTTTAATAACTGTTATATTTGCATCGATGATCAACAGCATGTACCCATTTTAACCGGAAAGCTTTCTTATCTATTAATCTTCACCTTTAAATTTACTTCGTTATTTTCTCTTAAAAAAATCAAACACCCCCCTTTTTCTTTTATTTCTTTTAGAAATCAACTTATTGGCGATCCCTACGGATCTGACCCTACTTGCGCTTTCGCAAGAAAGTAATCGTAGGAATTATTTTTGGTGGTTTTCGACACCCATCAATGAAAATTGAAAAGATAAAAAAAAAAGAGAGCAAGAAAAGAAGAAAAATGGGAAAAAAAGATGAGAGACATACTTAGACTAGTATCGTAGTGTGGAAATATTCGACAATGTCACCTAATTCCTTTAACCCCATAAACCTCCTCTTTTCATTTCATTTGCTTCCTACCTTCACCTAAAGCCCATTATGACCCAGAAAAAAACCATTTGATTGTCACTTCAAACTCACTTCAAGCCAAAAGCGGAGATGTGATATAAGAGCAAACCACTCTTCGTCTTTGGAGGGAATTGGATCATATTTTTCAACCATTTTGGAGGAATTTCTTGTAGTGATTATTATTACTTCTTTTGTTGGTTGTATGTATTTTATAGCTTGATTTAGCTAAATTTATGGATTTTATAATCTGCCATTTTATAATGATTAACCAATAATTAGATGAAATTAAATTATGTAATTGCAAATAAGAATAAAATCACTGCATTAAAAGAAAAAAATGACTAACTGCATTGAAAGATAAATATCCACTATTTGCAATTTACATTTAGCATATGTTTGTCCCTGTGAAACTATTCACAGATCTGCCATCAATTTACATCCAAAAATTGCCAATGTTATGCAAAAAAAATTGCAAATTTGCCCAAAACATTGATTATATAAAAAAAGGTTGTAGTTTGCAAACTAAGTACAGAATCCAAACGTTCATATGGATGTATTGGTTTTGCACAATCTACATTTTTTTTGCGACACTAGGATTATTTTTTTTTTATGTAAATTGCGTATATGTCAATAGTTGGCGGGGGGGGGGGGGGGGGATATGGCTAAATTGTGCATTGCAAATAGTGGATATTATTCTTTCAATATAGTCATTTAAAATTGCATATTAGAAAATTACATAAATTTAGCTTTAAATCAAGTTATAAAATATATATACACCAACAAAGAAGTGCATAATAATAAATAACCTCAGAAATTCCCTCAATATTGGTTGAAAAATCGAATCCAATTCCCTCCAAAGACGAATAGGGTTTATAGCCATCAAAACCATCTTTGAATGTGCAAAGGTGATTCCATCCATTATCAAACCTTTAAACGGAGTTGAGACAAAGTGCAACAACCCATGCCTATGGAACCAAAAGTGCAATTTTTTCTATTAAATATTTATAATAAATATATATAATTTTATGATCCTCACCTCCTCCCACCCCACGCCGTTTACGTGCCCTATTCTAGTTGCCCTTCCCCCTTGCATCGCGGCCACTACGCCTCATCCCATCCCCCATCCCTTTTTCCCCTGTCGCCTTCCCTCTTTTCCGCATCACCCCTCCCCACTTTAGACCCTCGTAGTCACCCCTTCCCCTTCCTCCAGTGCCATTGCCACCCTTCCCCTTTCCCCACCCTCGTTTCTACGCCTTCCCCTTCCCCCGCCCTCGACGCCACTCTCTCTCTCTCTCTCTTCTCTCTCTCTCTCCATATATATATTATAATATTATATAAATTTATATGTATATATAATTTATTATATATATTATAGGGTTAAATATAATTACGACCCCTGAAGTATTCACCCACATCAATTACCCCCCTAAAAGTATTAAAACCATTCAAAAAAACCTCCTGGCCTTCTAACTCTCATTTTGAACAGTTCAAAAAGTCCATTATACCCTTACTAAAAATTGCTTTTTTTGAAAAAAAAAAATAATAAAAATTTTAAATACCAAAACCACACTCTTTTTTAAACTTTGTCTAATTCTAATTTCACTTGTTCATCGAGCTCTTTTCATATTCGTAATCCTAAAGTACTTGGAGCTCATTTTATTTTAGTTTTCCTGATTTGTCAAACCAAGTTAAAAATAAATTTATACGTGCATATATATATATATCACTAGAAAAAAATCGGTATTAGCTACATTTTTAATAACCATGGCTAAAAATCATGGTAAATAACTAGTATTAACTACGGCTAAATAAAAACCGATGCAAAAACTAGCTTTTCCACCATGAAAAATTTATTTGCCACAACTTTTTATGTCATATTTTTTGGTGTATATATTTATATATTTACTTAAATAAATATACAATTAATAAACCGAAAGAGCTGATCACGAGCTAATACGAAAAATATACAATTAATATATATTTTATATATATATATGGTATTATATAATTGTGGTAGTTTAATATGAAATGTATAAATTTATTTTTAACTTGGTTTGACAAAATAAGTGAAACTAAAATAAAATGAACTCCAAATACTTTAGAATTATAAAAAAAAACAGAGCTTGAATGAACAAGTGATAATAGAATTAGATAAAATATACAAAAGAGTGGTTTTGATATTTTAAAAAATCCCTTTAATTTCTTTTTCATAAATTAAATTTTAATAAGGGTAAAATAGACTTTTTGAACTTCAAAATTAAAGGTGTTAGAAGGTCAGGGGGGTTTTGAAGGTTTTAATACTTATCCATCACAGTGTTGAATATGTTGTCAAACACGTTTTTCTCAATGTGCATGGCATCAAGGTTGTGCCATATCAGAAGCGTTGACCCAGTAGGAAGATTCCAAAATATGCTTTTCTTTATCCACTTGTGGATGGTACCATATTCTTGGTAGGAGTTTCATAGGTTCATTCGACAGTAGGACTGAAGTCTGCTACCCAATCGCGAATCTGCTCTCCGTCAGCCCGGGCTGCAACCTTCTGTTCCACTCGATTTCTAGTGAAGGCTTTCTTATTCCCGCGGTAAGGATGGTCCAGTGGTAAAAACTGTCTGTGGCAGTCAAAAAGTAGCACGCCTTCCTACCGTGCTGCAGATGGAATGCCTGTTTGTCCATCCATGACAACTGGACTCCATCCCATAAGCAGGTAGGTCGTTCACGGTCGACATCAATGTCGCACGCATCATGAATGCTTGGTTCGTAGCACTGTCGTGCGTCTGTACGCCACATGCCACAATTACAAAGCTCCTCGACTCAAACGACTCCAGATTAAACATCGATCAGACGCTTCGATTTCACGGGCCAGGGATCACCATCGTGAGGAACATGTACTCAGACTTCATGCACATTCCTGGCCGGAGATTGTACGGTGTGAGTATAACGGCTAATGAGTAAGTTTTACCATACTGCCCGTGCGACGCAAACCCGTTTGTGCACAGCCCTAGCCTAACATTACAGAGCTCTAATGCAAAGTCGGGATATGTCTGGTCAAAATGCCTTCAAGCCTCTGCATCAGACGAATGACACATAGACCCTCCTCCGTTTGAATGTGTGCATGCCACGTCATGTGCTCAGCAATCGCTATCGAAGCATACAACCTTTGCAGTCGAGGAGTAAGCGACAGGTACCTAGGAACGGCATACAGGGACTTCATGGCGGGTGGGGTCTCGCTGTCTAGTCCGGCTTGTACCTTGCCTCTCCACAAAACTTGCAGTACTCCAAATCAATGCCGTCCTTCTAGTACAACATGCAACCTGTTTTACACTAATCAATCTTCTCAACAGGTAAACCTAAGTCTCTAATCGATTTCTTCGTATTGTAGTAATCAGTAGGGAAAGTGTGATCGCGGGGCATTATATGATCAGCCCACTGGCACATTTAATCCATATATGCGCTCGGATGATTTGCCTTCAGCCTTGATATTCACCAAACTAGCAACCGCCACCAACTGAGATTGGGTACAACCGCTCCACAACAGCTGGTCGGCAGTGCGTACTACATTGAAAAAACGGACTGACAACCCTGACACATAATCATATTGCCACCCCCGTACCATGTAGGACATGATCTCGTACCAATCGTCAGGCAACCTCGTCGTAAGAAGAAAAATAACCCGGCCTGGCTGCATCATAAACCATCCTCTGCGCCCAATCCATCTGTTGTTGATCACCCCAATGTGAACTACCCTCCTCCTGAGTAGATGGATTTGCTACTCCTGCGCTTGGAGGGGCGATCAACAGCATCAAAGTACTCCTGCACCATTCCTCGCCGCGACAAGTCCAATTATATATATTCCGGAACAAACCCCGCCTATATAAGTCAAAATTGACCTCGTCAGGTGTTTTGAACCTTCCGTTTTCACACTTTCGCACATGGACACCCAATTTTATCTCCGTCCATATATTGATCGCTGGGACTGAGCCCACTCTATGAAAGTTTTTAACACCATCCTCAAAACTGCAGTGTAAGACCCGCCCTATTCGGGAGGTTCTTCTCATACATCCATATTCTCAATTGCCTTAACATGATGAGAACTAACATATATGCAAACATACATTATAGAATAAAAATAATGAAATGGCGTTTCACTTTAAAAGAAAAGGTTCAAGTTGTTACCTGGTTAGAGCAACTCAATAAATCAACGGTAACCGAAACAAGTGTATGTGCACTAATTGTGGTTGAGGGAGATTGAGAGTGTGTATGGTTAATCAAGACTAGAACAAAATTAAATAAATTGAAAACATCATGGAACATAATATATAGAAGCATATGTACCAACTTTTGTAACGGATTTTAGTGGCAACAAACTATCCGTTGAAATATTACCGTTGGAATATAGCCGTTAGATACATTTAATATTTGTTACGGTCTTTGGAATGGTTATGTCCTCAAAAAAAGCCGTTGGAATTGTAACTATGTTTGTATCAGCCCTGCTACTTAACATTTGTAGCGGTTTAGGGGTACAATATTTGTAACAGAGTACTTACATTTAATCAAAATCGCTACAAAATGAAATAACCGTTTAAACGGCCGTTCCAATATTGTAACGACTTTCCCTTTGTTACAGCTATTGTAACAAAAGGCATTACAATTTTGGCGGTTCACGGTTACAAGATTAAGAAGCGATTCCTAACGTCGATACAAAGTGTAACGGCTTTACATATACGACCATTTTGTAACGGCGTTTGCACCGGTTTTTCATACGTCCATGATACAATTTCCACTCATCCAAGGTTGTCATTCATATTACTTCTTATGTTCCAAGTATGTTACAAAGACCGTTTAAATTGTAACGGCTTGTTGGCCGTTACAAAAAAACCGTTCCAAAACCCGCCTTTTTTTGTAGTGCTAATCAATAATATCACATAAATTAAATCTAAGGGTAAATTAAATCCACCTCCCCTAAGGTTTTACATAATTACAAATACCCCCTCGTTGTTTGAAAAATTACAAATACCCCCTAAGGTTTGTAATTTTTAATCAAAGGCCTGAATTGACCATTTTGCCCTTAAATATTTTTATTAAAATTATAGAAAAATCAGACGAGACAAATTGCATCATTCCTCCTCTGTGTAAAAAACTTAAGAAACCTCTTCCTGCACATTGTAGTAAAAAAGATTTTAAGAATTAAATAAAAAATAATTCAGTGCATAAGGGCATTTTGATCAATTTACCCATAAAAATGGATTGAAGTGGATTATTTGGTAGACGGTTACAAACCTCACCGATATTTGTAATTTCTCAAATAACGAGGGGTATTTGTAAGTATGTTAAATTTAAGAGAGCTAGTTGTAATTTACCCTAAATCTAAACAACATCTTATTATTACAGCATACAAATAATACCTACTATACGGTAGACTATTACCTCACACATTGGTGGGATTCAAACCCACGACCTCTAAGATCATGGTTCATGGGACCTCAACCTTATTTATTAGATTAAAATATCATTGATTGTTTCAGTTTTCTTAATCAGGAAATTTTTGTATTAGTCGATTCAACGATGACCTGAAATCAAACGCACCAGGATATACGTACGGAGACCTATACTTTTAATTAATAAATATACCATGAATATTTTGTATCATCTATTTCTTGGCTTCCTTCATCCAATTTGTCTTTTTGTACAATTTAAGAAGATAAGGTAACATAATAAATGTACCGATGCATGTTTTGTGTCATCTGTTTCTTCGGCTCCTTCGTCAATTTGTCTTTTTCTTAACATTTAACAAGAAAGGGTTCAACATTGAGAAAGTTTTAGGGTCTTGTAGATATTACATCATGTATTCTAGTACATTGACTAATAATGTGATCCACACGTATTTTATTTTTCTAAGTTCAGAGGTATGTGCCAATAGTATTAGGTATAGTATGAATTTAACTCCGTAATTACTTTTGAAAGGCACACGAAACTATTTCTTTGCGCTTTTCTTTTTACAGACAGAAAAACAAAGAAAGATATTTAGGTTGTGTTTGAATTGAAATTCTTTCTTTAAATCCTTCTTTTAAATTTAAATCCATTCAAAATATAACCTTAAGATTTCCTTTTCACAGGAAGGAGGAGCTTCATGTTAATATTTCTCCTTTAACTAGGCAATGTGTCGTGAGAGATGAAAACTTTTAATTTTTCGAACAAATAATTTGTCTGGCTACTTTTGCAAATCCGTACAAAACTTATGGGCTAAAGTACAATTTGTGATCCATGAAATGTTCAAAAAAATTCCCTAACCAAAATTCCAGCCAAAAGCCTCTTTATATTTTAAAAAAATAAAGCACACTACCCCTCGATGCAAGAGTGCACTACATGCTCTCTTTTTAGTATTTTTTGTTTTTTAATTATAAAATTACTTTTCTACCCCTGTTATAACCTTTAGATCTAAATATTATGTAAACAAATGGTTTAGTTTTCATCAACAATATATATTGTTCGTATATATATCATATATAAATTATACATATTGATAATATATTTAGATATAGATTTATATATCGTTAAATTATTTGCATATATGTATATTATTTATATATAGATAGAGAATGGAGAGAAGGCGTCGGCGCGATAGAGAGATGGGAAGAGAGGCAGCGTTGGAGGGGAGGAGGTAGTCGGGGCAGATTGGGCGAAGGAGGGGAGACAACGGCTTGAGAGGTGAGCGATGATGCGATAGGTGAGTGGAGAAAGAAGGCTGGGGTGCGGTTGGAAAGGGAGAGAAGTGGCGGTGGAGAGGGGTCCGAAGGGAGGGGGTGGGTGGGACTGCAGTTGGATGCACTACAAGAAAAAAGGCTTTTTGCTACCATGCAGTAATTGTAGCAAAAGGCCGAAACTCATAGCAAAAACTTTTTTGCTAAGAATTTCGTCCACAGTGTATACGGGCGTAGCGAGTGCTTTGCTAGGGACAAATCGTAGCAAATCCCCTTTTTCTACGAAACTTATTATTTTATTACGACATCATTTTCGTAGCAAATATAGTAGCAAACATAACCATCTTTTGCTACGATTTTTTGAGTCGTGCTATTATTTGGTGTTTACTACGAAAACACAGCTTTTGTTACAATGACAAATTCGTAACAAAAAAATATTTATTATTTTTATTTTCTATAATTATATTTATATTAATAATTGAAAGTATTCTTTAAATTATCAATATATAAAAATATTAAATTACATTAGAACAAAATTTGCATATAGCTAAATTTTGCATATAATTAAATAAGCAATATCATAAGATAACTTGCACATGATATACAACTAATATTTGTACCAACATTGGATAACAAAATTAGTCAACCTACATATGTATCACTAGCATATTAAAACTCTAATAAGTTTTTTTTTTATTTTGGGGGGGGGGGGGAGGGGGATTGTAAACTTTTATATATGTAAACAAAGAGTACATGTACAACAATGGGACCTCGCCAAACTCAGATCTGCAGCCGTGTGCTAAGCCAACACGGTCGTGTTACATTTTGTAACAAAATGGTGAAGAAACTGAACCGAACACGGCCGTGTGGAGATGCTCACACAGGCGTGTAACTCACGGTTGCCACGCAAATTTCCAGACCTTATACGTTGCCAAGAGCTGCAGGGCCGGGGGCCGGGAAATGCTCAGTAATCTATTCTGAATCTGCTCAATGATGAGTCCAGCGAGTGCCTCCGAACTCCGAACTGCTGTTGGAAACGCCTGTTGTTCCGCTCCATCCACACATGATAAACTAATGCTGCAAGGAGTGACCTATACGTGGCATTGAGGAGGTGTTTCCCCCTCCACCGCCGTGCCGCCCATGCCACTCCACCTTGCCAATTTGGGAAGGGCCATATGAACTTGACTTCACTCTTACAAATTCGAAGAAGAGTATGAACATGTAAAAAATAGGTGTTGATGGCTCTCTAGTGCTGCACCTCCACATAAGACACAACCACCAGATAAGTACTGAGGCCATGGCCTGTCAGTGGTAGACAGTCGCTCCTGAATAGCAAGCCATAAGACAAAATAATGGTGTGGGATCTTCATCGGTCCTCCTAACAACACCGCCCAACCCATTCGAGGTGTGTCCGGATCAAACTACCGTAACGCCAAGCATGTGGAGAATGCACCATCATGTGACCGCCAAGTGATGGAGGCGACCGATCCCCCAACCGATGGGATGGAACCCATGATCTGCATTACCTCAAAAGATGTATCCATCGACCAAGCCGAATCCTCTTCACGAATCATCTCCTACACCAAAGACCTATTATGGAGACCCGTGACAAGGGGCCTCTAGGTAACGAAGAAGCAGGATCCCTAACGGGTGCCACAGATCTTGCCATAGTAGGAGCCGACCACCATCGCCTACCGTGATGACGATGCCTCTTACTACCTCAGCACGAAGTTTCAAGAGTTTTTTTCTACCCCCAAGACCCCATTCTAGCACAAACCAACCAAACAGGCTTTTGTCTCAAGCAGTAATACCGAATCCACCGGACCCACAGGGAGGTATTCTGGATATCAATAATATTCCACAGATTTCGACTTATTAAGGCTTTATTCAACACACAGACCGGCTGAATACCCAGTCAACCACACTTAATCGGCCGGTAGACAGAAGCCCATGCCACCTTAGCAACCCCCGTCTCCGAGTTCCCACACAATAGTCGAATGCGTTTATCAATCTCCCGAACCACACCCTTCGGGAGCAAGAATACGGAGGCCCAGTGGACATATAATGCCGAGAGGACGGATTGGATGTGCTGGACCCGCCCCGCAAAGGATAGTAAGTGGGAGTCCCACGCATGAATCCGTGCATCCAGTTTCTCCAAGAGCGGCTTACAGTCTCTCAACATAAGTCTGGAGGTGATAAGGGGAACCCCCAAATACCAAATCGGAAGCTCACCCACAGGGAACCACATGGGTTCCTGCAGCTGTAGCACGTTCTCCACCGCCTTAGAGAAGAAAATAGTACTCTTCTGAATATTGGCCTGAAGTCTCGAATAACTGGAGAACTCCATTAGCCCTTCTTGAATGATCTGCAGCGACCGGGCATTATCTTCACAGAAGACCAACAAGTCATCTGCAAATGTGATCATGAACAACTCCAACTCACGACACCTCCAATGAAACCTAAAATCCGGGTCTGCTCTGATACGTCTCTTAAGGCCTGCATGGAGGAGTTCCATCACCAATACGAACAACTACAGGGACATGGGATCCCCCTGTGAAAGACCCATTGCCCTCTCAGAGAACCCCTGCGGTTGTCCATTAATGCAAATAGAGTACGACACAATCGAAACACTTTCTCTGATCCACTGTACAAATTGGTCATGGAATCCATAAACTACAATGCTGCTATCAGACAATCCCAATCCACGGTGCCATAAGCCTCCTGTAGATCGATCTTTAGAGCACTGCGCTTTGGAAGACTCACCCGGTTGTATCCAAACAGGAGTTCCTGAGCCAACATAATATTCTCTGTGATCCGTCTCCCTGGAATGAATGCATTTTGGCTCTCATCAACAAGCTTGTGCAGCACCCCCTTCATCCTCATGACCAAAATCTTGGCAATGATCTTATACATGACGTTGCAGCAAGAAATAGGCCAAAATTCAGCCACCGTGGAGGGGGACTGGTCCTTAGGGACCAGGGTGATAAGTGTGGCGTTCACCTGGTGCAGCAGCCGGCCCGTAGTAAAGATTTTCTTATAGCCCCCACAATATCGTCACCAATATTAGCCCAGGCTGCCTTAAAGAACCGTGTTGAGTACCCATCAAGCCTTGGTGCTTTGCTATCATCAATTGAGAATATTGCCTGGCAGACTTCCTCTGGATGGACTGGTCTAATCATATGGGTGGATTCATCATTCGAGAGCCGCCCTGGGATGAACACATGCAACGGCTCCAAGTCAACAACCTACTGGTGCCTATTACCGCCCAGCAGCGTCTGGAAATAGGCCACAAACTCATGAATTACCTGGGCCTCCTCCTGGACCACCTCCCCGTTGGGGTGGTAATTTGAAAAATGCGTTGCTAGCTCGTAAGTTGATAAAAAGTACAATCTCATAATTCCAACATGTACAAATTACATAATCATTAGCCAATCAAAAAAGTTAGAGTTGCACATATACTATAATCCAATTCCCAATAGATGAATTTGACAAAAAAGTAGCTTCTCAGCTTGTTCAAATCTCCATCACCTGAAATATTGTATCATAAGATCGAAATCAATAAAAGTACACAAAAAAGCATACAAATTTTCAGGGTAAAAACAAAAGAGACACATAAGGAATTTCTTACGTTGACAAACTCCCAATAGATAGCTCCCTAGTGAAAATGTGTCTGGAAAGAAGTATAACATCATTCGAAAAAGAACTATAAATCGAATACAATAACAATAACACTCTGACCATGTACGTACAGAGAATAAACTTACATGTAAGTCTAATGTGTCATCATCCTCAATGCCCTTCCCACGGAGTGAGACTCCAACTAAACATCAAGAATGCTCGGATCTATCCCTTTCATCATCATCATCTAACAAATCATTGTGAAAAAATGAAGAGTAAGAATAAAATAGTCTGGTGATGGGTGGGGAAAAAGTATTCTTTTAGTACATTAACTTGGATCTCATTCAATTTTAGTACACTAACTTTGGTAATTATCACATTTTATACATTATGTTGCAATTTTGCTTCAATTAAGTCCAATTGAGGATTCTTGTTCCAATTTTCCGGTCAATTGACTGAAATTGATGACGTGGCCAATTTTTGCTTATGTGTCCTGTGAAATTAACCACATCAAATATGACGTGGTAGACGACTGATGTGGCGAGATGACTTGGATGTATTTTTTTCCATAAGGATGAATTTTAGTACACTAACTTTTTCATGGTTTAATTTTAGTCCAATAACTTTGAATGAGGTGAAAATTAAGTCCACCAATTTTGACCATTTGTAAGTTGGATCCAAAATCAAGCCAAAATATCTGCAATAATTTTTTTTGTTTTCATACTGCATTCTTCATTTCCAACATAGCCCCTTGCATACATGTATATTGTGCAAAATATAGCCTATTTTGTGAAAGCATGTGTGGATCGTCCCGGGAGGGAGCGCGAATGCGGAAGCGCGGTAAATTAAAAACATGAAAAATAAAGCATGCTTAAATGGAAAGTAAATACACGTTCAAGGGGTATTCCCTTGAACCTCCCGGGTGTTTGGTGTATCTCATGATCAAAGTAAAAACATGCAATGTCATGGTGGCCATAGGGTTGTAACAAAAAGGGAGCGTAAAACCTACCCGTTATCGTTTTCTTCAAACTGTTACGTGCATTGTTCCACGTTTTGCCACCAATATTCTAAAACAGGAACCCTCTAAATTGTCCACCCAATCCACCGGATCTTGATCCCCCGTGCTAACAAGAAATCAAGACGAATTTATATAGGAGGACAAATCGATCTAGCGTTATGAATTAATTTGATCGATTTGCCTAGCTCACTTGTATGAAAACAAGGAACTAAGAACAACTATTGGAAAGGTGAGGGGAAGGGGCGGCCGAGAGAGAGGGAGAGAGGTGGCCGAGTGGTGTGTGTGTGTGTGTCTGTGTGTGCTAGAGTTTCAACACCTTGAGGTGTGTATTTTCTATGAGTATTTATAGAAGAGGACTTCTCCTCGTCATCTTCAAACTCTCATATAGAACCCTAGGTTGACTAGGATTTTAACCTAGTCAAATCCTAGTCAACTTAGGAAAAAGACCAAGTCAAACTTGATCTTGGCCATTGATCTCTCCATTCAGTCTCATCCGTCCATCTCTTAGATGGAATATTTTAAATCTAATTTAAAATAATCCCTAAGGCTTTAAATAATTAAATAGTTATTTTGAGCATGTCTCCTCAAATTCATAAATCTAATTTATTAGTTAATTCTATTTAATCCAATTAAAGAATTAACAATCCAAGAAAAAAGTGAACCAATTTAATCTAATTAAATTTTTCTACCTCCCGGAATTAATTCAAAATTAATTCCTCCGCTACCGATGGATCGTGTGTGACTCTTTAGGTTCACCCTCAGCTAGACTTGGCCGAATTTCCAATAAGCCTATACTGGAAAATTGTCAGTCACCATGGATAGCTGTCTAGCAACGGTCCATTGCACTAGAGACTAGGTGAACATTTATGGCGTGAACATTTAGGCTCTTTAGTACGTTAGTCCTTCCGTCTCCCATCTCATGGCTATAGTCTAGGGTATGGACAATCGGTGTCGGTACCCATTCTCGACTACAACCTTGGCTCGTCCATACCAGACGTCACAGGGATCTTATCCCACTGTTAAGTTACCGTGGCCACAGATTTACCAGAGGACGAGTTTCAGAGTGTAAATGAGACATCATCGTCAATCCAGTTGACAAGAGACGAATTCTATATTAGGACATACTGTTCACACTACACACCTTGACTGTATTAGGAAAGGCTTATGACAACCCAGTCTCTTGACCTGGTAGCCTTTTGTCAAATCTAAGATACAGCCACGGCGTGTGTGTGGCCACAATAGTCCCTCAAGTCGAGGACCAAACCCGTACTATCAGAATCGGGAATTTGAGTCATACTGATCAACCCATTCAAGGTTTTCCATATGACGATTCCCACGAGTCATCTCAGTCAACCGACACCAAGCTGGCTGATCCACTAACGTTGCATGGACGACCTTCGTCACCTATCGATGAAACGCGACCGCAATCACTTAGTATAAGTCTCAAATGGACTCTCGATACCCTATCTCGAGGTTCTTTGACATGGAGTATATCAGACTGATCCACAAAAACTGATTTCATGACCTGCCATCCTATGCCCAGTCCAATTTCTTGGATTATGATTTTGATCTGTGGATTTTGTTTGTGCATTGAACAGTTTGTAATTTAAGGCAGTTAAGTGAACACAAACAAAGAATAAATGTCAAATATGAATATCACTTTTTTTATTCATGAACTTTATTTACACCAAATTGTCAGAAAAGGTTACATAAGCCTAACAGGATTGGCTTCACGGTCACCTATTCTAATAATCTCCCACTTGACCTAAATCCAATCACCCATATATCTTAACCCTATCTTCTCAAGAAGCTGTGTATGAGCAATTTGTGACATATTGTCAAAGGATCTGTTGTGTTGTCTGCTGAGCTGGCTCGGTCCATCAGAACGTCACCTCTTCCTACCATTTCTCTCAAAAGGTGGTAGCGTCTAATATGTGCTTGGATCGGCGATGAGATCTCGATTTCCTTGCTTGCGATATAGCCCCGTTGTTATAACTGAAGATAACCATGGGCTTGGCAATGCTAGGTACCACACCCAACTCTTGGATGTAATTTCTCATCCAAACTGCTTCCTTGGCAGCTTCCGAAGCTGCTATGTATTCAGCCTCAGTGGTAGAATTGGTTAGGGATTCTTGCTTGGAACTTTTCCAAGTCACCACTCCACCATTACCTTCGAACACATAGTCCGATTGAGACATGGCATCATCGTTATCCGTCTGGAAGCTAGCATCGCTAAAGCCTTAGTCCTTCTTAGGTACTTAAGGATATTCTTGACTGCATTCCAATGTGCCTTTCCTGCACAGGACTGATATCTGCTAGTTACACTTAAAGCGTAAGCGACATCAGGCCTTGTGCAATGGACGACATACTGGATACTGCCTACGGCAGAGGCATAGGGAATGGACTTCATCCTTTCAAGCTCCTTAGCAGTCTTGGGAAATTGTTTCTTGGATAACTTGATCCCTTGCCTGATGGGAAGGAAACCTCATTTTGAGTTATCCATGTAAAATCTTTTCAGGATTTTCTCAATGTACGAGTTTTAGGTCATTCCTAACACTCTTTTAGATTTGTCCTTGAGAATCTGGATGCCTAGAATGTAGGAAGCTTCACCCAAATCCTTCATGGAAAATTTAGTGGACAACTACGCTTTTTTGTCACATAGCATTCTAATGTCACTCCCAATGAGCAGAATGTCTTCCACATAAAGCACTAGGAATACTACAGAGGTCCCACTAACCTTCTTGTATACACAAGGGTCATATTCATTTTGATGTAATCATAACCTCGTATGACTTTATCAATGAGAATGTTCCAACTACGGGATGCTTGTTTGAGGTCATAGATGGACTTTTGGAGACGGCAGACTTTCTACTCTTCTCCAACGACTGTGAATCCTTCCGGCTGATCCATATAGATCTCTTCCTCAACGAATCCATTAAGGAACTTCGTTTTCACATCCATATATCATATTTCATAGTTATACCATGCAGCTATGAAAGCATTATTTGAATGGAGTTAGCCATGGCAACTGGTGAGTAGATGTCCTCAAAGTCGACCCCGGATCGCTAAGTGTAACCATTTGCCACTAGCCTGCCTTTGAAGGTGGCTACTTCTCCATCAACGCCAAGTTTACGCTTATAGACCCATTTACACCCGATTCGTTTAACGGCTTTGGGTGGGTCTACAAGTGTCCACACTTGGTTTGTGCTCATGGAGTCTATTTCGGCTTTCATGAAGCCATTTTCCCGAGTCGATGTCTGACATCGCATCCCGTATGTCTTAATGATCCTTATCCAATTGACGGTCACGCCTATAAAGCCATATCTCATGGGAGGGCGTGACACTCTGGCTGACCTACGAAGGACTGGAATGTTAGTGGTAACTGAGGGCGTAGGCACAATAGGAGCCAGCGGTTCTAGTACCACGGTTGGCTCCTCGTGAGGTGGCTTGACATGCTCGGCCTGTAGAGGTTGTCCAACATGTTGTGCCTCGCGAGGTTTCTCAACCCATTGGGTACTTAACCTAAAACCTCTAGTGAGGTGTCCGGATCTTCTAGTGCTGATGATTGATTCGTCTCACTTGATTCCTCAAGGAGCACTTCATCACTTTGGTATTCACTGGAAAACCCGTTTCTAAGAACACTGCATTCCTCGAAACAAAGACCTTCTATTCCGAGGGGTCATAAAAGTAATAACCTGCAGTTTCTTTTTGATATCCAACGAACCTGCACAAGCTAGATCTTGATTCTAACTTGTCTCCCACTAACCTCTTGACGTATGCAGGGCTACCCCACACTCTCAAGTATTTGTAGGAAGCAGGCTTTCCGTGCCATATCCATATGGTATTTGGGTCACGGCTCTGGATTGCAGTAATTTCAATAACTTGATTGTCGTTTCCAGTGCGTAGCCCCAGAAAGACAAGGGCAGTTCGGTGAAAGTCATCATGGATCGGACCATGTCTAACAGGGTTTGATTCCTCATTCTAGAGACGTCGTCTAGCTGCGGTGTCCCGGGAGGTGTCCATTGAGAGATTATACCATTTTTGTTTAGATAATCGAGAAGTTCTCCACTAAGGTACTCACCACCTTGGTCCGACCGTAGGACTTTAATTTTGCACCCGGTCTGGTTCTCGACTTCAAGTCTAAAGTCTTTAAACCTCTCAAGAGCTTCAAACTTGTACCTCATTAGGTAAACATAACCATACCATGAATGATCATCGGTGAAGGTTATGAAGTAAGAGAAACCACCTTTGGCTTGTGTTCTTAGTGGTCCACACACGTCTGTATGGACCAAGTCCAATAGACCTGTGGCAAGCCTACTTTGTCCTACAAAGGGTCTTTTGTTCATTTTCCCTTTAAGACAGGATTCACAGGTTGGTAGGTCATTCAAGTCCCCTACCTCTAGGTTCTTTGAATCTACCAACTTCTTCATCCTTTCTTAAGAGATGTGACCTAGCATTGCATGCCACAATTGTGTGTTCTTGTGTTTATCCAATTTGCATTTGTCTTGAGCTGTCATAATAAAATTAGAATTTTGCATAATGTAGAGACCCTTATTAAGTGTACCAAGTAGATGAGTAATTCCACCCTTCATCAAATAAAAATAATTTTTATTGATCGAAAAACTCATTACCACTACTGTCTAACAATAGACTAGAAATGATATTTTTGATCATGCTAGGTACATAATAACAATCATCTTAATTCTATCGTAACATGATCACTAACTACTAAGCTGGCATTTCCTACTGCTTTTGTATTGCCATCGCCAAGCTTCAGGACTCTTTCGCCTTTACTTAGCTTTCTGCTTCTTTTCAGCACCTGCAAGTCATTGCAAATGTGAGCTTCACAGCCGGTATCCAATACGCAAGAGGTAGAGTTAGTGACCATATTAACCTCAACCACAAACGTACCTTGCCAGGAAAGGAATTTGGGGGAATCCCTCTTCCAATGCCCTTTTCTCAACGGCATTGATACGCAAATGTCATTTGCCCTTGACAGTTGCTTTTGGAGTCAACCTTCCTCTTTCTTTTGTCTTTCCCCATCTTGGCAACGGGAACACTATTAGCATTTGTAGTAGCTGTGACGGTATTTCCTTTTCCCTTTTTCCTTTTCCAACATCTAGCACCCTCGGCCTTTCGTTTGAAGTTGAGCCCTCTCCAATCAACACAGATGGAGCAGCCTTCTTGGTCGTTGCCTCGTATTGGACCAACATATTAATTAACTCATGTATGCTCTTCCCAAGTGCATTCAGTTGTAGTTAACAATAAATTGGTCGAAGGAGTGTGGGAGTGACTAAAGGATCGCATCTATGTACATCTCGTTATCGAGCCTGCTTTGAGGTCTTCGAGCTTTTCCACCAATGTAAGCATCTTGACCCACGCTCATTATAGAGGATTCCTTCGGTCATCTTAGTTCCGGAAGAACACCTTCGTAGCGACATACCTAGTATGCCGATCCGGGACTGCATAACAATCCTTCAGGCGAGCCATTCATGGAAGGAACGTCGTCTAGCCTTTCATACTGTTTCTGCATCTCATTAGTCATAGATTCTAGTTATGACGCTACGAACTTTCCGGTTATCTTTGGTGCCATAGTTCGAACGTCTCACGTTCTTCAGGCGGTGATTCTTCCGGCAAAGTGCGTGGGAACGACTTGTCCATGACATATCCTTGGTTCTTATAATCGAGAACTATCCTCAGATTGCGCAACCAATCGTTGTAATTCGTTCCATTGAATTTGTTTGTCTCAAGTATGTAAGATAATGGATTCTTTAGACATGGTTTAAATCTACATTTAAAAATAAAGCATACAATCAGCAGAATGAAAGTGGTGTCTAAAAATAATAATTAAAGACTTGGACTTCAGTCATTTAATGCTTCCACTATTTATAACTAAAAAACCGCCACTATTCAAACGTTTTTTCGGGAAACCTTTTCCTAGTGGGGCCTGGGATCCACAACAAAATTTTCCATACCCCGCTTTTACGATTCGCATGGAAAAAGAACTTTGTGGGAGGTATTTCATACCATTCTCGTCCAACGAGATTCCCAAGATATTTTGCCTCACCCTTTTACGTGATTCCTAAGGACTCCAAGTGAATCACGTTATTCAGGGTTAGACCCGACCTAATCAAATCAAATCATAGCACTGACTGCTACCCTCACGACTCGTGACACAGGCAACAGGATTGTATTCACTTCGTTCACAACAACATGTAGCTTGGTTTCAGAACAAGAGAACGTTGCCACGACTCGTGAGACCGCGCAATTGACTGAAACTAGCTTCCTCACTTTGTCATGGATGGAAGGCTTGGATGAACAACTAAGGTTCTCTATTTATTAAGGCTCTAATATTTTAGCTTGGTCGAACCAAGTGAGAGTTTAAAGACTTAGACCTCATCACACCACATACATATAACTATGCATAATATATACTTGCATGCTGTAGCAATCATACGATAAATAAACCATTCATTCATCAGATATGCAACATGCAAAAATAAAGCCTAGCACTCCCCTGTCGGGATGGTCATAGGCCCAAATCCTATGCGACCCACTGAACCCGCAGTAGACTCTTATTGGTCAATCTAGGGTTGGTCCTACACTATTACATCAAATAATAGTAACCCATCAACACACTAATGGCTTTGCCTTGTTTGTCCTCCGGGGCTCCATGGATCTCCTTGGAATCCTCCTTTTGGGTCATCCTTCATCTTCTATATATAATAAAATAAAACCTCACAACTATACTACTCTCATTACAACTTAAAATAGAAACCCCGACAAACACCCGGGGAGAGTACATTTTCATAACTGCATTCGTCATTTCCAACATAGCCCCTTGCATACATGTATATTGTGAAAAATATAGCCTATTTTGTGACAGCATGTGTGGATCGTCCCGGGAGGGAGTGCGAATGCGGAGCGCGGGTAAATTAAAAACATGAAAAATAAAGCATGCTTAAATGAAAAGTAAATACACGTTCAAGGGGTGTTCCCTTGAACCTTCCGGGTGTTTGGTGTATCTCATTATCAAAGTAAAAACATGAAATATCATGGTGATCATAGGGTTGTAACAAAAAGGGAGCGTGAACCTATCCCGTTGTCATTTTTTCTTCAAACTGCAAACGTGAGTTGTTCCACGTTTTGCCACCAAGATTCCAAAACAGGAACCCTCTAAATTGTCTACCCAATCCACCGGATCATGATCCCCTTGTTAGAATAGGTGACCATGTAGCCATTTTGGCAGCAAAATGTAACCTATTTCTAGAAAATTTCAGGATTTGATAAATCATTAATGAATACAGAAATGAAATTCATTTGGCATTACTTTGTTTGTGTTCACTTATTTGCAATTAACATATCTGTTCACTACGCAAACAAGCCCACGGACTGAAAATGTATTTTCGGGGACTGGGACTTACGCTTGGAGGTAGGTCCATGAATCAGTCTCGCCGAATCAGTCCGGAAATCTCCAAGTTCAAGGAATCTCGAAAATGGGTACCGAGATTCCCCTTGAGACTTGCACTAAGCATCTGCTGTCGTATTTCATCGACGGGTGATGAGGTCATCTAAGCAGTGTTAATGGGTTAGCCTGCTGGGGAGCAGCTGACTGAGTAACTCGTGGGAACCGTCTTACGGAGATCTTGAGTAGGGTCGGCTAGGTATGACGTGTGTTCCCAGTTCCGACAGTACAGGTCAAGTCCTTTGATTTGAGGAACTACTGAGTTTACGTATATATCAGGTCTGTATCTTAGATATGGTGAGAGATTGCTAAGAAGCACTTGAGTAGTCATAAGCCATGTCTAGTGCAGCTCTGGTTGTACAGACTGACAGTAGTTTCCAAGAAAGGATCTGTCTCCTGTCAAAGGCATTGACAGTTGAGTCTCACATATGCTCTGTGTCTTGTCCCTAAAATCTGTGGCCACAGTAACTGAACAGAAGGAAGTTTCCCTTACGGCATTTAGTAAGGACGGATCGACACTTAGGTCCAAAATGGGTACCTGCATTTTCCGTGCCCTAGACCCTAAGTGGTGAGACCGTAGACAGAAGGACAAGTGTACTGTTAGAGCCTAAATGTTCATCCCCGAATATTCACCTAGTCTCTAGTTCCATGGACCGTTGCTAGATGGCTACCCATGGTAACGGGCGGATTCTAGGAATCCGACCAAGTCTAGCTGAAAGGTGAACCTAAAGAGTCACACACAATCCACACACATTAAGTACTTTAATTTAGAATTAAATATTGGAGAAATTGAATGATTAAATTGGATTTAATCGGGTCCTTAATTTTCTTGGAGAGAATTAATTCCTTTTATTAGATAAAAAGGATTAATCTAATAAATTAGATGTATTAGAAAATTAATTTAATGGGACTAGAATAAATATTTATATTTATTATATTTATTTATTTCCCTTTGGAATATTTAAATAGGTTTTAGATATTCCATTAAATTAAATTAATGGTTTGAGATTAACTGGAGAGATGGATGGCTAGGATTAAATTTGACTAGGTCAAATACTACTTTGACTAGGACTTTGACTAGGTCAAAATCCTAGTCAAATTAGTCTTCTAGAGATGGAGTTTGAAGAGGATTAAACTCCTCCTCTATATAAATAGTCCTAGCCCCTCCACATAAGAGAGATGATGAAACTCCCACACACACACACACTCTCTCTCTCGTCCTCTCTCCTCTCTTCCGCCCCCTCTCTCTCTCTCTCTCTCAAGAATATTACTTTCTTGTTCTTTTGTTCTTGGAACAATTGAACATAGGGGGATTAATCCCGGTTAACCTAATAACGTACGATTGATCCATTCGCTCTCCAACACTTGTTCGTTCGCTCTAGCACGACGTGCAAGATACGTGGGTGGATTTGCGTGTCACAATTTGGAGGAGTCTCATACACGAGATTTGGTGTGCGAATCGGGGAACAACGCAAGTACCGTTAGAAGACGAAAACGACAATTGGTAGGTCGCCGATTTTAATTTTTTCATCCCTCTTTTATTTTAATCCTATGGCCTCACATGATTCTTTCTATGCTTTCTCATTCATGGGATACACCGAACACCGAGAATTTCAAAGGTACACCCTTGAACGTGTTCTTTAATTTACGTAAAGCATGTTTTTTGTTATTTAATTTTATACCGCGCTTCCACATTCGCGCTATTTCCTGGGACGATCCACAATCTTTCAGTGGTATCAGAGCCTGGTTCGGTGTATAGGCCTAGGGTTTTACGTGCGTTTTAAGCATGAAACGTGTTTGGCATGTTTTAATTAATCTCTTGATTATAATTATTATTAAAGGCATGTCGTTTTCTTGCTTTTAAATTCGTTATGATTTTTGGTGTTATTGGATTTTTTGTTTTTCTTGGGAAACAGGGGATGAAAATCGAGCAAAAATGGAGAAACGCGGGCAGCACGCCGGCCTGCCGGAGACTGGCGCGAGCAGCCGTGGCGCACAGGTGAGCAGCCGCCTACGCAGGGCAGGCACACGATTGGCGGCTGGCAGGCTAGCGTTGCGCGGGCAAGGGAGCCTGCGCGCGTGGCCTTGCAGCAGGCAGCACCTGCGCGCGCAGGGGCGGCAGGCCCGGTGGCGGCGGCCGGCGCCGGCTGTTAGGCTTTCTCTTATTTTTTAGTTTTAATTTTTTAATTAATTTTGAAAATTCGTCTTTGTTTAATTTTTGCCTGTTTTCTAAGACATTATTTTAGGAGGTAGAATTATATTGGATTTGGAATCCGGGATAATTTACCTAGAAATAATTAGGAAAGGTCTTCCTAAAACGACAAAATATTATTTACCAATGGTTGTATCATATTTTCATACGTTACGCATTTTATTTTTATTTTTGGATAATTGTGATTGGTAATCATGTGTGTTAGCATGTATTTTGTGATTGGATCATATGATTAATGTGCGTTGGATGGAAATAGATGATCGCGAGCCCTAGACCGAATGTATGGTTTAATTTTATGTTGGGCCCGTGTGCCTCTTTTACTGCTTTCTTTCTTCTCCCTTTCTAGTTGCCTTGGAATAATAAGGCATTCTATCTCCCTCCTTGTGTACTCCCCCCGGGTTTTCGCTAGGGTTTCTATTTTTTAATATGTAATTCAAATTAGAATAGGAGTAAGGTTTTAATTTTATGTAATTGATGAGAAGAAGGAAGGTCCCACATGGAGAGCCCAGACTGGAGGATCCAAGGCGTTTCCATTGAAGAGAAGAAAGAGAAAAGAGACCAAGGCCCATCAGAATGATGATTGAGTTACTATTAATGTAATAGTGTAGGACCAACCCTAGATTTGACCATAGATCCCCTGCAGGCTCAGTGGATCTCGCATAGGATTCGGGCTCGTGATCATCCAACAGGGGCGTTGCTAGGCTTTAATTTTGCATGTGGTTATTATGATGGATGAATGGCGTTTTATTTATCATATAACTGCTGTGGATGCAATTTATTTATTACACATTATGGATGAATGTGTTGATATATTTAATTTATGAGATCTCGGTCATTTACTACTCTCGCATTGGTTGGACCAATATCCAAATATTAGACCCTAGACAAAATGGACATGAACTCTAGGAGTTTGTCCATGCCTTCCAATCATTTAATTATTTATCAAACCACCATCTTTTATATTCTGCTGATTGCGAACTCTAATTTTTAAATGTAGATTTAAAATGTCTAAGAACCCACTTTCAACCATTCTTGAGACAAACATATTCAATGGAACCAATTACAACGACTGGTTGCACAATCTCAGGATAGTCCTGGATTACGAGAACCAAGGCTACGTCATGGACGAGCCTCTCCCTAGGACCTTACCGGAAGGATCCACGCCAGAAGAACGTGAGACGTTCGAGACTTGGCATAAGGATAACCGGAAGGTCCATTGTGTCATACTTGCTTCGATGAAGAATGAGATTCAGAAGCAGTATGAAAGGCTAGACGATGTCTCTTCCATTATGGCTCGCCTTAAAGATTGCTATGCAGTCCCGGACCGGCATACTAGGTATGTCGCGACCAAGGCGTTCTTTGGAACCAAAATGACAAAAGGATCCTCTGTACAAGAGCATGAGGTTAAAATGCTTACCCTGGTGGAAAAGCTCGACGACCTAAAGGCAGGCCTCGATAATGAGACGTACATAGATGTGATCCTTTAGTCATTCCCACCTTCCTTCGACCAATTTATTGTCAACTACAACATGAACGCACTTGAGAAGGGCATTCATGAGTTGATTAATATGTTGGTGCAATACGAAAGCAACGACCAAAAAGTCCACGCCTTCAGTATTGTTTGGAGGTGCTTCGACTTCTAAAACGAAAGGCAAGGGTGCCGGACGTTGGAAAAGGAAGGAAGGGAAAAGCCGTCAAAGCAGCTACGAACACTAAGAGTGTTCCCATTGCCAAAGAGGGGAAAGGCAAAGGAAAGGGAAAGGTTGTCTCCAAGCAACAGTCGAGGACATATGACATATGTATCAATTGCTGTGAGAAAGGGCATTGGAAGAGGGAGTGCCCCAAGCTCCTCTCGGACCAAGGTATATTTGTGATTGAGGTTAATATGGTTACTAATTCTGGCTCTTGGGTATTAGATACCGACTGTGGAGCTCACATTTGCAATGATTTGCAGGTGCTAAAAAGAAGCATAAACTGGGTAGGGGGATATGATCCTGAAGCTTGGGAATGGCAAGTCCATCTCGGCAGAAGCAGTAGGATCCGCCACTCTAGTAGTTAGTGATAATATTAGCATAGAATTAGAGAAAGTTTATTATGTACCTAGTATGATTAAAAACTTCATTTCCATTCCAATGTTAGACATAGTGGTTATGAGTTTATGATCAATAAAAATTGCTTTTATTTGATGAGGTGTGGAATTGCTCATCTACTTGGTACACTTAATAATGGGCTCTATATCTTGCAACAAACGAACTTCGTTCTTAACGCTCAACACAAACGTAAAATAGATAATAACGGGAACACACGACTGTGGCACGCTAGGCTAGGTCACATATCCCAAGACAGGATGAAAAGATTGGTAGACTCAAAGAACCTAGAGGTAGGGGACTTGAGTGAGCTACCAACTTGTGAATCCTGTCTAAGAGGGAAAATGACCAAAAAGCCCTTTGTAGGACAAAGCAGGCTTGCCACAGGTCTGTTGGACTTGGTCCATAGAGACGTATGTCGACCACTAAGGACGCAGGCCCGAGCTGGATTCTCCTACTTCATAACCTTTACCGATGATCATTCACGGTATGGTTATGTTTACCTTATGAGCTACAAGTCTGAAGCTCTTGAGAGGTTTAAAGAATTTGGACTTGAAGTGGAGAATCAAATCAACTGCAAAATTAAAGTCCTACGGTCAGACCGAGGCGGAGAATACCTTAGTACCGAGTTCCTTAATTATCTAAAAGAAAATGGTATAATATCTGAATGGACACCTCCCGGGACACCACAATTAAATGGTGTCTCTGAAAGGAGGAATCAAACCCTATTGCACATGGTTCGATCATGATGAGTTTTACCAAATTGCCTTTGTCCTTTTGGGCTACGCATTGGAAATGGCGGCCAAGTTGCTAAATTTGGCGCCAATCAGTGTATTGACCCAAACGCCGTATGAGATATGGCACGGCAAGCCTGCATCCTACAACTACTTGAAAGTGTGGGGTAGCCTTCATACGTTAAGAGGTTAGTGGGAGATAAGCTAGAATCCAGGTCCAGTTTATGCAGGTTCGTTGGATACCCTAAAGAAACTGCGGGTTATTACTTTTATGACCCATTGGAACAAAAGGTATTTGTTTCAAGGAATGCAGTGTTCTTGGAACAAGGCTTCCCAGAGGATATCCAACCTGATGAACTGATCCTTGAGGAATCAAGTGATGGAAACCAGTCATCAGAGGTAGCCGCGGATTCCTTACTTAGAGGATTCAGGATAGATACCCGAAGAGCTGACCGACCTCGAGAAGTCCAGCATGCTAGGCATGAAGGAAAGCCTCGGGAACAGCCAGCCCCAGTGCCTGAATCGCCAGCCCCTATACAGTCAGCGCCCACAGTCACCACTGACGTTCCCGTTCTCCGTAGGTCTACTAGAGAGTCCAGACCTCCAGTGAGATATAGCTTTCTAAATACGACCGGTCTGCTGGATAACGATCCTAAGACATACGGAGAAGCGATGTCTGACATCGACTTGGGGAAATGGCTTGAGGCCATGAAAATCGAAATAGACTCCATGAGCGAGAACTAAATATGGAGACTTGTAGATCCACCGAAAGGTGTTAAGCCAATTGGCTGTAAGTGGGTCTACAAGCACAAACTTGGCGTTGATGGAGAAGTCACGACTTTTAAGGCTAGGCTAGTAGCTAAGGGGTACACTCAACGACCCGGGGTCGATTTTGAGGACACCTACTCGTCGGTAGCCATGGCTAAATCCATTCGGATCCTGCTTGCCATAGCAGCATGGTATGACTATGAGATATGGCAGATGGACGTGAAAACGGCCTTCCTCAATGGTTTCGTTGAGGAAGAGATCTATATGGATCAGCCGGAGGGTTTCACAGTCACTGGAGAAGAACAGAAGATTTGTCGTCTCCAGAAGTCCATCTATTTCTTCAAACAAGCATCCCGAAGTTGGAACATTCGCTTTGATGAAGTGATACAGGGCTATGACTTCATCAAAAACGAATCCGACCCTTGTGTATACAAGAAGGTCAGTGGGAGCTCCATAGTGTTCCTAGTGCTTTATGTGGATGACATTTTTACTCATAGGTAATGATGTTAGAATATTGGGTGACACAAAAGCATGGTTATCAACCCAGTTTTCCATGAAGGACTTGGGTGAAGCCTCCTACATCCTAGGCATCCAGATTGTCAGGGACAGATCTAGAAGGATGTTAAGGCTTACCCAAAACTCGTATATGGAGAAAGTCCTAAAGAGATATCGGATGGACAGCTCCAAATGATGATTCCTTCCCATGAGGCATGGGATTAAGTTATCCAAGAAACAGTCCCCGCAGACTCATGAGGAACTTGAAAGGATGGAAGTCATCCCCTATGCTTCTACCGTAGGTAGCATCCAATATGCAGTCCACTGCACCAGGCCTGACATTGCTTACGCTTTGAGCGTGACAATCAGATATCAGTCTTGTGCAGGAGAGGCACATTGGAATGCTGTTAAGAGCATCCTTAAGTACCTAAGGAGGACTAAGGAAATTTTCTTAGTCTATGGCAATGGAGAACTGATCTTGGAAGGCTTTAGCGACGCTAGCTTCCAGTCTGATGACGATAATGCCAAGTCTCAATCGGGTTATGTATTCAAGCTCAATGGAGGAGTAGTGGCTTGGAAAAGTTTCAAGCAAGCAACCACTGCTGACTCCACCACTGAGGCCGAATACATAGCAGCTCCAAAAGCTGCCAAGGAAGCGGTTTGGATGAGAAACTATATCCAAGAGTTGGGTGTGGTGCCTAGCATCGCTAAGCCCGTTGTCATCTTTTGTGATAACAACGGTGCAGTAGCGCAAGCAAAGGAACAGAGATCTCATCACCGTTCCAAACACATTCTTAGATGCTACCATCTTCTAAGAGAAATGGTAGGAAGAGGTGACGTTCGGATGGACCGAGTCAACTCAGCAGACAACACAGCAAATCCGCTGACAAAGCCTATGTCACAGAGCGCTCATACGCAACATCTTGAGAAGATGGGGATTAGACATATGGCGATTGGCTTTAAGGTCAAGTGGGAGATTGTTAGAATAGGTGACCATGTAGCCAATCTTGGCAGGCAAAATGTAACCTATGTTTAGACAATTTCAGGGATTTGATAAAATCATTAATGAATAAAGAAGTAAAATTCATTTGGCATTACTTTGTTTGTGTTCACTTTATTTGCATTACGTATTTCATCACTACGCAAACAAAGCCCACGGACTGAAAACGTATTTCGGGGACTGGGACTACGCTTGGAGGTAGGTCCATGAAATCAGTCTCGCCGAATCAGTTCGGAAATCTCCAAGTCAAGGAATCTCGAAAATGGGTACCGAGATTCCCCTTGAGACTCGCACTAAGTAGCTGAGACTTGCATCTGCTGTCGTATTTCATCGACGGGTGACGAAGGTCGTCTAAGTAGTGTTAATGGGTTAGCCTGCTGGGGGAGCAGCTGACTGAGGTAACTCGTGGGAACCGTCTTACGGAGGACCTTGAGTAGGGTCGGCTAGGTATGACGTGTGTTCCCGGTTCCGACAGTACAGGTCAAGTCCTTTGACTTGAGGAACTGCTGAGTTTACGTGTATATCAGGTCTGTATC
Organism: Sesamum alatum; assembly: GCA_034509735.1. Classification (NCBI taxonomy): domain Eukaryota; kingdom Viridiplantae; phylum Streptophyta; class Magnoliopsida; order Lamiales; family Pedaliaceae; genus Sesamum; species Sesamum alatum. The sequence continues at coordinate 6,615,637 of JACGWO010000007.1, read as the reverse complement.
TTAGATATGGTGAGAGATTGCCAAGAAGCACTTGAGTAGTCATAAGCCATGTCTAGTGCAGCTCTGGTGTACAGAGTGACAGTAGTTTCCAAGAAAGGATCTGTCTCCTGTCAAAAGGCATTGACAGTTGAGTCTCACATATGCTCTGTGTCTTGTCCCTAAAATCTGTGGCCACAGTAACTGAACAGAAGAAGAGGTTTCCCTTCCGGCGTTTAGTAAGGACGGACCGACACTTAGGTCCAAAATGGGTACCTGCATTTTCCGTGCCCTAGACCCTAAGTGGTGAGACCATAGACAGAAGGACAAGTGTACTATTAGAGCCTAAATGTTCATCCCCGAATATTCACCTAGTCTCTAGTTCCATGGACCGTTGCTAGATGACACCCATGGTAACGGGCGGATTCTAGGAATCTGACCAAGTCTAGCTGAAAGATGAACCTAAAGAGTCACACACAATCCACACACATTAAGTATTTAATTTAGAATTAAATATTGGAGAAATTGAATGATTAAATTGTATTTAATCGGGTCCTTAATTTTCTTGGAGAGAATTAATTCCTTTTATTAGATAAAAGGGATTAATCTAATAAATTAGATTTATTAGAAAATTAATTTAATGGGACTAGAATAAATATTTATAGTTATTATATTTATTTATTTCCCTTTCGAATGTTTAAATAGGTTTTAAATATTCCATTAAATTAAATTAATGGTTGAGATTAAAAGGAGAGATGGATGGCTAGGATTAAATTTGACTAAGTCAAATACTACTTTGACTAGGACTTTGACTAGGTCAAAATCCTAGTCAAATTAGTCTTCTAGAGATGGAGTTTGAAGAGGATTAAACTCCTCCTCTATAAATAGTCCTAGCCCCATCACATAAGAGAGATGATGAAACTCCCACACACACACACACACACTCTCGTCCCCTCTCCTCTCTCCCGCCCCCCTCTCTCTCTCTCTCTCTCAAGAATATTACTTTCTTGTTCTTTTGTTCTTGGAACAATTGAACAAAGGAGGATTAATCCCGTTAACCTAATAACGTGCGATTGATCCATCCTCTCCAAAACACTTGTTCGTTCGCTAGCACGACGTGCAAGATACGTTGGTGGATTGCGTGTCACAATTTGGAGAGTCTCATACACGAGATTTGGTGCAAATCGGGGAACAACGCAAGTACTTGGTTAGAAGACGAAAACGACAATCGGTAGGTCCCGATTTATTTTTCGTCCCTCTTTTATTTTAATCCTATGGCCTCCATGATTCTTTCTATGCTTTCTAATTCATGAGATACACCGAACACCCGGAATTTCAAGGGTACACCCCTTGAACGTGTTCTTTAATTTACGTAAAGCATGTTTAAATTTTTGTTATTTAATTTATACCGCGCTTCCGCATTCGCGCTATTTTCCGGGACGATCCACAATCTTTCAGTGGTATCCTTTTCTTCAAACTGCTACGTGAGTTGTTCCACATTTTGCCACCAAGATTCCAAAATAGGAACCCTCTAAATTGTCCACCCAATCCACCGGATCATGATCCCCCGTGATCGATTTATATAGGAGGACAAATCGACCTAAGGTTATGAATTAATGTGATCGATTTGCCTATAGCTCACTCGAATCAAAACAAGAAACTAAGAACAATTCTTGGAGAGGAGAAGGGAAGGGCCGACCGAGAGAGAGGGAGAGAGATGGCCGAGTGGTGTGTGTGTCTGTGCTAGAGTTTCAACACCTTGAGGTGTGTGTTTCTATAAGTATTTATAGAAGAGGACTTCTGCTAGTCCTCTTCAAACTCTCATAGAGAACTCTAGGTTGACTAGGATTTTGACCTAGTCAAATCCTAGTCAACTTAGGAAAAGACCAAGTCAAACTTGATCTTGGCTATTGACCTCTCCATTCAATCTCGTCCGTCCATCTCTTAGATGGAATATTTTAAATCTGATTTGAAATAATCCCTAAATCTTTAAATAATTATTTTAAGCCTATCTCCTCATATTAATAAATCAGATTTATTAGTTAATTCTATTAATCCAATTAAAGAATTAACAATCCAAGAAAAAGTGAACCAATTTAATCTAATTAAATTATTCTACCTCCCGGAATTAATTTCAAATTAATTCCTCCACTACCGATGGATTGTGTGTGACTCTTTAGGTTCACCCTCAGCTAGACTTGGTCGAATTTTCAATCATCCTATACTGGAAAATCATCTGTCACCATGGTGGCTATCTAGGCGTGAACATTTAGGCTCTTTAGTACGTTTGTCCTTCCGTCTTCCATCTCATGGCTATAGTCTAGGGTATGGACAATCGATGTTGGTACCCATTCTCAACTATAGCCTTGGCTCGTCCATACCAAATGACATAGGGATCTTATCCCACTGTTCAGTTACTGTGGCCACAGATTTACTAGAGGACGAGTTTCAGAGTGTAAGTGAGACACCATTGTCAATCCTGTTGACAGGAGACAGATTCTATATTAGGACTTACTGTTCATACTACACACCTTGACTGCATTAGGTATGGCTTATGAAAACCCAGTCTCTTGACCTAGTAGCCTCTTGCCAAATCTAAGATATAGCCACGGCGTGTATGTGACGACAATAGTCTCTCAAGTCCGAGGACTAAACCCGTACTATCGGAATCGGGAATTCGAGTCATACCGACCAACCCACTCAAGGTTTTTCGATATGACGATTCCCACGAGTCACCTCAGTTAGTTGGCACCAAGTTGGCTGACCCACTAATGTTGCATGGACGACCTTCGTCACCTGTCGATGAAACGCGACTGTAATCGCTTAGTGCAAGTCACAAATGGACTCTCAATACCCTATCTCGAGGTCCGTCGACCTGGAGTATATCAGACCGATCCACAGACACTGATTTCATGACCTGCCATCCCTATGCACAATGTAGTTTCTTGGATTACGATTTCGATCTGTGGGTTTTGTTTGTGCATTGAACAGTTTGTAATATAAGGCAGTTAAGGGAACACAAACAAATAATAAATGCCAAATATGAATATCACTTTTATTCATGAACTTTATTTAAACACCAAATTGTCAGAAATCGGTTACATAAGCCTAACAGGATTGCCTTCACGGTCACCTATTCTAACATTTTGTACAATCATTAGGCATTTCAAAACTATGCCTTACCAAAAAATAAACATCCAAAATGAGAGGCATTTCAAGATAGTTTTGACCTAGTGGTTGTGATATAGTTTCTGCCAAAAAATAGACAATGACCAAAAAATGGACAATCATCACGATAAAGACTTCTTCTTCCCCTTCTTTGTTTGATTGACTTCTTGGATTAAATTGGACATTGTAATGAACTTTTTCCTTCCTTTAACTATTGAAAGGGTGAATCACGAACTCCCTTGCTCTTGCAATAACCTGAGACCTGATTGACCCTCAATAAATGGACCCAGTTCCTTGATCTCAACTCCTTTCTGACATTGTTGAAATTGTTGAAACATTGTTGGGGCTGTGGGCACAAGATTTTTGAGACTTTCTAATAACTGGTTCAGCACCTCCAATATGTCCCTAAAGATAAGAAAATAGGCACTAAAATCCCATTTGATTTTGCATGTTCCAAATACTATATTCAAACAGTCCTAAAAATCTCAATAAAATAGTCTCAAATACTCTATTGAAACAGTAATAATAATCTCAATAAAACAGTCCTAAATATCCTATTCAAACAATCATAAAAAATTCCAATAAAAATAGTCTCAAATACACTAACAAACAGTCATAACAATCTCAATAAAATAATCCTAAATATTCTATTCATAACTCCAAGCTAAAACAAATGTTACATTTCTTGTTGTTCTTCTTGGCATTTGTACCTCAGGTTCTTTCATAACTCCCTTTCCTTCTTGTGTAACTTGCTTAGACAACATATAGTTAGTTATTGTTTCGTTAAAAACAATAGTAACATAGAAGATATAGTACTTGCAATTTTTTTGGCCCTTCAGTTGGTATTTGCCCCTGTATTTGCAGAAAATAATAAGTTTGGTTGAATAAGCCTTACTAAACAATAAGATGTGCAAAAGTTAAAACAAGACGTACACTTCTTGTTCTTGCATGCGATGGCACTTCAAGTTGTTGCATAATCCCCTTACCCTTTGTTGGAACCTATTTTTCAACAACCCCTGTTAGGCTTTATAGTTGTTGTGGTTAGCTATAGAATTAAATCACGTGAAAATAAAATATTATACTTGTATCACATTGGAATTTGGTTGAACCTGGCTGCTTGCATCAGGGATAGGATCGGTTCTAACATCCTTTTCATGACAACCCCTGGAATTGTGTCCTTACAAACAACACTTCCCATACTTGATGGTGGTTTGCTACCTTTTTATCGTGGATGATCCTTTCCTCATGATTGGTCCATACCCTTTTTTTCCCTTTTTAGAGCAGCTTCACCAACTTCCAATCTTCTAGCTTTTAGAGGCCTCCCCACTCGTTTGGCTACTTTTGATAGGAGTGGTGGGTTGAAATCTATCCTCTTCTATTCTTCCTTCCATTGATTGGGATGATTGCATGTTGATAAGCTTTCAAGTAAGTTTCAACCATGTAGCTGTGGTGTGCGTATTTTTCTACGTTCCAACCATTACAAAAAATTGCATACACACCATGCTTACATGGTATGCCACTCAAATCACACTTTCTACACCCACAAGTATGATTCTCTAAGTCAACACTGTATTGATTGCCATCAAAACAAGAAATTAATAATGTTTTTCACCAGATTTAATTGGAATACAATCTCCAAGCTTCTCAATCGTCTTGTCAATTATCTTTTGAATTTTGGGACACAACACCTTTTTCCATTTATTCTGTGCCTTATCTCTGTTTTTGTTGGAGTCTTTTCATCAAATACTCCATCGACCACTCCAACATTGATAGGATTGGCTTGCTTCTTGCTTGAAATATGTTGCTATTGAAGCATTCACAAGCATTGTTAAAGAGAATATCACATCTAAGAAATGTAGAGAAATGTGATCTTGACCACTCTTTTGGAGGCTTGTCACTAAATCAAGCAAAAGCCCCCTCATCAATGTCATTCATTTCTTGCATCCTCAGATCAAATTGATTTGGTGTTATTGCCCTTCTAGCCTTCCCCAAAGCATTTTTGAATGCCAACCGTCGAAACCAAATGTCTTAAAGTTGGAATGCAAATGCCTAACACAAAACCTATGCTCTGCATTTTGGAAACAATTCTTGCAACACACCCAAAAGGCCATTTTGTTTATCTAACATGAATATCCATGTAGAATCATCTTTAATCGTCAAGTCCATTTTCAAAAGAGTTAAAAACCAGCCCATGTTTTCTTGTTCTCTCTCATAACCACAACATAGTCAATTGAAAAGAAATTATTGTTAGGTCAGTCCCAACAGCAGATAAAAGCACTCCCCCATGTAACCCCTTCAAGTGACATCCATCTACACAAATAACAGGCCCACAACCACTCAAGAAGTTCATTTTCAATGCATAAAGACATATGTAAATTCGGTCAAATTGATTCCCTCCTTCAGTGCTCAATATGACTGTTGATCCAGGATTACTTCTTTTGATTTCTTCTGCATAATCCCACAAGAATGCATATTGTGCACTAGACTGCTCTCAAGCATAAGCAATGCAAGTTTTTTGGCCCTAGTTGTTTGATTTCTTGAAATATTACACATTATATCTTAAATTGCATCGACCCTAAACACCTCAACCCCCTTTTTAGGATTAGTTTTGATCTTGTGAAAATATTTCTTTGACAGGCACTTTGAGCTCATGTTTCTCACATTGAAAGAGATATTACATGTGTGATTGGGAACATAATCCCTAATCTGAAAGGTTCATTCACCTTTCACCTGACAAGCATGTAATCTCCAATTACATTCTTTATCAAAATAATTGGCATGGACATACTTTCTATCATTCTTTGCAAACTTGATGTTTCTTTTGGTTTGGATAGCATGTGATTGTACTCCAGTTCTGAATTCATCCTTAGTGGTGAATATCATCCCTAACTCAAAATGTGGATCAAATATGTGGGAAGGATTGAATATAGGAAAAGTGACTCTGTTTGGTTCGTCTACATCAGACCCCTTATTTGAGTTTAGTTCATCATCACTCCAAACCAAATTCTCATCCTCAGTTCACTCCTCAACATCAGTATCTGAAACTCGGGCCCCTTCTACATTTGTGTCCTCAACCCTGCCCTTCCCCCATTTTTTCTTCTTTTGCCTTCTTCACAATATTTTCAACTAAATCTCCCTCAACTCCCCAATCATCCCCTGCCCTCTCTTCCTCTTCATCTTTTTCTCCATCCATCTTATATCTGTATTCACTATCACTGTCATCAAAATCTTCACCGCCTGAAGATGACACATAATCGTTCACACCACCCTATAACATATCCCCCTCAAAATCTACACCCTCTTCAGCTACCACTTCCCACAATGCACACTCATTGTTACCCCCTATAATGCACACTCACTGTTATAAACCCACTATTTTTGGCTAAAAATATAAAGAAAATAAAAAATAGAAAACATACAACAAGTCAACTCTCAGAAAATAGCATAACACAATAACAACATAAAACAAGTATATCCTAAATATTTAATAACAATTTTTATCCATAAACCAAGCCAAAATGTCGAAATTCATTCCCAAGTCAAAAACATATACACAAGCATTTCCCAATATACTACACATATTCTAATGAAACATATAGTACTTTTACAAAATAAAAAAACAAAAAAATTCTCAACACAAAAACACTTAAAGGGACCACATGCTTCCTATTTCCCAACAAAAACAGAATATAAAATATAAAGGTAGCTATTGTGGTCCATTACTCACAAGAAAACAACCATACAATACAAAATATTCATATTTTTTTAAGGAGTTGCGGTCCATCATTCACAATATTTAAGCCATTGCATACACTAGTTTTTTGCTATACTAACAGAGATGGCTAACTAACCATATTTAGGGGGTGAGTCGTCGTTCAGCTCTGGATCTCTCATCAAATTTTCTCATTGTCTTATGAGGGTGTGGTTCGGCTGAAGCTAAAAAAAGGAGGCGGAGGAGGTTGGTCGCTATTGGCGGCGGCGGCGAAAATGGGGGTGGTCCGGCTGAAATTGAAAAAGGGAGGCAGAAATGGGGGGCTTGTTCTCCATCGCGGCGACAATGGAAATAGGGAGGTTGTTCGCCGTTGTCCTCGTCGGCGGCGGAAATGGGGGTGGGTTGTTCGCCGTCATCGTCGTCGCTGAAGAGGGAAGAGTCGCTGCATCGTCAGAGGAATGGGAGGAGGGGGGTTGTTCGCCGTCAAGTAAGCCTCCTCGCTGTCGTAGAAAAAGGCCAGACCTCCACGCGCCGTCGTCTAGGTGGGTTGCTTCTTCTCGGTGGAAATTAGGGCAGCAAATGAAGTAAAAAAGGGTTCTTCCATCGTTTTTTTTTTGGGGGGGGGGGGGGGGGAAGGGGGATTTTGGGCGGAAAATGAAGTCAAAGGGTGTATACTCATATTCACCACTGCCACATCATCCGCCATTTTCGCTGCCACATCTGCCGCCACATCACGTTTGTGTAATGTCATATGCCACCTATAATTTTTACCACAGTATGCGCTAACGTGGTTAATTTCGCCGAACACATCATCAAACTTCGGTCAATTGACCTGAAAATTAGAATAAAAACCCTCAATTAGATTTAATTGAAATAAAATTGCAACATAATGTATAGCATGTGATAATTATCAAAGTTAGCATAGTAAAATCGAATGAGAGCCAAGTTAATGAACTAAAAAAAATTCCCCGATGGGTGGGGGAGGTAGGAGAAGATAAAAATTATATATATATATATATATATTTAAATAATAATAATAATAATAATAATTAATATGTACAAATAAAATATAAATCAATAATTTTTTTGTTAAACTTAGAGCTTAATTCGGATCTAGTGAAATTTAACTATTCATCTTAATTTAAATCTCAACCGTTGATTGTAAACCGTATAAAATCTCAATTGTAGATCTTTGACAAACAAAATCGATTGGTTGATAATTTAAGGGGTAAAATTAATTTTATTACCAAAAATCATGAAAAATCGCATGGAGGGTACGTGTAAGACACCGTTGGTGTCAGGAGTTTTTTGCTCTATTTTGAAAAATATAGGAGCTAAATCCTTTTCTTTTTTTTGGTCAAGATTTTTTTTTTTTTTGGAACATTTCATGGATCACAGAGTAAACTGTATTTTACCCAAAGCTTATGTAGTTATTTCTACTTATTTGGATTTTCCTTGGGCAAAGATAAAGAAATTACCAACAAGCAAAAAATAAAAATACAAAGCCCATTCATAACATGTTTCCACGTATCAAACCACTAGGTCTTGTTCAAAACATTCATCAACCATTTGTGCACTCATCATCTTGATTTCGCCAAATCATTCAAGGGAAAAGAAAGAGAATTGGGAGAGAATTGATTGTATTTTTGTAATTGTGAAGAAAATGTATACGAACTGGTCTATATTCATGAGGTGGAAGATAGCTGCTTTTTTATTTTGCTAGGGTCTTTTTTTTTTAATATTTCATGGATCATAGGAGGTAAATTATATTTTACCAAAATCTTTTGTAATTCTTTCTACTTATTTGGAATTTGTTTGGCAAAGATAAAGAAATTACTTAGCAGATGGAAAATAGAAATATGAAGGCCATTCATAACATGTTTCAATGTGTCAAATCGATAGGCCTTGTTCAAGACATTCACCAACTAATTGTGCACTCATCATCTTGATATTGCTCCAAAACATTTAGGGTAAAGGGAAGAGAATTAGAAAAAATGATTGTACTTATGTAATTGTGAAGAAAATATATACATGACATGGAAGCTGTCAGTTGGCTCCCTTAACCACTCTAACAAACTCACTAATCAAAGTTGTGCTTTACCCTTAACGACATCGAATCCTTCTTGCTAGCAGAGATTAAATACATTATTTCCTGTGTGAACAAGATATTTTCACCGATTTATCGAGTAGGGACAAAGATTCTTTGATTTGACGAGATTATCTCCAAAAGCCACTGCTTAAGCCATTCATTTAATAACTTCATAATTATTTTATTGGAAGTATTGCGTAAGCTACTTGGTTTGAAATCAGTCCATTGGGCCAAGTTTTTAATCTTCAGAATCAACATACTTGATGTAGCCGTGAAGATTTTTGATAAAGGAGTACCACGCATAAAATCTTTCATAGCATCCCATACATCGTGCCCAACATTTATGATCTAAACATGCATTTAACCTCTCAAGCCACTCGTACTATCAACATCCATCGAGAAGACAACATTCTTGACTTCCTCCAGCATTGGTTCATGGCAGAAATATGCACTTTGGTCTGACGTGATGATAGAGGGAATACATATAACAATGTAATACTCTCATCCTTAATCTCAACCGCAGGCAAAGTTTTAAATAAATCGACGTCGAATGCTTTTAATTCATAACGTGATAACATGCGCCCGTCCTGTGTGATTGATGTAGTGACTGACGTATGTATTTCTTTTTAACTAAAAAGGAAAGTACTTGGTGTTCTTATTCCAATCAGTCACCTACTTGCATACAACTTTCTGGCACCAATAATCCTATTCTACCTTGGTCATTGGAAACCAGTCAACTTATTCACTAGAGAAAAATGCACGATCAAGTTGTTTTCAAAGACGATGACCCGCTCATGTTCACTTACATCTTGTAAATCCCACATCCACAATAAAAAATTACTTCATCAAAATTCTTACTCAAGTGATGAGGAGGATAGATATCGTTGGCTTTCTGAGATAGGAAATACTGTACTAAAATTGCTACAAAAGAACCAGGAAAGCTCCCCTTTTGCAGGCGTGCCCATAAATTCCCAAATTGAACATCTAGCTACCTTATTGCATGTGGCATACACTAGTTTGAACAATACCGACTCCTTAAATAATGATTTAGTCAAACGAAGATTTATAAACTCTTCTTCATCTGACAATACCTCTACATCAAAAGAGTCATCAGTCATACACTAGAATTTATTTTTTGCAACCTTTTATCATTGATGAGAAACCAAATCTTCTACATATGAATTGGTCCTCCCAACATATTGTCGGATCTTGATCCTTACAAGATTCAACATTTTTTCTTTACACATTCAGTGTAACATCTTCCACTTATTTGTCACATCTCTGACATTCTATGAAGAATGCTCTCTGGTATGGTTTCGGGTCACGATCTGTCCTCTCGTATAGACAACCAATGATGGTGGTGGCCTTTAACTTTAGCCTCATCGAAATCCTCATCCTCTTATTCTTTCACATTTTTACTTGATGTTGCATCCGAAAGATCTTGCTCGGGCTCAACATGAGCCAATTCAACATAATCCTATTCAGCCTCACCCTTCCTCATCTCAGTATCGATTAAACCCTCATCAACACATTCAGTGTGGGAGCACACAATGCCAAATCAGTAGAAACAGATTTGGGTATTGTATGATCAACATTCAAACAATTTTCATCACAAGCGTGATTTTGTGGCACCTGAATTGTTGGAACATCATTAGTAACCTGCTACACTTGACGATTTTCAACTCCCTACATCTCTAATACTGTGTGCACTGGCCTGAAAATAGTCTATTGCGACTCCTTGTCCTAAGTCCAAAACTACCGCAACTAGTATATTTCTTTTGGGTTGAATTAAAACACAAAATACCCATTTGATCCCCTAAGTCTTGAGAACTTTCATCCTTCGTATCCTAAGAAGATTTTGATCTGAAACTCGATACACTATGCTCGGTCCTACGCCATCACGGCTAGTTTTTTTCCCTCTCACGTCATGTTGCTGTAGTTGTTCGATTTGAGAATCATCACAACAATTATTTGCTTTTTTTTAATGATAAAAAATACGTAAATCGTTCAAAAATTCCTTCTCTATGGATTTATCATTTCCATCTATCTCCTGCAATCATAGACACCATGCCCTAGGCATTTGCAAAAAGTACAATATTTACGGCACATCATAGATAATCGGATGCACAATAAACTTTCCTTTAGAGTTGATCTAAATAAATCCAACATATCTTTCTATAGATCTAGTTCAACGAACATACGGTTAACTCTCGACCTGAGCACATCAACAGTGGCTTCATCTAATTTCAATAGTACTCCTATCCAACTAGCAATTCCATATAGAGCTTTTTTAAGAAATAGATGTACCGGTAACTTGGGCAATTGAATCCAAATAGGGTCAATAAGCAATTTTTCGATTGGAAAACTGTCTCATGAGAAACATCAATGAACATAATCTCGTTTAAGCAATAAATGTAAGAGATGCTCCTCATTTCTCAACTTGATCAAAATATTCTTGATATTAATCACTCCAATCCAGTAAGCCCCTCTTAACATTAGCTTTAAAGAAGTGAGAACAAATAACTTACATTCTTCGGTAACCATGAGAGAATTTGCCAACTAGGGAAAACTTCATATGTTTAGCAAGCTTTTATGTCTCTTCCGCTGAAAAAGTAATGGCACAACAACCTATATGCAGGCATGGCTTCTTGTAGAACTCTATTGGTTCACTAGAGAAAATCTACTCTACGGCACGTGGGGAAAGGTCTCTGCCCTCACCAGCAACATCATTGGCGCCAACGAGGATTAGGCAAGAAGGACCACCTACTTTCAAGATGCGATAACCGTGTAATGGAGGTTGGTAGGGTCTTGAGAGGTGCCAGAGAGAGAATTAGGGTTCTTCATGGTTAAATTTTGTTTTTTAAAGACTTCTCTCAAATTAATTAGTTTATTAATAATATATTTATCGCAAATATTTTAGTTTACACAAGCTAAATAAAAATGAAATAAAATATCTTAATCTAAGTTTATTGCCTTCCGATCGTCACAAAGAGGCTTAGTTGGGCAAGGACTGGGTCCACTTAAGGGCCAACAACTACATGAAGTATCTCCAACTGCTACTATTGACATCAAAATATTTTGGAATAAATTACCAATTAAAAGTCTAAAATAATTTGACTAATAATTGGGTTGCAAAAGGAAAGTCCATAATAAATTTGGGCTTCATATATTTTCAAGAGAATAAATTCATAAGTCCATATTAAATTTGGGTCTTATGTATTTTTATGAGTTAATCTAGAATTTATTATTTTGGATTGTCTAAATTGGGCCAAAAATATGTCAAGAGCAGTCAATCAGAAAACTAATTAAAGTCAAAGCCCACGGTGTCGAAACCCAACAGACATGAGCCCAAGCTATTGTAGCCCTGCTCATTCCTATAGACAAAAACCCTCCACCAGTCAAGTCAAGACATTCCATAAAAATATGAGAGACAACACCAGTTACTTCATACAATACAACAAATTCAAATGGACCCTAGTCCAAAAATTCTCTACCACGAAGAAGATCTACGACCACGAAGGTTCGACGTCTTTCTTTACATCAAATCCATTGAGCCTTGATACCAAATTTCAAGGTGACACGTGGTTTGTTTGACAAATCTGGAGAAGATTACACATCCATATCCAATAAGAACTTCAAGCCTTTGAATCGAAATTCAAAAGGAAGAATCAATGGATTACATACAAATCAGAAATTGTATCCATTTTTTATCTAAATCAATAAAATTCATTTGTCCATATCTTTTCTTGTCTCGTAATTATTTTTGCAGACACGAAATTTTGTGTGAACAAATTAGTGGCACGCCCGGTGGGATCATCTCTGCCCTTCATCTCTTCCTCCTACATCAATGTTAAAGTCATCCAATCAAAATGCTCAATGGCACCCAAGAAGCATCAAGTCGCCATGAACGAAAAGAATGTCGTCGACGCCACTACCACCAGTCAATCTTCCACCGGGGGAAAAATCATTGACACGACCCTTCAGACGGTTCAAACTCGGCAAGTCCTATCGAGATCAACTCCAAATCCATGCATTTTTCTATCCTCCCGGCCATGATGGCCGACGCGACTGCAATGGTTGAACAACTAGCCCAAATGGCCGAAGTCATCGCTAACCTACAAAAGATCATCGAGGACAAAAACCTCCAGATCTCCCAATTGATGATCAACCAAAAGCATACGAATGTTGAAGAACCCAACGATAGCCACAAACATGCCTCATTTTCAAACCATGTTGAAAATGAGAAGCAAATAGATAAAGCACCACCGATGCATGATTCTGTGAAAAGTCTAAACATTCTGGAACGTCTATTGCTACATTGTCTGTTCGATAATTGCAAGAGATGATCATCTACTCCATCAAAGTTCAATACGGCATAATGACCCAAACCTCGCCCGCGTATTCAAAATCATATACCAAGCGCATTGACGCCTTGAGGAGCTGATGGGATACCAACCACCGGAATTACAACAATTTGATGGAAAAGGCAACCCGAAACAACACATTGCCCACTTCAGCGAGACATGAAACCACACTGGCAGTGATGGTGACCTCTTGGTGAAGCAGTTCGTCCGATCACTTAAAGGGAACACTTTCGATTGGTACATCTATCTAGAGCCCGACTATATAGACGGTTAGGACGAGATGGAAAATGAGTTTCTAAGCTACTTCTACACACCCGACAAACGGTGAGCATGGTTGAACTCAACAACACAAGGTAGTGGAAGGACGAGCCAGTCACCAACTACATCAACCGTCGGTACGCTCTAAGTCTAAGCTACAAAGACAAACTTTCGGAGGCTATAGCAATATAGATGTGCATCCAAGGTGCATTGGGTCTTGTTTACATTTTGCAAGGAATCAAATCGAGAAACTTTGAGGAGTTGGCTACCCATGCCCATGACATGGAGATAAGCATCTCTAATTGTAAACCAAGATTTTTGATTGACTACCAACAAAAAGAGTAAAAAAGGGATGAAAATTTTGACGAACCTGATGTCAAAGGGACAATGGTCGTTAAAGCAGCTCCTGTCAAATTTCCTCCAAGCGAGAGAAGGAGTATGCCTTACAAAGGCTAGCTTACTTTGGATGATGAATAAATGGCGGGCACGAATGTCATCAGCATCACTCCAACAACTGACATACATGTCCCGGAAAACAAGCAGAAAGCTCTACCATGTCCACCGGCAAAGCCACCAGAACTTTCATTGGACAGTCTTGAGCCCGTACAAATGGAGGTCACTATCACCGACATGGAGCCCTTCACCAAGGTGGAGTTATACACTATAGATGCCAAGCTCTACCCTAACCCCCACGAGATGCAGAAAGCAATTCCTTCAAAGTTTTCGATCAGTCAACTAATCAAGGAAGTGCACTCCAAACCCACCCTTCATATAGCAATGACAAAAAGCTCAGCAGATTGACCATTGGTGAAATGCCAGCTAGTATTCCCCTATGTGGTTCGGTCTGACGACAAAGACAAAGAAAGCCCGTCACAAGACCATACTCCTCCCTTATCCAAAGGAATCAAGCAACCAAGTAATTAAAATGCAACAACCCTCAAGGTGCCCAGGTTGAACTAATCAAGCTCGTCACCGGTCCATACCTGTTGGTCTCGAGTAAACTACTTATGCTGAAAAATCAACCCGAAGAAATGTCGGGGGCATCCAACTCAAAAGCTTACCACTTTTTGGCGAAATTAGTGTATGAGTTTTCTACTCCATCTTGACTTAGCAAATTAATTCACGAGTTGACCGATGAAAAGATCCATGGACTGACTGAAGCGTAACATGAGTTGAGAAGACAAGGCTCCCGTGTCGACCAACCGCGCACTGGCTTAGGCTTCACTCGTGACTAACTTGTGAGGATGCACATGATAAAGAGAGAAAATTGTGTAACCACGCAGTACATCGCGGTGGAGGAAGGCGAAGATAACAAAAGACAATGGCCAAAAGACAACGGCGTCTCTGTATTCAACTGACTCTTGACTCATGTTCCTTGCACTTCTGTCTTTAAGCGACTAGGAAAGACAAGCAAAACTTCATCTAGCAAAGTAGAGCATCGACAACAAAGTTCTGTGTGCAATTGCCTTGAAGATGGTTATGCGCGACAACTGAAGAAAAGAAGTCAACATGACTAAACAAACAAGTCGAATGAAAATGACAAAAGTCAAGCACTTCATGTGTCTCGGTCCCGGAGGAGTAAGACGTCATTCCTGCTCACCCTTCAAACAAGCTAATCAATGTGAAGCAATGCATTACTAGGCGATCATATGATCCATAAGCACTTCAAATAAAGAGGAAGCATCAAGCTACGTCCATCCAACCACGTAAGTGTTGATAAAGACTCTGACTTAGACATCTCCAAAAAATGAGATCCAAGATGCTCCCATACACAACCTGAAGATGGAGAGCATAAAACCTTTATCATCTAAAATAAAAAATACGGTTTCGGCCTCGCAAATGACAAAATCATGACGAAGCATTCTCCATGACGCACGAGCTTAAACTGCATGTTTCTTCATGATGCAAGAGCCTAAACTGCATGTTGCTCCACGACCCACGAGCCTAAACTGTATGTTACTCCTGGCGTACATGAGTATAAACTGTGTACAATACTTTCCTGTTGAAAAAAAAAAGAAAATAAAAGAAAATTCAAGTTTCTTTAAACTACGTTTTGACTTGATCCCTTCATGGGGTATGTAGGCAGCTTGGGCGTATTTGCTCAAGTTCGGTTGTATCTTTAAATAAATTTCTTGTTGTCTTATGCAATACATCTTCTCTGCAAAAAACAAAACAAAACAAAAGAAAAATGTAAGGAAATGCATTCCAACGGTGTTAGACATACTAAGCCATGTTGTGCATGCTGTGTTGTGTTCTTTTCATGAAGAAACTAGGCAAAAAAAACGGTGAGACAGAGTCAAACACACCCTGGCCATGTCCAAGAACATGATCATGTTTGAAAGAGCCAAGCAGAACACGCCTTGGGGGTCCGAAAAAATAGTCTTGTCGCGAAAAAATGGGTTTTACCAACAATAACCCGAGAAAACACACCTTGGTCGTGTTCTCTGACATAGCCGTGTTCCTCTCGGCCATCTTTAAAAAAATGAATTTTTTCTTTCCTCTCGAAGGGGAGAAAGGCAATGCAACGTAAGCCAATTTTGCCTCCAATGCAAATGAGCTTCAAGCAAACGATTGATTATGGGACGTGCATTGTGATTATTGTAAACAACATCAATGTAAACGAGGAAAATAAAGGAAGGCTCCGAGAGACACACAAATGAGATTTCGAGAAATAACATTCTTATTGCTAAAGTATTCTTTTACATCAAATGAAGCAATAAAACAACAATGAAATAAGATGGCTTTAATTCGGAAACATCCAAACAAGTTGAATTTGCTAAGTCTATCTTCGAGTCTTCAAGAAGCACTTCCTCAAAGTCTCTATCATTTATGGGAAAACACAAAGTATCTTCAAGCATCAAAGTCTTCTTCCTCTTCACGACCATGTCTCTTGATGTTGAAGAAGCTCTCTTCAGCTTCTTGGCGGGGGTCTTCTCATTCAAGTAAAAAGGCTCATCATCAAGTGTTTCACGGCTTGGGAGCAAACATTGACGCCGACAAGTGGAGGTGGTCAAGGTTGTTCAAGTTTCAAAGTGGCTTTCACTCAGGAAATGCATGAAGAAGGCATTGTATAAATCCAAGACCGACACGATCGAAGGTGAGCATGTCATCTGAATCCGTGGGAAGCCAGTGGCACGCTGGAAGCAAATACTCGAGACTTTTGGGCAAGGAGTGCTTACAAGCATCATCTCCACAACTCCTCGAAAGAAGGGACAACCTCGTGGTTGAAATCCTTGCATACAAGTGGCCGTGAACATCCAACAAGAAGATGAACGATTCTCTAATGGTGGAATGCAAAATGTCGCGAAAGGAACCACAAGTCGAGGAAGACTTGAAGGACGTCCTTGTTAGCGTCATATACCAGAGACATTAAATGCGGTGGAAATTAAAAATTTTATTTTAAATAATATAATAAATAGCGATCAAATCGCCCGTCTCATTGCTATCACGATGTTGGATTTCATGCATAAAAGAATGACAACTGAATGGTTAAGAGAAATCAACCTTTTAGCACTCCGGTTCATGTTGATAACTCTCAAGAATGGTTTCATACGTTACAAATGGTAGAATGTCAAAACAGAACCATTATCGTTGATTGTTCACGGTAGGAACACAAGTGTCTTCCCTCTAAAGTTAGTCCACACCACCTGTGATGAAATCACCCTCAAACCTATGCTAGTAAGTATTGGAGGATTAAGGTAGATCAACTATTGATCTATGGAGAAAGGAAAGGAATTCTTCTGTTTTGGATATGATAAATGAACATACGAACAAGGCTAAAGTGAAAGCTAGACTTTCTAGCTTTGAAGGAGAGAGAGTCTAAGACCTAGAGACCAAAAAAGACAACAAGAGTTTTGTAGCTTTGCATATAAAGTGTTATATAAATATCTTGCCCTCTACCCCTTTTTATAGGCAATTCTTTGCACTAGATACAATGAATGTAGATAACCTTTTTGTCTTGCTCCTAGATAACACTTATCTTATTCATAGACAAGTTCTAGTATGACTCATCTTTTCTCCTTTAACACTTGTCTTCTTTAAGACAAACTCTAGTATGACTCATATTTTCTTCTTCATCTAAAGATGAAAATAAGTCATGTCTATGTTCAATTAATCTTGTCTTGTGGGCTTGGGCTAAGTTCTTGTGTTTTATCTTAATTCTCAATTGGACTGAGTCCAATTTAATTAATTCCCAATGAATTAAGTTTCATGCCCAAATAGATTAATCTTAATTATTCTATCACAAGTCTTAGTTAATCAAATTAATGCTTGTGAATTTAGATTCCAAATTAAATAATCATATTATTTAATTTTCCCATGAATTGATTTCATAAATCATTTCATTTAAATTAATTGATTTATTCTCCATAATTAATTCAATAAATTAATTCCAATAATTCCATCATGGATTTGTGTGTGACCCTTTAGGTTCACTACTCAGCCAGACTTGGGCTTGTATACATATACAATTTCATTAGCAACTTACTTGCATTAGATTATTTAGATCTTATCATAATTAATCATCCTCAATTAACTCCTTAATTGGAGAGTACCCGTCACCATGGATGGCCATTTAGCAATGGTCCATGGCACTAGAGAATAGGTGAATTATTGCATGAACATATGAGCGTCTGCCACTAACCTCCCGATCAAAGTTTAGGGCATGGAATTAGTTACCGATTCCCATGATCGACTTTGATGTCTATGTATCAATTTTACAAGTTATGCTTCCAATTTATCAATATACGGAAAAATCCTTTCTCCTATTTGATCAACAGCCATGGCTATGGGCAAGGAACGCATATTGTAGTGAACATAGGAGCTTCGTTATCATCTCATGATAAGTAGCAAATCCTATCTTTGAACTCACTAACCTCCATGCATGCTTCAACTATATTTGAAACATGACCATATAGTAAACCAAGACGAAACCTGAGACCACGTTGGACATGATCGAGTCATGTTCTTTAATCACATCTTCTCAAGATTTTGAGAATGAGTAATCTGTGATGCTGACTTGAGTTTGCTATGTTCTCAGTTGATGCAACACGATCCACTCGCACATCACCTCTTAGATATAGTTTTTCATCCAAACAGCCTCTTTTGCAACTTCAGAAGCTGCAATGTATTCGGCTTTCGTCGTGGAATCTCACTGTCGTATCCTGGTTGGAACTTTTCCAACCGACAGCTCCTCCATTCAGCCAGAATAAATAACTAGCTTGAGACTTAGCGTCATCCACATTCGATTGGAAGCTGGCATCAGTATACCCTTCAATATCAATTTTCCATCACCATACACCAAAAGTAAATCCCTAGTTCTTCTCAAGTACTTAAGGATACTTTTTTACAGCAGTTCAGCGATCATGGCCGGCACATGCCTAATAACGACTCGTAACACTTAGAGCAAAAGCTATATCAGACCTCGTACATTGAACAACATATTGTATGCTGCCAACATCAGAGGCACAGGGGATTTCTGACATTTTCTTAACTTTCTCATCAGTCTTGAGAGACTGAGTCTTGGAGAGTTTAAGGACATGCCTCATGGTAAGAAAACCCTTTTTTGACTCATCCATCTTGAACCTCTCCATGACTTTATCAATGTACGAGAGTTGGGTCATTCTTAATATTTTTTTTAGATCTATCTCTATAGATCTTTATCCCAGAAATATAGGAAGCTTCACCCAAGTCCTTCTTGGAGAATTGCGTAGATAACCATGCTTTAGGGTATGTTTGGTTGGGAGGAAAAGTGAAAGTATAGGAGAAGTGGAAGTAAAAGGGGATGTATAAGAAAAAGTTTAGCGTTTGGTTAGGGGTAAGAGATGGAAGGGATGTAAAACTAGATGTATATGAAACCCCTCCGGAGTTCAATTTCGTTTCCATTCGAAATTGGATGGAAAAGTGGAAGTATAAGGCCAAAAAAAAAAAAAAAAAAATACATATTTTATTTCTATTTACTCTATTGCCCATATATATATCTACTTCCCTCAAATTCTTTTCTCCTTTCTACCGATAATACCGCACGTAATCTTTATGAATTTGGATTTGGATTCTTTATTTGAGGACGTTGGTAGTAATTTTTATTTTATTTAAACTGAATATTTTAGAATAAATGAACAATATTCGTTTTGATAAATATTTTTATTAATAAGAAATATTATTGTTCTTGTTTGATATATAATTTTATTAATAAGGTTTTTAAATTTTTGATATACTAAAATTATATTAGTATAATATTAACTTATTTATTTTCTATTACAAAATGTAGAGAAATGGTTAAACGGTAAAATTACAAAAATTAGTCTTTTGTTCTCAATCTATTTTTCTTGTACCAAACAAGGGGAAGTATTTGAGATTTACTCCCCATCGAATCATACCAAAAAATTTGAAGGAAAACTATTATTCTTTCCCTACCCCTCTCCCTTCCCCTCACCCTCCCCCTTCCCCTTTCCTCTCATTTGAACCAAACAAACCCTTAGTGTCACCTAACATTTTAACATCATTCTGGATGAGTAAAATATTGTCCACATAAAGCACAAAGAAAACAATATAGCTCCTACTAACCTCTTTATATACACAGGGATCATGTTCATTCTTGATAAAATCATAACATGTTATAACCTCATCAAAATGAATATTCCAACTTCGAGATGCCTGTTTGACCACAAATGGACCTCTAGAGTTGGCAAACTTTTTGCTCTTCTCTTTTGGATGTAAAACCTTATTGTTGATCCATACAGATTTCTTCCTCAATGAATCCATTAAGGAATGTAGTTTTCACATCCATTTGTCGTATCTCGTAGTCATAATATGCAGCTATGGCAAGTAAGATCCTTATGGACTTGGTCATAGTGATGGGTGAATAGGTTTCCTCAAAGTCCACACCAGGCCTTTGGGTGTAGCCTTTCGCTACCAATCGAACCTTAAAGATCGATGCCTCTCCATCGTCTCCAAACTTTCGCTTGTAGACCCATTTGCACCCAAGGAGCCTAACTCCGTTAGGTGGGTCCAACAATGTCCATACCTTGTTGGAGTTCATGGAGTCCATTTCGGATATCATTGCCTCAAGCCATCTACCTGAATCGATGTCAGACGTCGCCTCTTCGAAAATCTTTGGATCATTATCTAATTAACCAGTCAAGGCTAGCATACCATATCTCTCAGGCTATTTAGAGATCTAGCTGACTTTCTCAGAGGATGTGCAATATCAAAAGGTTCATTGTGAGGCAGTATGGATGTCATTTCTACCAGAGGCAATGCATCACTCGACTCTTCGAGCTGCACCTCCTTGTTTTAAGTATCCAAAGGAAAACCCTTTTCCAAGAACATTGCATTTCTTGAAACAAACACGTTTCGTTCCGAGGGATAATAGAAGTAGGTTCCTCCAATTTCTTTCAGATATCCAACAAATCTATATAAGATGGATATCATATCCAACTTATCCCCACTAGTTTTTTAAGTATTCGAAGGAAGCCCCTTCTTTAAGAACATTGCATTTCTAGAAACAAACACGTTTTGTTCCAAGGGATAATAGAAGTAGTATCCTACAGTTTATTTCGGATATCCAACAAATCTTCATAAGATGGATCTCATATCCAACTTATCCCCACTAGTATTTTGACGTATGCGGGACAGCCCCATATTCTCAAATACTTATAAGATGGTGGTTTGCCATGTCATATTTCATATGGTATTTTGGGTACAGCCTTAGATGGCATCATGTTCAATAACTTTGCCACTGTTTCCAACGCATAGCCTCAAAAAGAAAGAGGTAATGTAGTAGAACTCATCATGGAATGAACTATGTCCAATAAAGTTCGGTTCCTCATTTCTGCCACGCCATTAAGTTGTGGCGTTACAAGAGGAGTCCACTGAAACAGAATCTCATTCTATTTTAAGTAATTCAAGAATTCACCACTTAAGTATTCACCACCACGATCAAATCGAATGGTTTTAATTTTGTCCAATATGATTTTCTACTTCAAGTTTGAACTCTTTGAACATTTCAAATGCTTCAAACTTGTACTTCATTAAGTACACATATCCGAACCATGAGTGATCATCCGTAAAGGTTATGAAGTAAGAAAATCCTCCTCTAGCTGGAGTAATTAAAGGTCCACAAACATCTGTGTGAATTAAATCCAACAGAGCAATGGCACGGCTACTTTGTCCAACAAATGGTGTCTTGGTCATTTTTCCCTTGAGACAAATTCACAAGTTGAAAGAGCATCTAAGTTCTCTATTTCTAGATTTTAGAGTCAATCAACCTCTTCATCCTATCTTTGGAAATGTGACCCAACCTAGCGTGCCATCTTTGTGCATTTTCTTGATCATCCAATTTTAATTTATTTTGAACTTTCATAATCATATTATGTTGTTGGATAGTATATAAACCATTTATTAAAGTGCCAAGTAAAATAGAAGAACCATTCCTCATTAAGTAGAAACATTGTTTTGATATACAAAATTCATACCCCTCTTCATCAAGAGTAGGTATAGATACAATGTTTCTTATCATACTTGGTACATAATAAGAACTATTAAGTACTATCCTAACATCCTTGTTAATAGCTAAGTGAACAGTTCCAACGGCTTCAACGGCAACCTACTTGCCGTCTCCAAGCCTGAGGATCACACCCCCTTCACCCAACTTCTTGCCTCTTGTTATTACTTACAAATTATCGCAAACATGAGCTCCACAGCCGGTATCTAATACCCAAAAAGCCTTATTAGCAACCATGATAATATCAACAATGAAAGTATCTTAGACTGTTGCAAGATACTTCTTGCAATTTCTCTTCCAATGGCCTTTTCCATGGCAGTGATGACACTCATCATTTGTCGGATTGGCCTTGATCATTTTCTTTCCTTTGCTCTTCCCTCGACCTTCCTTATTGCTTTTTCTTCCTCCCATTTCCATTTCTCCTTCATCTTTTAATCCTTTTAGTCATGGAGGAAGATGTGGATGGGGTTGCTAGCATTACTGGTGCAGGCTTCTTTATAGTAGCCTCGTATTGCATAAGCATATTGATCAATTCAGGAACAATGTTCTAAACACCATTCATGTTGTAATTAACAAAATTGATCAAAAGACGGCGGTAATCACTATAATATCACATCTATGTAGGAGTCATTTTTCATGCCTACGTTTATATATTCTAACGTCTCAATGAGAGAAAGCATTTTGACGCCGTGGTCATGAACAAACGATCCCTCAGTCATCTTCTTATATGCCGATCTTGTACCTCAAACAACTCTTGTAAGCATAAATAGATCTCATATGCATGCTTAAGGTGTTCGTGTTGCTTTTGCAGTTCATTGCTCATAGATGCTAGCGTAAGGCAACGGGCCTGAAGTTCATCATCGATCCAACATTGGAACATCACACGTTCTTCATCAGTCGAACCTTCAGGAAGCTTAGTGGAAGGATGAGATTCCAACACATAAGAGCGTCTCTCAGAATCCAAAATAATTTTGAGATTTTTAAGCCAGTCAGCGTAGTTGGTTCCAACAAGTTTATTCGTTTCAAGTATGGTAGCAAGTGGATTTTGGGACATTTTCAATCTTCAAGAAAGAAAAGAAGAAACAAACAGAGCTTTTAGCATTCTTTCAATCAATGTTAATTAAATTTACGATATGGTCTTTAACTATAGATTGCTCCCGCTATTTCTTCAAAATTCCATAACCCTATATGGACTTTCCAGAAATATTTTTTATAGTGATCTTGAGGTCCATAGAATGAATTTAATACCCCGCTGGTACGATTGACATGAAAATAATTCTATAGGAGGTGACTTTCACCATTCTCATCTTATGAGATTCCCAAGGTGTTTTACCTCATTTTTCATATAATCCCAAGGACATCCAAGTGAATTATATTACTCCATGTTAAGGCCAACCCATCGACTAAATGACCCCCTACTATCGCCCTCCACGACTCATGAGACAGAGTAATAGTAGGTAATCTACTTGTTCATAGTGATAGTACAACTTTTTACTACTTCCAAATCATTCCACAACTCGTAAGACATTGCATTGAAAGATGATAGCATCTCATAGTTTGCCAATTTAATTTTATCCATCACGGGCTTAATATTTTAACTTGCTTACT
Organism: Sesamum alatum; assembly: GCA_034509735.1. Classification (NCBI taxonomy): domain Eukaryota; kingdom Viridiplantae; phylum Streptophyta; class Magnoliopsida; order Lamiales; family Pedaliaceae; genus Sesamum; species Sesamum alatum. The sequence goes on along the minus strand of JACGWO010000007.1, from coordinate 6,591,959 downwards.
CCAAGTGATGGTTCAAACCATTTGTTTATGCAAGATCTCATCACGATGTTTTATTCTCGTTTGCTTTTTTATCATATACAATGTATTGTGTAGGTATGAAAGTCAAGGAAAGACATAAAAACATGTATACAAGAAATCAAAACCTAGCATGCCCTTGTTGGATGATCATGAGCCCGTAGCCATCCCATACATTTATAAAGATATCACATATCATATATACAAATAATATATATCATGTATATATTTTTAGATCCAATAAAATAAAAGAACTTAATTTCTCATGTTAAATCACATGATGTTTTTCATTGAGTGAAATTGAATTTAACTCATGGGCACTTGATTCATAGTTTCATATTAATTTGGACTTTCCAAGAAATTGTCCTAATCATATTAAGAGAATATGTTGACTTTTCCTAATTAAATTGAAAGTGAAAATCCAATTCTTTCTCAATTTATATCCATGTATAAATTAGGAAAGTAATAGTTTTTTAACAACTTAAAATTATTCAAAATAATAAGAGAAATAGAAAAATAAAAACAAAAATTTAAAATTTCGATGACGGGAGCAAAAACGGCCACCAACAGCACGCCAGCAGGACTGTGCCGATAGGCAACCAAAGCGCGCATGCACCATGCTGTTTTTTGTTGTATTTCAATTTTTTTTTCTTATTTTTTTAAATTCTGATTAACCCCAAATGAAATGAGAATACACAAAAATCGCGATAAAAAATCGATCATGTAGGCGGAAGATAAATCCAACAATGTAGACAGAAGGCGAAACAGAATAGAATCAAATTTTAACTATTGAAATATGCCCAAAAATTAAATTCAACACATCAAGATATTAATACATAAAATTAAATCGTTTAAACAATTTAATCCGATTAAATCATATAAAAAATAAATCCAATTGACATGCATGATCGGGCTCTGATACCACTATTAGCTTCATATAAGTCCCGAGACGACCAACGGAAATTAAAATTTAAATTACAAAATAATATTATAGATAGCGATGAAATCGCCCTTCTCGTTGCTATCACGATGTTGGATCTCATACATAAAAGAATGTCAACTGAATGATTAAGAGAAATCAATCTTTTAGCACTCCGGTTGATGTTGACAACTTGAACGTATCAAGAATGGCTTCTTACCTTACAAATGGTACAACGTCAAAACTGAACCGTTTCCGTTGATTGTTCACGGTAGGAACACAAGTGTGATTTTACGTATTTTGATGAGTCGGTCTAGAATTTATTATTTTGGATTGTCTGAATTGTGCCAAAAACATGTCAAGAGCAGTCAATCAGAAAACTGATCAAAGTTAAAGCCCACGTTGTTCAAGCCAAACAGACGTGAGCCCAAGCTACTGTAACCCTACTCATGCCTATAAATAGGGCTCTCCACCACTCAAGTCAAGACATTTCATAAAAACATTGGAGACAACACAAGTCACTCCATACAACACAGTAAATCCAAAGAGATCCAAGTCCAAAAGCTCTCGGTCACGACCACGAAAGTTCCATGTCTTTCTTGTCATCAAATACATTGAGCATTGATACCAAATTTTAAAATGACACGTAGTTTGCTCCACAAATCTAGAGAATATTACACATCTATATCCAAGAATAACTTCAAGCCCTTGGATCGAAATTCAGAAGGAAGAATCAATGGTTACATCCGAATCAAAAATTGTATTAACTTTTCATCTAAATCAATAAAATTTATTTGTCCATTTCTTTTCTTGCCTCCTAATGATTTTTGCAGAAGCAAAACTTTATGTGAATAGCTACAATAAGAGGCCTATCATATGATGGAGGTCTTGTTTCTCTTGCATGTCCGATAGACCTACTGCAGGTAAGATGGGGTTAAGCTTGAATGTACTTGCTATGGATGGTTCGACCACTACAACAAAATTGCTCATTAGCAACGATAGAAAATCAATATTGAGCTAATAAGTAAGTAAAATTCTCTTTGCTAATTTACGTTATTTAACACAAGAAATTTATTTGTTGAATTTAGCAACAAAAATTTACTTGCTGACAAATTTAGCAACGATTTGTTTAAAATATATATCAAGGAGTGTAGATTAGCAACGAGAATTTTACTTGCTAATTAACTCGAGGCTAATTTCAGAAACAAATTGTTCGTTGCTATTAAACTATTTTCTTGCAGTGAACCAGTGATGGAAAGGACAGTGGATAAGACGTTGAGTTGCTCACGGCATCAGATGAAATGATGGAAGCGGGGCGTGAAGATGACGCTTCCGGAGCTATGAAGCATCAAGTTGGGCTAGTGGAACACCCCATGCACAACCCCAACCACGACCCGGAGGGGGAGCGTCAAAACAAATAATCCCAATTTAATTTTGAAAAAAAACTACTCTACAATAATGATTAACAACACTTTTGAACCCTACCTATAATCCACCAATCGATCAGCAACAATAAATTGAAAACACAAGTAAGCATCCCACGTGATGCCTTTTCACAACAAAACAAATTAAAATACAAAAAGCAAATTGAAAAGCAATAACACAAACTGAAGTTAATTGAAAGCAATAACACAAGAATATGAGGTTTGCAAGTTGAAGCCTAATAAAGGAATGAATGAGAATATCCGAATACAGAAGATAGTTTATAAATTAATACTTCATAAATTAATAAATTTTTTTAAAAAATATTTTTTCTTGGTTTTCGACTTGGGCCAAAGTTAAAATTAATAATTTCGATAAATTAATAAGATAATAATTTTTCGAAAGACCCTTATATAAATTTATGGTCCCTTCAATATTATAAATTAATAATTTTATATAATTAAAAATATAACTAGGACGACTTAGTAAAATATGATTCTATTGTTGTTTGTTTCATTTTAAAATTTAAATTTAGTTGTGTTCATCTCTAACTTTTCTTACTACATTCAAAAGTTTCGGTGTTGCGTTCTCATACTGCCATAAAAAATCACCAAGAGTTGTTACCGCTATGAGTGTTTTCTTCCCTGTAATTGGCTGCAAATCTCTTTTAGTACACGTGGGTTGATCTCTCTTATACTCACATAGTGTTTTACATATTTGATATGTCATGATTGATTTTTGAACACCTTTTATGATTGGTTGGTTTGATGGATCGACTAATTAAGAATGTTTAATGTTGTTTATATAGTGGTTCATTTTCTTACCATACGTGAACTTGCATTAAGTTTTAATTAGTATTACGTACTACAGTAAACTTTATTTTAGGGGGATGTATTATATTCAATTAGTCACATTGTATATGAACATCATTCAATTAATCAATACGATATTTATGTTTTATTCAGAAAGAATCATACAGGTCCATTGAATAGAAAAAAATTCTTTAAATTAATAAATTATTAATTTATCAATAATTAATATTTTTTTTAAATTAATGAAAGTACATAATCCTGACATTATTAATTTATAAAGATTTTACTGTAAAGTGTAATAGTTGATGCCCCACATTCACCCATTTCAACTCAATAATTCAGATTTAAAATTGTTACAAACCATCAAACCAATGGGAAAAAACAAAATAAGCCCCAGTCCAGGAGTCAGCGAAACCATTGGCGCGTCATGCCGTCGTATATAAAGATGTCTTCTTTTTCATCAACGAAAAAGTCTTCTTCTTTTTTTTTTTTTTTCGAGAACAACGAAAATATCATCCTTTCTGCATGTAAATTGACATCAGCCCAAAAAAGATAAAAATATATATATATATATATAATTTATCTCTATATGATATAGAAAATGTAATAAAAAAAAAAACTCTTGTAAAAAAAATTTAATAAATTATTCTCTTATATTTTTTAAAATGAAATAAAATATCCCTATAGTCAGTGGTGTAGTACACACGCCCCCTTGCATTTGTGCATAATAGTTAAATAACAAAATATTATTTCGCCACCCCTTGCCCCGCCCCTCCTCTTTCTTTGTTGCACCGTCGCCAGCTATTCCCTTCCTCCCCCGCCATCGGTAGCCACCTCCCCTTCTCTCTCTCTATATATATAAATTTATATATATTCAATTTATTATATAAATATATATATTCTAATTTAATTATATATATATAATATATATTTTTAATTATATTTATTTAAATTTAAATTATTGACTCGAATTAAATTTGGATCTTAGATTTAAATTAAAATCTACTGTTTTTAAATAAGAGTATAAATGTTATTTTTTAAAAAAATAAAAAATATAAAAATATATAAAAGATAGAAAAACGACTCGTGTAGCCCACCAAACGTGTCACGAGTGTTCTTGTTTCATTTTCATTAATATAGAAGCGTTGTTTGCTTTTTTTTTGTTTTTCATATAAAATTGTTTGCCCATTTCCCATATTATAGGAGGTAAATCATATTTAACCCGCAGAAAAAATATATGAAGAAGACAAACACCAAATAAACACATTCATTAAACACACCAGTATATCTAATAATGAAGATCAACTCACTCTCAGCTTTTAGTCTGGTGGATAAAGAAAGATTGAAAGATCTGGTTCATTATTGAACTATTTTCTACTATTTTTTCTAGTTATTTAGTTTATGTTTTTATATAAGTATTTTTATTAACTATAAACATCGCAAAAATTACCAAAATGGAATGCTATGAATTTAGAAACGAGTAAATTAGTCTTGGCATATATCAGCGCTAACTAAATTACTATTAAATATGATTAGATGGGATTTTATTATTTTCAACTAACTTTTTAGTTTGTTACATACCACTATAATGAATTAATTAAATACTCTTCAAGAATGGCAACCCCAAGATTACATGATAAATCAATGGCCATATTCGTAATTACACCACCTCAATAATTCCTGCATTATCTGCCATAACACTACGATCATGGGATCTTTATTCTTATACAATTAAATTATTCTTTTTTTTTTCATTTTCTTATAAAGACCAATCGGATCTCACTTTTTTGAATTAATCCACAAATACTATACAAATTAGTAAATTTGATTAGGTATAAATCTACCATATTTTTATGAATATAATGTCCTTTTTGCAAGTATTAAATACTCATAATTATAAGATATTATTGCATTTTCAGCGTAAAGGAATTGATGGAAAGCAAAAGTCAAATTTGAGCTGAAAAATGAGAATCGAAGGCATATAAGGAAGGAAAAAAGTTCTGATAGACTGGCAGACTCGATTAGACATGCTCACGTCCTACTTACCGTACGAGTGTGCAGAAAAATGAAAAGAAGATCATGGCTGCATCAATTTAAGGCAACGTTTTGCTAACTTAAGAATTTACTAGGATTAGGTGATTTCGATTTATTGACTTAATTAGAACAATTATGTATCAACCCCATTTCGTGTCCATGTTTGTCGGGGTGTTACCAATATAAATAGGTAGGTCCTTTCATTTGTAGAGATATCTTAGAATTGAATCTTCTATCTTCTACTTATTTTCTTAGTACTAATTTTAATGAAGTTCGACATTTCTTTTATGTGTTCTTTCGTTAATATGCTAGGCTAGTTTTACTATTTTTTTTGTTGAAGTTACGGTAAATACTTGATTCCCAAACATTGTGAGATCTAACTTGTGCTCGTTACTTTCATTTAATTGATAGTCATATTATTCTCTAGGCTTGTATTACAAATGATCTGATTTATGAATGATACGTTCAATTGTTCATTATCAAAAATGTTTGTTTAGCCAATTGACCTTGCAAATCCGTGTAATTGTTTGTTTAGTTCAATAACTAGTGGCAACGACCAGAAGAGGTGGGGGAGATGGCACGACCGGTACACCCAGATGAGATCAAGAGTGCAGTCTTCTCTATTGATGACAATAAGGCACTTGGCCCTGATGGTTACTCGGCTAAGTTTTTCAAGGTGGCTTGGCCGGTGGTGGGGGATGATGTGGTTGTAGCGATACACGAGTTCTTTGTCTCGTGTCGCCTGCTGCGGCAAGTGAATGCCACCTTGATATCTTTGGTACCAAAAGTTCAGGCGCCGGCTACTGTGGCTGATTTCTGCCCCATCTCATGTTGCAATGTTCTCTACAAAGTCATTGCAAAGATATTAGTAGACCGCATAAAAGGGGGTGCTGCAGAAACTAGTGGATGGGAGTCAGAATGCCTTCATTCCGAGTAGGCGCATTAGTGCGAATATCATGCTGGCACAGGATCTCTTACATGGTTAAAACCAGGTTAGCCTCCCTAAACGATGTGCCACTAAGATTAACTTGCGTAAAGCCTATGACACAGTTGATTGGGATTGTTTGATTGCTTACGATTATTTGGTTTTCATGACACATTTGTGTGTTGGGTTGAGTAGTGTGTTTGCTCGGTGTCCTATTCTATCTGTATTAATGGTCAGCGTGGGGATGGTTTGAGGGGGCCCGGGGTTTGAGGCAGGGGGACCCTCTGTCTCCGTATTTGTTTGTTCTAGTCATGGAGCTCTTGCATGCGGGGGCTTAAGGGTCAGATTGAGGCGGCCTCAGGATTTCGCTATCATTGGCGATGTGTGGAGCTTCAATTGTTTATGATTACATTTGTTGATGACCTTTTGGTTTTCTATGAGGCATACGAGGCCTCGTTGTTGGTCATACAACAAGGGCTTGTGGAGTTCTTAGACCAGTCGGGGTTGCATGCTAATATGCACAAGAGCTTGATCTTCTTTTCTAAAGCGGTGGGTAATGTTCAGCCACTCCAGGAGCTCTTAAGCTACCCCCAAGGCACGCTCCCTATCCGGTATTTGGGGGTGCCTTTGATCACAGCCAAGTTCACCACTGGGGATTGTCGGCCTCTGCTTGATAAATTGAATGCCCGGATTCACTCTTAGGGCTCTCGATTACTCTCTTTTTGTGGGCCGTGTACAGCTCATGCGAGCGGTCCTTTATGCTATGTACATGTATTGGGCTATGGTCTTCTTATTGCCTAAGGGGGTGATACATGAGATTGAGAAGCGACTGCATACCTTCCTTTGGTGTGGGCACCACGAGACAGGCAGAGCTAAGGTGGCCTAGTCTACAGTGTGTCTTCCTGTTGCGTGTGGGGGGCTTGGTATCCAGTCGCTCTACCCTTTCAACAAAGCTTTGATTAGCCGGCACCTGTGGAATATTGTTCACATGCACTCTAGCTCCTTGTGGGTCCAATGGGTAAGAGCCTATCGCTTACGGCGAAAGTCTATTTGGGTGGTTGGTCCCACTTCGGGGTCTTGGAGTTGGGAGCAGATCTTGAAAATTCGGGATGAATTCAAACGCGGTATCACGTTCAGGATTGGTGATGGTGCCTATATTTTGCTCTGGCAGGACCCGTGGCACCCTCGGGGCGTCCTCCTTGCCCACAACCCCCGTGGTCCACTTGTTACTGGTTTTATGGGGACTTTGCTGCAGGGGGTCATCCATTATGGGAATTGGGATTGGCTGAGGGCGACGTCCTTTGAGGTTCCGCAGATCATGGAGTCAGCCCCCCTCATTACGCCTGGCCCAGACTCGGTTGTATGGAATGCCAATGGGGGAACCTTCTCTACATCCTCCGCCCTTGAGCTCTTCAGGCCATGTCCTCCGCCTGTGGGTTGGGCCGTCTTGCTTGGAGGGCCTGTTAAGATCCCCGGGAACTCGTTCGTGCTTTGGTTGGCTATTTAGGAGTAAGTGTCCACTTTGGACAAACCTTGATTACAGCATATGGGTACTCATTACGTGTTGTGTGGGATGGCGGTGATGGAGAGCCATCAATATCTCTTCTTTGACTGTGTATACTCGGCAGCATACCTCCGGTTATGTCGTAGGGAGGTTCGATTTTCTTGGCCCTCTGCTGATTGGCAGCGTGCATTGCTTGCCAGCCCGATAGTAGCGAGGTTCTCATCTGCTGAATGCCTCGTATCGCTCCCTTCTTGTCTGCCTTGTCTATCATTTGTGGATGGAGTGGAACTTGCGGCGCTTCCAGCAACTCTTTCATAGTCCTGAGGTCCTTTCGGGTATTATTATTGATCAAATCAGGAATAGGATATTTAGCACCCCTCGGCCCCCTTCGTTGCAAGTTGTTGCTACATATAGGCTCTGAAAAATTGCGTGGGAATAGAGTACTACACGGCCGTGTAACCTTCAACACACGGTGGTGTTTGGTTAGACGTTGTTTTCATGTTGTAACAGTACATAACACGGCCGTGTCTCCCTGTCTACGGCCGTGTTATCGAGTCTGGCATTACGCCTTCTTGTACTTGTACTCTACCTTTATATATATATGAAAGTTTACATCCCCCCTCCCCCTCAAAAAAATAACTAGTGGCAATGTAACATTGTTTATGTTATAGTAATAAATTATGTTATGCAGAATGCATGATCTAACTTAAAAAAATCCTCGTAGGAATTTATTGGTTAGGATTGGGCCTTTCTATTTCTTAATGCTGTCAGTGGATTAAATCTTGTGGACGTTCTCAAGGTTATTCATTAATTAGGAAATTAGTCAGCGGATGTTCCTTGGCTAACGATAAGGTAAGGAAAGGTGAGGTGATTAGGTCGTACCAATGACCATAGTCAGTTTATCTGCTTAAACGATTATCATTCATATCATCAATAACGGTATCAAGCATATACTAAATTTCAACCAGAAAGCTTTCTCATTCATTTTATCTCCTTATCTAGATTTCATTTGTTCTTCTATTTTAAAACTGAACCAAAACACCCCCCCCCCCTTCTTTTATTTTTCTTTTTAATTGAAGAGATCAACTTAAAACCAATCCTTGTGAAATCAACACTACTTACCATTTTTATAAGTATTTAATAGAAAATTATTTTTAATGATTTCGACATCCATCAAAATTAGTATTTAAATGTAATATATTAATGTTTACAATATATTAATGCCACAAAAATGCACGAAAGCCAATAAGAAGCCTAACGAGAAATGAAGCCCAGGAAACAATACAATTTCTTAGCTGCCCAAATGTAGGTGGTGTCTATCTTCAATCGTTGGAGAAGGTCAAACCACCAAGAAGACTTGAGGAAGCCCAAGGGAAAAGAAAATATGCTGAATCCCCGTAAAGCTGCCTGCGTGACAATCAAGTTAGCACCTAAAAGAGGTATTGAATTATTTTAACATCAGGTAGTAAAATTCATCGAAATAGTGAAAAATTCTCAAATTTTTAAGATAACGTGCAATTCATGTGAGGAATTTTGACCAAAGTAGGGTTTTTTGGACTTACATTACCACCTTTTGAAAATTAGAGGCCTCAATTGCTACTTTAAAATAAACCTGGACAAAAATGCCACCATCCTTAAGAACTGAACCAAAATTATATTTTTCTATAAATAATTCAAAATAAGGGGGCTTTAACTAGTTATTTTTGTTAGTATTCGATAATTCTTTATATTCCATATATTAGTTTCACTAAAAAAAAATCACTATTGGCTACCTTTTTAATGAGTATGGTTAAAAATCATAGTGGATAACTATTATTAGGGGAAATAGCATTTTTCATCCCATAACTTAGGGCCTTTTCACTTTTGGTCCCACTGGTTACGGAATTCTCACTTTTGGTCTGTAACTTTCAAAAAGTAGCACTTTCAGTCTCATGGCACTTTCCGTTAGATATTTAACGGAAAGTGTCACGTGGCCGTTAAGTGCATGGGATCAAAAGTATTACTTTTTGAAAGTTATGGGACCAAAAATAACAATTTCATAACATATGGGACCAAAAGTGAGAATCCCATAATATATGGGACCAAATATGTGAAGACCCTAACAGTCACGTGCTAAGCACGTAGTGTTTTCCGTTAAAAAATCTAACGGCGAGATGACATGGGATCAAAAGTGCTACTTTTTAGAAGTTACGGGACCAAAAGTGAGAATCTCATAATCAATGGGATCAAAAGTGGGAAGGCCCTAAGTTACAGGACGAAAAGTCTTATTTTCCCCTATTATTAACTACTATTAAATAAAAATCGATGCAAAAACTAGTTTTTTCACCATAAAAAACTTATTACCACGGCTAAAAGCCGTGGTAAAATTAAACATTCGCCATAGCTTTTAGCCATGGCAAATGTTTTAGCCACACTCGCAAAAACCACAGTTGACAACCGTTGCGAGATCGTTGTCAATGACTATTTGCTACGATTATTTAGTATTAACCATAGCAATTAATTATGATTAAAGATTATATTTCTTGTAATATTTGTTCACAAGATCATAAAATATAACAATTAGTACTACAACGTGGAAATTTAATTTTAAGGATGAGATTCTATATAGTAATACTATCGATTAATTAAATTTAGGATTTGTGAATTTTAAATAGAATTAACTATTTTCTCATCAACTAGAAAACTATATATGATCAATCTGTTACAATAATAATGCAGTGATGGTAGAAAAATACATACAATAAAATTCAGGACAAATATTATTTTGTAATTACAGTAGAACCTCTATAAATTAGTACTCGATAAATTAATAACCTTTCTACAATAATATTTTTCTCGATCACGACTTGGGCCCAAGGTCTCAATTAATAATTTCGATAAGGGTTAATTGCAATTTTCGTCCTGTAATTATAGGTATTTGGCGTTTTAGTCCTTTAAGTTTCTAGGGTAGCAAAATAGTCCTTTAACTTTTTTAATTTTGCAATTTCCGTCCTCTGATCGCCAGATTTTTTTAAAACTCACCGGAATAATGGCACGCGATTCACACGTGAGGCTTTTAAACTCGCCGGAAGAAGGGGGCAATGCCTAAATGTGGTATCACTCAAGAAGACAATTAACTTCATCGCGTGCCATTATTTCGGCAAGTTTTAAAAAATCCAGCGACCAGAGAACGAAAATCGCGAAAATTGAAAAGTTAAAGGACTATTTTGCTACCCTAGAAACTTAAAGGACGAAAACGCCAAATACCTATAATTACAGGGCGAAAATTGCAATTAACTAAAAAATTAAAGGACTATGTTGCTACCCTAGAAACTTAAAGGACCAAAACGCCAAATACCTATAATTACAGGACGAAAATTACAATTAACCCTTTCGATAAATTAATAAGATAATATTTTTTTTGGAAGACCCTTATGCAAATTTATGGTCCCTTCAATATTATAAATTAATAATTCTATAAAATCACAATATAGCTAGGACAACTTAGTAAAATATGATTCTATTGTTGTTTGCTTCTTCTTAAAATTTAAATATAGTTTGGTATCCCCTCCTTTTGTAAGTTAGCTGACAGGTACTCAGATGATCGTTTCAGTGTATTCGAAATTGTACTTTGACTAACTTTCAAATGAAAATTTTCATCAATCCATTATTGCAAATCTTTTTGAGTGCATGTGGGGTGATCTCTCTTATACTCACACAGTGCTTAATTTACGTATTTGATCTATCATGATTAATTCTTAGACATCTTTTAGATAAAAAGTCATGGTTGTATTGTTTTGATTTGAATTGACTAATTAAGAATGTTTGATATTATTTATATAGTGATTGATTTTCCTACCATACATGAACTTGTATTAAATTTTAACCATTATTCTCAATCCGTTCAAGATGTTGGGTTAACGCCCGCTCCATAAGAGCAGTTCCTCTTAGATAGAAAAGGAAGCCGCGGATGGCATGCCTTTTCTCAAGGACCCTTTTCAGCGGATACCGTCGTCAACAAGTGCTGCCTGCCACTTTCACTCCAATTTATCTGACCTTCAATCCATCTTTGTCCAGCCAGTTCATAACAAAATGTTAGACCATTTGTCTTCCTATCTTGTCGCCAGACTGATGGTCATGTTGATGGGGTTCCATTAAGGCATCTCGTGCTCTTTATTCATATTGACTCAATTTCGAGAAATACGTACTACAATGAACTTTATTTGGTTTAGTATATTATATTTAATTAGTCATATTGAATATGAACATCATTCAATTAGTCGATATAACATATATATGTCTTATTCATGAAAAATATATAATGAGGTTCGTTGAATCGGAAAAAATCTCTTTAAATTAATAAATTATTAATTTTCTATTAATTAATTCCTCTTAAATAGTTAAATTAGTAAAATTACATGATCTGAACATTATTAATTTATAGAAATTGTACTGTAATATAGGATATATTTACTGATAAAAATATATTTTTATACATGTATAGCACATGATATTTTCAAATCAATAATATAATAATTAAGACTACTAGATTTCTAATTAAACTTTTTCACGAAGTGAACACCAATTAATAAATATAATTAATTCACTTGTCATGTGAATATATTTTAGTTCTACTTAACCCACAGTTTAAATATTATTCACAAACTGTTCAAGATGCTGAACAACAACTTGGATCGAGAACTCCCTTGATGTCCATTCTATTTAAACAAATAATTTGGTATCAGAATTTCAAATGACTCTATGATTAAGAATTTTAAAATTCATCGATGTTCAACAAAATATAATTAAAAATTATAATAAAAGTCTATAAGGGTTTAAAATCCTGTAAGTATAAACTCATTCAAACAAATCGAAAAAATTGTTGGCTAAATTACACTTTTAGTCGTATAGAATATGGGGCTCAACACTTTTAATCTTCTACTTTATGAGATTTTTGAAATGGTCTCAAAAATAGAAAAATTCGACATATTTAATCCTATGTGTTACCAAATTTTCAAAATGGTCCCAGAAAAAGGAAAACTCGACATTTAGTCTCATAAATCATGTAAAGTAGAGGACTAAATGTATCGAGTTTTCTCAATTTGGGACCATTGAGGATTAAATGTGTCGAATTTTCTCAATTTTGGGACCATTTTAAAATCTCATAAAATAGATGATTAAATGTGTTGAATCCCTACCTATGAAACTAAAAGTGTAATTTTATCAAAAATTTTATTAACAATTTAAAGTTCATAACTCCCCATCCATTAATCCGAATGTAATCTAAAACCAAACCATGCACATACATTAAGCATTTGTCATCCCACGTGCTCAGCTAATATTATTTCAACCCATATTTTGAAAATCGGCCCGAACTGGTCGGTTCAACATATTCGATCAAGAATTCATCGTGTTTCGGACTGGTTCATAGTCTCAAAATCGATAAGAGCAAAATCGGTGTGAACTGATCAAGACCCGACAAAATTGGTCCAAATCGGCAACTCGATGACCCGGTCAAACCGGTTTTGACCTCACTTTAAATTCTTTTTTTTAAAATATAGTGAAAGGTAAATATTTTTTGGGCTTAAACTTTTCCGTATTTATAGCCTAAAGTATTCAAACTTAGCTTATAGTTTTTCAATGTGAGACAATAAGCTTAACTTAAGCTATTCCTTATTTATAGGCTAAAGTATTCAAATTTGGCATATTCTTTCCCAATATGGGATAATAAGCTTGACTTAAGCTATTCTTTATTTATAGGCTAAGGTGTTCAAACTTTATTTATTCTTTTCCAATGTGGGATAATAAACTTGACTTAAGTTTTTTATGATTTATACCTAAAGTTCTTAAGCTTTTAATGTTTTTCAGTGTGGGACAATGAGTCACTTCTACGGGTTTTTTTTTTTTATTTTTTTATTTTCTTCTTAATCTACTCATTTCTCCTTTTCTCCTAGCTTTTCCAAACTTTTTGGGCTTTTTTCAGAAAAATTATATGGAAGCACCGATTGCTACCTCCATTTGATTAAAATCAAACTAAACTCATTTTCAAATCTTAAAAGGTAATTTATTGTCTCTTTTTTTTTCTTCCATCTTCTTCAATATTATGTATGCAAATATTATTTTTTTCTTTTCTCTTCTTCAATATCATGTATCCAACTATTTTTTTTTTTACATGTGTTGATATTAGTGGTTTTTTTTCATAGGGTAATTTACATCCACCTCCAGTGAGGTTTGGCATAATTACAAATACCCCCTCGTTATTTGAAAAATTACAATTACCCCCCTGAGGTTTGTAATTTTTAACCAATGGCCTGAAATTGACCATTTTGCCCTTAAATTTTTTATTAAAATTGTAGAAAATCAACCGAGTCAAATTGCATTATTACTCCTCTGTGTAAAAAACTCAAGAAACCTCTCCCTACGCATTATAATCGATTTTTTTTTACGAATTGAATACAAAATAATTCAGTGCATAAGGTCATTATGGTCAGTTACTCATAAAAATAGATGAAAATGAGTTATTTGTTAGACGGTTACAAACCTTGGGGGTATTTGTAATTTCTCAAACAATGAGGGGGTATTTGTAATTAGGCTTAAATATATTTTTCGTCTTGTACCTTTAGCATTTTGGCATTTTAGTCCTTTATTTTTCTAGGTTAGCAAATAGGTCCTGTAACTTTTTAATTTTTTTGCGATTTTGGTCTTTCAATCACCGGAATTTGCAAATATTACTGGAAAGTTTTTTTAATTTGGGGCTTTTTGTTCCCATTGGTCAAATTACTGCCAGCATGGAACCAAATTTTCGTCTTATATCTTTTATATTTTGCTGTTTTAGTCCTTTATCTTTCTAGTGTAGCAAATACGTCCTATAACTTATATTTTTTTTTGCGATTTTGGTCCATTAAATTGACCAATGGGAACAAAAGCCCCAAATTTAAAAAAAAAACGGCAATATTTGCAAACTCCAACGACTGAAGGACCAAAATCGCAGAAAATTAAAAAATTACAAGACCTATTTGCTACCCTAGAAAGATAAAGGACGAAAATACCAAATGCAAAAGATACAGGACGAAAATTATATTTCATTCTTGTAATTATGTCAAACCTCAGGGGAGGTAGCTGTAATTTATCCTTTTTATATGTATTTACTTTAAGTTTGCTTTTATTTTTCTCATATTTTTGCTTAATTAATTGATACATAATTATTAGTTTATTATGTGTGTATATATACATATATATATATATATTAGGGTTTGGCTTAATTGATTTTTTTAATTCGGCCCAAACGGTCGTACCAGTAACCTAATAGCTTGATCGTTTTGTCCCAATCCCATTCTAAAAACATTGATTTCAACCTATGAATCCCCACAAAGAAAAGAGATGTTAATTCAAACTAGACATCCTGCAAAATCCCTAAATATACAAACTAATTAATCAATCGGAAAGTTTAACCCAAACTCAGTTTAGTCGGACCTAAACCAATCACATGATCGATATAATACGCTTATCGCGTAATTAGTGTACAATTTAAAAAAGCGATCAATCACACGACAAGGTATCGATCACTTACTATGTAATAAATTTGATTCGGCCTGATTTGGATAAAAAATTTCATTAATCAACATGATCTACAGGAATGACCACAAGCGGCTCATGTTTGTGTAAAGTCATTCCCAACCCGTCATTCATGTCCAGGTCCTCAGGCTTCAGTCCATTCGGCAGCTCCCACTCAAAATTATGCACAAGATTAGCCAACATCAGGCTCACCATTCTCATCGCCAGGCTCGATCCGGGGCAAATACGCCGCCCGGCGCCAAACGGGATATACTTGAAATCCTTTCCCCGGAAATCGACGTCTGAGTTCAGAAACCTGTCGGGCTTAAAACTGGCGGGATCATCCCAGTGCGCCGGATCTCTTAATATGGACCAAGCGTTCACGAAGACCTGAGTGTGTTTCGGTATTGTGTAGCCATGGATTTCTACGTCTTGCTCGGTTCGATGGGGCACGAGGATTGGTGCTATGGGGTGCAGCCTCAGTGATTCTTTTATTACTGCGAGTAAGTATGGAAGCCGAGAAATGTCCTGTTCTTGGACGATTTGTCGTGGTGGGATTTGGTTGGATAGTTCTTGTTTTGCCTCGGCGAGGATGGGCGGATTGTGGAGTAGCTCCGCCATTGTCCACTCCAAGAGAGTGGTGGTTGTGTGGGTGCCTCCGAGGAACAAATCCTGGCAGTAATTAGATACACTGATGTTCAGTTTCTGCTTAACTTTGCCTCATTTTGAGTGTTTGCAAATCATATCTTCAGCTTCTTATCCAGCAAAACATAAGTAGTTCACATCTCCAGCTTAAAATTCAGTGACAAAAAGTTTAAATTATTATAGTAACATTGTTATTATTATTATTATTATTATTATTATTATTATTATTATTATTATTATATGTAATTTAATCACTATTATAGTTTCATAGTTTTAACATTGACATAAAAGTTTTCAGTACTGGTAATACTTAGTGACAAAAAATTGGGCATAAAGTTGTAACATCTATGGATGGAAACGAAGAGGTTTCATATACATCCAGTTTTACTTCTCCTCCATCTCTATCCCAAATCAAACACTAAGAGTATGTTTGGTTGGATGTAAAAGTAGAGGTATATGAGAAGTGGAAGTAAAAGAGGACGTATAAGAAAAAATTTAGTGTTTGGTTTGGAGGAAGAGATGGAGGAGAAGTAAAACTGGATGTATATGAAACTCCTCCGGAGTCCAATTTCGTTTCCGTCCGGAATTGGGCGGAAAAGTGGACGTATAAGGCTATAAAGACAAAAAAATACATATTTTCTTTTTATTTACTGTATTACCCTTATATATATCTATTTCCCTCCAATTTTTTTTTTTTCTTCCCGTTGATCATACCGTACATAATAACCAGAGAAAAGATAACCAAATCGCGAGAAAAACTACTACGTCGAAGTCAACAATCCGGTAAACATACTTTGTATTTGCGATTTTTCAAAAAAAATTATTGCGAATTTGCTATTAATCTTGATTGAATAATCATTTCCCTAATTGTGTTCCCCCTAATCGGCGTTCCTTCTAGTTATTTGTGGATGTGGTTCTTTACTTTTTGAAGAATCCTGTGAAAATGCGTGCCTTCTTTGCATTGCCTTCTCCAATGCGTCTGGAGATGATATACAAACTTGTTTTTGGTACCAATAAAGACGTTGATATTTGAATTTGGATTCTTTATTTGAGGATGCTGGTAGTAATTTTTATTTTATTTAAATTAAATAGATTAGAATAAATGAACAATATTCGTTTTGATGAATATTTTTATTAGTAAAACTGGAATTATTGTTCTTGTTTGATATATATTTTTATTAATAAGGTTTTTAAATCTTTGATATTAGTATAATATTAACTTGTTTATTTTCTGCTACAAAATGAAGAGAAATGGTTAAACTGTAAAATTACAAAACTTAGTCTCTTCTTCTCAATCTATTTTTCTCATACCAAATAAGGGGAAGTATTTGAGATTTACTTTCCTTTCAATCATACCAAACAACTTAAAGGAAACCTATTATTCTTTCTCTCCCCTCCCCCTTCCCCTCCCCCTCCCCCTTTCACTTCCCCTTTCCATTCATTTGAACCAAACGAACCCTAAGAGTATGTTTGGTTGGAGAGAAAAATGGAAGTATAGGAGAATTGGAAGTAAAAGAGGATGTATAAGAAAAAGTTTAGTGTTTGGTTTGGAGGAATAGATGGAAGGGAAGTAAAACTGGATGTATATGGAATCCCTCCGGAGTCCAATTTCATTTCCGTCCGAAATTGGGGGGAAAAGTGTAAGTATAAGGCTAAAAAGACCAAAAAATATATATTTTATTTTTATTTACTCTATTGTCCATATATATATAGATATATATATTTCCCTTTAATTCTTTTCTCATTCCCGCTGATAATACCGTACATAATCGCCAGAGAAAAGAAAACCAAATCTTTGGAAAAACTAGTACGTCGAAGTCAACAATCCGATAAACATACTTTTCATTTACAATTTTTCAGAATTTTTTATTACTAATTTGCTATTAATTTTTATTGAATAATCCTTTTTCTTCTTCCCACCGCCGGCACTTGTAATTTTTATTTTATTTAAATTAAATAATTTAGAATAAATAAATAATATTCGTTTTGATTAATATTTTTATTAATAAAAAATATTATTGTTCTTTTTTTTTATATATTTTTATTAAT
This sequence comes from Sesamum alatum, assembly GCA_034509735.1. Lineage (NCBI taxonomy): Eukaryota > Viridiplantae > Streptophyta > Magnoliopsida > Lamiales > Pedaliaceae > Sesamum > Sesamum alatum. The sequence continues at coordinate 6,574,101 of JACGWO010000007.1, read as the reverse complement.
AAGGTTTTTAAATATTTGATACTAGTATAATATTAACTTGTTTATTTTCTAAAATGAAGAGAAAGGGTTAAACTGTAAAATTATAAAAATTAGTATTTTCTTATCAATCTTTTTCTCGTACCAAACAAGGGAAAGTATTTGAGATTTACTCCCCTTCCAATCATACCAAACAATTTGAAGGAAAACTATTATTCTTTTCCTCCCCTTCCCCCTTTCCCTCCCCCTCCCCCTTTCACTTCCCCCTTCCTCTCATTTGAACCAAACGAACCCTAAATTTTTTCTTATACATCTTCTTAGCACTTCTCCTATATTTCCACTTTTCCCCCAACCAAACATACTCTAAGATAATAATTTTGAGGCAAGGTTTATATTTTAAAAAATTAAATCTTAATTTTAGATATTGTAAAAAAAAATATCAATAATAAATTTTGAAACGGGGGAAGTATATAAATTAATAACAGCTTAATTACGAACTTATAATAGTATAATTAATAACACTAACTTCATATGTATTTAAGTTTAATATATAAATATCTTTTGGGGACAAAAAAATATATATAAATATCTTTTGCTTCAAAAAAAGAAAACAATAAACACTAACTTCATATCACAATTTCCAAAACAAATTTCCAGAAACTTCTAACTATCTTATCATTTGGTTTCGTTTGGTTTCGTGCCAGACCAAAAAGATAATATAGTAAAAATTTTATAAATTAATATTCAATAAATTATTATTTTTTAAAATAATATTTTTTGGATCACATTTAAGATTTAAATTGATAATTTTGATAAATTAATAAATAATTTTTTAAAAAATTTTTATATAAATTTATGGTCCCTATAATATTATAAATTAATAATTTTATAAAATTATATAAATAACTAGGCCAATTAAGTAAAATGTGATTTTATTTTTATTTGGTTCTTAAAATGTAAATCTAGAATTTCGGTTAAAAGGAAGGGAAGAGCTTACCATGAGCAAGACGCTGATATTTTGATAATTAAGCTCCTGGGGCCCATCTTCTTCAGTATGATCAAGCAGAACATCCAAGAAATCCCCATATCTTTCGGATTCAAAAGCCCTGCGTTTAATCCTTCGCTCGATAATCCCATCTAAGAGCCGCCGCAATCTCTCGTACAACAACGTGAGACCACGCCTGATCCCCTGCGGATCAAATGGCTTCAAGAAAGGCAAATAATCAGCAACATTAGGCTTGCCCACAAGCTCAATCAGATCACCGATTAGCTCCTTCAACTCCGTCGTCGCATCCGATTTCATATCAAACATGTCGCTGGAAAACATAGTGTTTGATAAAAAGTTCAACGTCGTGCCAAAAACCAACCACCCAACGTCAAGGGGTTGCCGGGCATGACGGGCCTCATCGACCTGTTCGATCATTTTCTGCATCATCACTTGCCGCAATTCTTGCGAAGCGTCCAGTCTTTGAGCCGTGAAAAGCTGGCTGTTGCAGATCTTTCTAAGCTTTTTCCAGTGCGGGCTCAGGCCCGACGACCACACCATCGACATGTCATAATCTTGAGCCGCAACCACTGCTTCCGGCGCGGGCCTCCCGGAGAAGGCCTGATCGTTCTTTTGGAAGATTTCTCTCGCCATCTCTGCTGATGAAACGACTACGATTTTGATCATTCCGAACTTCACTGTCATGAGAGGGCCATAGGTTTTAGCCAGCTTCGATAGAGATTCGTGGGGTCTGTTGCCGATTGTGACGAGGCTTCCAAGAACCGGGAGGCCTGTCGGGCCTGGAGGAAGCCTCTTGGTCTTGATCTTTACAGTGGTAAGAAAGAAATAGATGCATAACGTAAGCAGTGAGCAGAGTAAAAAGAAACTACTCACATCGATTTTTGTGTATTTCTGCAGGGATGAGGGTAATTCAATCCTGTATGGTTCACCGGAATGATGATCTTGCCGCTGGAACAGTCGGATCCGACTGGGACCTGGAACTGTAACGCCATCCTCAGTTCTACGAATGCAATTCTGCGAGGACCTGGTTTGGATCGGGGAGAATGTGAACCGGAAGGTCGGGGAAGGTTTTGGAGTATAACCTTGGCGGAAAGCGGTGGACGGAGCAGCAACCTCGGCGGCTGACTGGATTTTTCCGGCGGATGGGACACGGGTCAATACATTGCTAATCATTCTTCGCTTCCCTGATTATATCCAAGCAAAATGAAGATAATGTATTGACAAGAATGTTAGACCATAAGGAAGCTTCTTGTTCTTTAGCAAACTAAGTATGGTACTTAAAGATCGGATTTGATACGAAGCAGATTTTAAAAATAAAAAAATTAATATTGATTTGGGGAAGCATATAGCGATATTTCTGGTGGTTTAAGATAGTGATCTTCTGTGTTCATTCAGATATGATATGATTTTTGAGAAGAGAAAAACACGTTAGGCTAGTCAGAATGGTTCCTGTCGAAGACTCTTTGATACTTAAGTCAGTCCACGATCGAAATGATAATATGCGATCTCAAGTGATAAATGAGGCCGAAAGTGAAAAAATGAGTATTACCATAAATAAGGCATGGAGAGTATATTTATAGGGCTAATGTACCCACTTGGTCGACGTGGCATCATTTAAATACATGAGTTGTCAGGGAATCCATGGTCTAGATTTTAGGTCCATGAAGCGAGTCTCGATCGAGGTCATTGGTTAGGGTCGGTCGAGACCTGACTAAACTGTGCGTGGATCCTGAGCCCAATATGTAAATTTGGCCCTTTTTCAGAGCTATTTGTGTCTTTTCTATGAAAATGAGGTACGCCCCTATCAAATATATGATTGAAAATGGATCAAGTTACTAACATGAGTGAAAATGAAGGATAAGTATGAGAGTATTGTTGGTGGTTAAAAGATGACACGGATCATTTGAAATAAATAAGTAATTATATTAATACAAATATTTAAGAGGTATATTTGGTATTTCTGAATTTGGTGTTGCGTTGTTATAAAATATCAGTTATGAGTAAGATGTGATATTTATATATATATATAGTAGTATAGATATAATAAGAGCAGATAAGTGATGAGTAGGAGAAATGAAGAACAATTAAAGACTTGAATAATAAAAGTCTTCATATTGCTTATAAACAAATATACAGCATAGAAGATCAAGAATATAAAATTTATCTATTTATGGCAATTAGGCCCCACAATTATGGGTTAGCAGGTGGGCTGAACAGAACGGTGGTTAAGATATGAAGATTAATTAATAATTCTTCTCTCTAATCATTTAAATTTTTAGATAAGATAGTTATTTAATATAGTATTAGAATCAAATTAAATAAGAGATTATGAATTCAAATCTCATTACCCCAATTTCTGAAAGAAATGTTTCACCTACAGAATCTATTTGTAAAAATGGGGTACTAAGATATTAATATTAAGTTTAAGGGATAAAGACACCCCCTCCATTGAGGTTTAGTGTATTTACACGTAGGCCCCATGTAGTTTTGAAAAATTACATCTATTACTCTTGAAGCTTGCGTCCGTCGAACAAATAGGTCCCTTCGTTAGTGAAAATTCAACGAATTTGTTTATATTAACAAAAAAACTTAATGAAAATCGATATTTACCCTTTATTGATTTATTACTAACTTATTGCAAGTCAAATAAATCTTTTATGATTAAAATACCCTTATAAGCATTAACGTGTGAAAATATATAAGGGTAGTTTGGTCATAAAAAGGATTTGTTTGATCTACAATATGTCAGTACTAAGTCAATCGATAGTAAATATTAATTTTTGTTTAGCTTTTTTTTTTTTTTTTGACATATTCGGTGAATTTTGACTAACGGAGGGACCTATTTGTTAGATGGGACCAAAACTTAGGCGTATTAGATGTAATTTTTCAACCACAAAGGATTTACGTGTAATTACACCAAATCTCAAGGGAGGAGGTGTAATTATCCCTAAGTTTAAACATTTGGACGAGTTCATAATTGATGGTTGTTGGTGGCTTATTCCCGACGATGGTTCAGAGTATCACCACATATATACAGTTTAAAACTGATATACTTATCTGAATGTCATGCTCTTATTGATATAATAATGTCAAAAAAAAAAAAAAAAAAGAGATCTATTATTATTATATGAGTATATATATGTATATATTCAATAATCTTGAATATGTTAATGCTATCGATCGTCACATTATTGCATTGTTTCAAATGCTATATGTGGGAAGTATTTTTTAAAAAAAAATAATGATACATAACAAATAAAATAAAATTGAATTCAGTAGAAAATTTATTGATGTTAAATACATTAATTTAGAAATAACAAATCTAATAAATAAATAGAAAGAAAAGTAAAAATTCAAAATCCATGGTTAAAAATTTGCTAAATGGTTCAGAATAAAAAATAATCGTATCATATAAGTTCGTATAGATGCGGCTATTCAACTGACTGTGTAGCAATTTGCAAGAGGCAAGTGTGGCTTCGTTGGCCCTATGCAGATTGGGATCTTGGAGTGACTTGGGTTGCTCAGCAAATGGAGGGGTAAGCATACAGTTAATGCAGGAGATCGACACAAACTACAACATCTCTTGCTTTCGATCAAATAAAAAATAGGATAATTAGCCATTATAATTAAATCCAATTATATAGCCATGGCCACAGTGTATTTTGTAGCATGTGAATAATAAAATTTGTTGATCTGTTGAGGCACATGTGTTAAGTTAAATGCGAGCGGCTTAAGAATAGTAATTTTTACTGTAATTCTAATGCTTATTTAATAACTATAGAAAATATAATATTTGACAGTAGTTATATGATTATCAAAATATAATTAAAAATTTAACATTATAAACATGATTTAATTTGTATCAATTTTAACGTGAATATTTTACTAATAACATAATAAAAAACTAAATTTTTTAAAATTCTTATATATTTTGATAATTATTTACAATTTATAAATTTTTGTGCTCCCGAATTTATCGAAACAAGAAAATATTATAAATAAATTTATTGAATAGATTTGAGTATTTGTGAGTGCGAGATCTCTACTTGACCCTCTGATTCTTCTCTTCAAGAACGTGATCTTTGATCTCGACAACTTCGGAGGTGAAACTTGACGTTTGATCTCCTTTGACATTGACTTTGACTTTTAATAACGTTAATTCAGGGGTCGTTGACTTGTTCCTGGTTTAAGCGCTATAAATTTGAAGATATTTGACTTGAATTTGGAATATTTCTTGGTGGATTTGAGACTTTGATCTTCTGCCAAGGTGGACTTGCTTCTTGATAACGTTAATTCGTGGGTCTTTTGACTTTTCTCGAATCAAACATTGACTTTTGGATGATTTCCGCAACGAATGCCTTGAATCTTGCCTTGAACGTCATAGATCTTCCTTGATTTGCGATTGAGAGGATTTCCAGACTTATTGAATGCTCTCTTGCTTGTATCAATTGTATGTGTGTGTGTGTGTGTGTGTGTGTGTGTGTTGAATGAGTTCCATGGACCCCTTTATATAGCTGTCAAAGAGGTAGAGTTGTGGTGAACTTGAACACTTATTTTGTATTATCTCTTTATTTTTATTGAAAGAGATAATACATTAAATATTTGGGAAGACATGATTGGTCGATTTTGATATTATCTCTTTAATTTTTGTATTGTTCAAAGAGATAATATCAAAGTATTTATCTTGATTTGATTGGCTGAAATGCCTCAATTTGCCACTTGTAGGCTGTCAATTTGACGACGAAATATGTATTAAAATATCAATTAAACTATTTATATTTCAAATTAATTTAGTAAATTCCAAAATATAAATAGAAAAGAGTAATTGATAAATAATATATATTTTTCATTTGTCATTATTTGATTGGGTGCAAAATTAATTTATCTATAAATGCCCCTTCGAGACTCATTCACGAACATATGCTTGAAAATATAATGTTCGAAGTAAATGAGTCGCGAAAATACGGTTCGAATTTGAATGGGCCACCACCATCATAAATTTGCTTTCAAATCAAACTCAAAATTTATTTCCTTTTGGACTTGTGACATTGGGCCATGCAACGCATGAAAAAATGAAGTTCTGCTTTGAATTACCAAAGCCTTCTTTGGCTAAAGAGAGCCCATTTTTTGTTTTATTTATTCTTGTGATGAATCAACCAAAAGTAATTCCTCCATAAAAACTTGTAGAAGTAGTGAGTAGGGTTGAATCCACAGAGATTGATTCCAAATTAATTCCTTCAAGTTAAAGCAAAATAAACGAGGGGGCGGGGGGATGTTTTTGGTTGAAAGATACTAATTAACTACGAGATAAATTTTAAGAGTGAATAAAATATGAGATGAGATTTCTAGTTGAAGATAGGTTCATACTCGATTCAGCAGTTGATCATAGAAGCAAAGATGGCAATCGTACAAAATAGATAAACTAGTTATGACCATTGGTACGACCTAACGACCTCACCTTTCTTTACCGTGTCGTTAGCCAAGGAACGTCCGTTGGCCAATTCTCTAATCAATAGACAACTTGGGAACGTCATCAAGATTTAATCTATTAGCAATATTGACAATTAGAAAGACCTAGTTCTAACCAACAAATTCCCCCGAGGATTCATTTAGGCTAGATTGTGCATTCCCCACAAACATAACCGACTACTACAACATGATGAATTATGCTGCGTTGCCACTAAGTATTAGACTAACAAACAATTACGGATTTGCAAGTCTAATTAGCTAGGTGAATATTCTTGACAATGAATAATTGGCCTTCTCATTCATAAGTTAGATTATTCATGATGAAAGCATGGAGAACAACACAAATATCCACATGAACGAAAGTATGAAGCATAAATAAGATCTCACAACATGCGTGAGGCAAGTAATCACTGTAACTTCAATCGGAAATTAAAGAGCTAGCCTAGCATGCTAATGGAAGAACACATAAAAGAAAGAGAGAATCTCATAAAATAAAACGTAGAGAATAAGAGATGATTTGAAGTCTTCAATTACATCATCTATTTATACTAATTAATTTCCTAATAAACCTAGATACTAAAAAGGTAGATTCCTAATATAACTCTAAGTCGTTATTTAATCAAACTCTTAACCCTATTGAGACTCCTCAAGAAAGGAAGATTCCAACTTTTCAAAGTCATTATAATCCTTGTATGAATCAACTCTTTCTCCAGAAAATTCGTCCATCTTCTCTTCATTTTGATGATTTGTCCGCTGCATTAGACGTGGGCACGTCTAGTGAAAAATGCAAGTCTGTCATGGTATTTTCTTCTCCAGATTTTTGTATGCGTTTTTCACTTGTTTGGCTTCATTTTTCCAATCCTTACTCCATAAACACCTTTTTAGCTATAAACACCAAATTTCACATGATTTAGGAGTTATTCAATATCAAAAGATGGTCAAAACACTACTAAAATCATGGTCATTTGGAAACTCATCATCTTGGCTGCAAGAACACATTTTCTTCCTTTTTTCTTTTAGAGTGGACTAAGCAGCAATAGTAGCACCAGAATATTTCCTTCTTTTGCAACTTGGAGTCGGACTTTGACAAAAGAAGTGTAAGTGTGATGGAGTTCATTCCCAAGCTAACATTCGGCTCTGTGTAGTTCTGATGTCTTTTGGGTTGCTGAATTTTAATTCGACTATAACTCAAAAATTAAAATTCTTCTCAGATTAAAACATTGCAATTCCATATGTATATAAAGGACTTAATCCGGCATTGATCGGACATTGTGCAAGCTAATTGTTGGAATAATCCCTTGTAGCTTCGTTAATCAAATATTTTTTCGTTCTCAGTTTTTTTGTTACGCACATGATGTGTTTGCATTACTGCCTCAATGAGTTGATTTAAGGTTTCTTTGGATGTTTCAGATTTATCATTTGACTTGCCAAGCTTCTTCGAAATGGATTCCTACGTCCACAACAACCCATCTCAATGTGTGGCGATGTCTGAGGTAATTTTTGAAACATATTCTGAAGCGATTTTTGAGGTATGTACGACAATTACCATTGAAATTTCGTTTGTGATATGCAGGCAATCTCCTAGGCATATTTGATTTTCTATATTCTAATTGATGCTACACTTCGATATTATGGCTTTTACCTTCGGCATCTTGGCGTTCGATTTTGGGGGTCATGCAATTTGAGATAACTTGTGTTTTGTTTTTTTCCCTCTCAGTTTTTTAGTATAGGCTTGCTTTAAATTTGTCATAAATAGCTGTGTCAAAGCATTAAATTTGTCATAATTCCTTCGATGTGTCAAAGCATTAAATTTGTCATAATTCCTTCAATGTATCAAAACATTGAATTTACCATTATTACTTCAATGAATGGCTATGTCATAGCATTGGGCCGTTCATTTTTGTTCCTTTTGATACTGTTTTGTGTCCTCGTAGTAAGACTTAGGCCATCGCAAAATTTCTAGTTCTTCAAGCCCTTTGAAATTCAACATAAATCTCTTTCTAGCCAATGTCTTCATCAACATCAGAGTTTAAGCATTAAAACTCCTTCATAATAGTAAGTTATGGCTGATGATTTTCTTTTCCAAAAACATTCATGATTGTCCCGTATGTGTTTTGAAGTGGCCCGAGTTGCCATATGAACTTTAGAATTTTGTGGGGATGCTCCTCTTTTTGTTCTCAATTCTTTGTTGCTTTTTATAATTTATTTGAGTACATAATTTTTTTTTTATTAACTCAATTAAATTCTTGTTCCTTGATAGATCATAACATGGTTTACTTCAAAGATAAGTCTTTTCCCTCCGGTCAACAAAACTTAGTAATTCTTGATGATGAAAGTCAACCTATTGAGAAAGGGACAACTTTAACGACTCACACTCCTCTCATCGGCCGATATACGAAGCAATGGCCGAGATTGACGAATCTGCTCCACCCGGAGCAATGGTCTCAAGAGGTTCCACTAAGCAAGGCTTCCAAGGTGTGGTCTTTGCAAGCGACTCATCACCGTCGTTTTGACGAGCCAAGTCTTCTACTGACATTAGGCCATCGCATCGTTGAAGGGAAAGGCAAGTGGGGCGACACCATTCAATTTGTTGGTGAGTTCCTCTACATCCAAGGATTTTGGGAGTGGATGGAGGAGGTACTCAGCCGGTGCGAGCACAAGCTAGTTGCAGCTCAAGTATATAACGCTATCTCGTTGTTTACATACGATGACAATTCCAACATCGTCAAGGCATTTTGCGAAGCGTGGTGCCCATCCACTGACACTCTTCTAACATCCTTCGGAGAGTTGTCTATCTCGTTGTGGGACGTGCATACCTTTGTCGGACTTCCTATGGCCGAGTCGTTCCAAGTGCCAAGGAGCTTAACGGCGTTGACAAGATGGGACGAAGACTTGTGACTCGTTCTTGCAAATTCATGCTTCAAGCTTACCAATTGCTTCGAAAGAGTACTAACGATGGTCAATCCTCCAAAGTTCCTATCGACAAGTGGATCAAATTTTGGTTTAGAAGACCCACGTGGTATTGTGAACCCCCTCCGCGTAAAGAGAATAAGACAGTTCGTCTTAAGTCGACTCACAACCCTTCTGAAACCTTTGGGCTACATGATACGTGGTCCACTGGGGATGAGGCGTTATTCTCGAAGCTTGGCATTGAAGGCAGCTTAAACGAAGAGACTTTCTTGGCAGCGTACTTGGCGTATTGGCTTTGAACCTTCGTTCTCCCTATTCAAGACGTTGGTTCAATACGTCCAAGTTCTTTCATGGTGGCAAGTGCCATGGCAGCCGGTCGAAGCATTGGTCTGGCCATTCCCGTCATGGCTAGCATATACAGAGGTTTGAATAAGATCTCTAACTCCCCCAAGGCCAATTCGCGTACATCCTCCATTTTTGATTCACTTTGTTTATAGTTGGACAACTTATTATTTCAAAACTCATTATCAAATTGTGCCAAGTGTTCGTGGCCCAAGATGACGCTCTTCTCAGGCGAAGGAGGTGCGAAATACTACGATCCGCAAGAGGCGAGAAGGCGGCTTCACAGAGGTGAAATTATCTCTTGGACTTGCAACATGATTGTGAAGGACAAGGATTTTCATTCACATACGACGAGCACCCCACAGAATCTAAAGAAACCTATTTCATGATCGTTCGTTCAAACTATTTCCCTCTGCGGCAAGACGATCATTTTGTTTTCGAGCCCTATAGCCCCGATCGATTCGATCGTCAATTTGGTTTCTTCCAAGAAGTACCGGGGATTCTTTCACAAGACGTTCGCGAGGCCTCTTTAGAAGGTGAATCTGTCATTGGTATTTGTGTACTTTGTCCAAGACCATGGAAAAAGTGTAGTTTCCTTCCATGCCCCCAAATTGGACGAAAATGGTTGGAAAACAATTAATCCAACATTTACTATCATTGATAAAACAATGGATAAATAAAAATTACTAGAGTTCCCTGATTAACAATGGAATTTAATAATTGATGTTATTTACTCTGACAATCAATGAAACCCTTCCTTCTCATAGACATCTCTCACATCTCAACATTCCTATTCCTAATCCAACCTGCTACCCTCAGATCGAACATTTCTTGCAATAAGGTTGTAAAACTATGTGAAGAAATTTTAGGGTTGAGGAATGCATGGGTTTTGCTCTCCATTTTCCTAGGTAATTGACTCATGTTCTCAAATTAGTTGAGGTATTGGAGAACTACTTCATCCACCGAATTTGACATGAGTCTAAGTAGACTTGCACATTTATTTGGTTTTTCTTTTTTTTTTTTTGGTTTTTTATTGTTTAACTTTGTTAATTATCTGCATTTTTTATGTTTTGCACATGCTAATCATGTTATAATATTCTAGAATTTTTCTTACTTATTTTTTCTGGAGATGTATATTTTTTGTTTGAATCTTGTATAAGTATGTATATTAATGCTCAATTTGTTTTTCGATATTATTTATATTTGCAATACACTATTTAAATGTAAATGTCGGTAATGGTAATATTATTTCGGTAATGGTAATATTTTGCTTGGCGTAATTATCTATACGAATCACATTTACCATCTATTGTATACATTCATACTGTAGTTTTTTATTTGGGCAGAATTCCAAAATTGGTCCTGTATATTAGGGGGTGGCATAATTGGTCCTGTAAGTATCAAACTGGCAATTTTAGTCCTATAAGTTTTAGTTTAGTGGCAATTTAAGTCCTTCTGGACAAAAATGGCCAAACATTAATCGAACAAATTGGGGATTAGGGTTTTGCCTGCCAACTGGACTCGACTAAAACACATGGCATCCTACGTGGATGCTAGGCAGGCCAAATGGGAGGAAAGAAAAAAAACACCCTCTTTCCACGTTATCCCCACAAAGAAGAAATTGGGAGAAGTCAACCGATGAGGAGGCCTTGACGACGAAAACTGATCGGAGGGATGTGTGCGCTGTGGGAGGCGAACACAAGGGTGGTGGTCCACCAGCAAGATGATCACTAGCGGCGGAGATACAGTGGCACGACGATGAAAAAAGTGGTGAAAATAAAAATGGAGAGAACCGGCTGGACAATGGACGAAAACGGATGGGCTCGGGTGAAATCGACTCGTCGGAGGATGGGGAGTCGATTTGGGGTGGTTTCAAACGATGGGTTGGTCGGATGGCGGTGAATCGAGAAGAGAGAGAAAATAAATCTAGATTATAGGGGCAACATTGTAATTGGCGATTGGGAGTGCATTTGAACTCTGATTGGAATGCGTGTTGCTGGGCTAGAGTCAGCCTCGGACGACAAGTTCAGTGATAGTGTGCATGGCCGAAGACTCGGCTGGAAAACAATTTCAGTGATGGTTGTGGGTGGTGATGGGAAGTGAGCCACATTAGCATCCACATAAGATGTTGACTGCATAAATGACGTTCATTTGGATGCCGAAATCCTAAACCCCAATTTGATTTGTTAATTTCCGGCACTTTTGGCCAGAAGGACCAAAATTGTTACAAATTTAAATCATAAAGGACTAAAATTGCCATTCCCATAGTTACGGGACCAACTTTGCCACACCCCAATACATACAGGACTAATTTTGCAATTTTGCCTTTTATTTGTGATGAATTCATTTTCGTTGGTCCATTGTCTTTTGGTATAGAAATGCAACAAACCGGGAAAATAGCATTTAAAATAGTAGTTTTGGTCCTATAAGTTAGGCTCATTTCACTTTTGGTTCTATTCGTTACGGGATTGGCATTTTTAGTCCCGTAACTTAAGAAAATTGGCATTTTTAGTCCTCATCTACTTTTTTATTCGTTTTTTAAGTATTTTTTTCTTGAGGGAATATTCAATTTTTGTTGGAGAAGGGAGAACCCCTTTCCTTGTCCTAATTTCCCCCAAAATTGATTTTTTCCCCTCAAAATAGTTAGGCTTTAATGAATTTTTGATCTGGTAATTATAGCACTTTGGCTTTTTTATCCTTTATCTTTCTAGGGTTATAAAATAGTCCTGCAAATTTTTGACATTTCGTGATTTTGATCCTTCCGCTACCGAATTTTGCAAAAGTTTCCAGAAAAAATCATGCGTCCCTCGTGATTTTGATATTTTTATCCTTTATCTTCTAGAGTTTGCGAAAGAGTCCTGTAACTTTTTGACATTTCGCAATTCTAGTCCTTCCGGTGACGGATTTTGCAAAAGTTGTTGAAATAAATCATGTGCGACATCCTTTTGTTTTTTAATTTTTTTGTCCATGTTCGCAAAAATGAACCAATTCGAACAAAAGCCCCAATTTAAATGAACTAAGTGAGGCGCACATGATATCTTCTGGTTACTTTTGCAAAATCCGACATGGGAAGGATCAAAATTGTAAAATGTCATGTGTTGGGACCAAAAAAGCTGAAAAATGTATTTTATGGGACTAAAACAGCCACCTACCTAAGTTGTGGTACCAAAACAAATAATGCTCTAATCTTACGGGACCAAAAAAGCATTTTGCCCATCACCCTCTCAAACTTCAATCACAAAAATCATGGCTAAGTCGTTGCCTATAGAATAGAAAAAGTATCTATACACCCGTGTTTGGATAGAGGAATGTGACGTCCTCTACAACTTCTTTAGAAGTGTCATTGCTATGTAAAATGAGAAATACTCGTTAAAACTACAGTTGGTGTGTAACCAATGTACCAATGAATGGTCATTTATCATATTCCTATGTCGTGTATTACCTTCCAATGCATGCTCTTCTAAAGCATCAATGAAGGCATTGTCACATCGCTCTATCCAAACACAATTTTATAGACACTACTTTTGTTTTCTAGCAAGAGCTCAATGACGATTTTCCACAAACATATAAATTTCACTAAAGTTTGAGAGGAGTGATCATAGACGAAGCGACAAACGACTCTTCAAATTTGGCTATTTATAGTGATGAAAAACGAATATTCATGTATGGATGCATGCATTAATTGATTTGCCCTACTTGTTCATATTCCAATAGGTGCATAATGAGGTCAGACACCATTTCAGATTTTAATATGCCTACCGTTATTAAGTGCAAATTCTTGAATACATAGTTCTAGTTATGAATTGGTTTTTGTTCAATTTTTTGCAACGGTCAAATTTACCACCCAACTCCAATTATAGTTAAATCCTTGCATCCAACCTTTCATATTTTGATATTACGAGAAAGAAATATTACAGGTATATTTGAGGAATCTCCTTTGGGTCATAATATTTATAATTTTTGGCTATATATACCTATATAGTATTTTTTGTAACATTCAACCAACATATAGTCATAATTTAGTTAACATAGTTACTACATATTAATAATAGTTTCATATACGTGTGTGAAATAATATTAATAAGAAATTAGGCATCTTCACATATTCAGTTAAAAAAATATACAACAAATAAGTATATATAAAATAACAATATATATTTGATGTTGTGTGTATATCACTGAAATTTGCATGTTGGAAGCAATCATTTATAATAACTATGCACTAAAGAAATAATTCATTTTCCGTACCTCAAGAATATAGGACAAGGGTCAACAAATTAAAGCAATGATTTCTTAATTTGGCCATTGCAAGAAAGATTACACAAGATAAGATAATTTGTACAGACATGCCACGAATGGGCAAAGCAAATTAATTAACATTAATATTAGTGAAAATAATTTATACATTTTTCTTACAAACACTCATTTGTGACAAAGGAGTAGGTATATGCGGCCTCTAAACCACACATAAGTGCTAAAATTATCAAAGCACAAGTATTCATAAAATGACCTTTATGTGTATCTAATAAAATTGCAGAAATGATTTGGAGGCATTAGACCTATACTGAAAATATTTAAACAAAACATAAAATGTGAAAAAAAAAAAAATGTGGCTATAACCATCCAATATATCAAGTTATTTTGAGTATCCTCCAATTTGAGACACATAGTTGTATCCTCCTTAGGTTTGTTCTCATGCGAATAATTTTTTTTTAACAGACCTATTATGACTATCTTACCCCTGTCACAGATAGGAGGGTCAATCCATTGGAATGAATCAAGATCGTATCCCGCATAACATAATATAAAGATAATATAATGATGACTAGAAAGCTAATATGTAAAAACATACTGAATTTTAATCTTTAAGTGGCAATTACATGGCACTGTGAATCTTTTTGCCCTGATTATTACTTGGTCATGAAATCTTCAATGCCATGTCAACACCATATGAGAAATATTGAGTTACGCTACCTTCGGAGCCCAATATCTACATTTCATATGTTCGAGTTCCTATTACCGGAGTTGGTAGGGTTGAACAAACCATTGGAATTTAATAGTGAAGTGTTGTTGAAAGATTTACCCGTTGTGGTTGCCTTTTTGCGAACAACTTTATCTTATTACATTCACATGCACACTGAAAACTGACCACGTTAAATATGTAAGACTTTATTATATTTCTATACTAAGAGACAAAAGATCAACATAAATGCATTCATCACAGACAAGAAACTATAGTACGAATGCGTATAATAAATAGTAAACGCAATCTCTACTATTGTAATCTAAACTGTGAAAACATAAAAAATGTATATTGGTTTTTGGGTGCACTGCACACATATTAGTGATGAGTTAAATCCAATTGACCAACCATGAAATCTATATCTTAACTCTAAAGCAAGCATGAAAGAAAAAATTCAAAGATTATGCAGAAATTAACATATATAGTATGTTGTAATTTTACAATCGTTCAAATTTTATGTTTGTGGGTGAAATGCTTTTTTGATCCCGTAAGATTAGGACATTATTTGTTTTGGTACCACAACATAAGTAGGTGGCTGTTTTAGTCCCATAAAATACGTTTTTCAGCTTTTTTTTGTCCCAACAAATCATGTGCAACTTAGGTAAGTGGCTGTTTTAACCCCATAAAACACGTTTTTTCAGTTTTTTTGGTCCCAAATGTAGGTGGTTGTTTTAGTCCCATAAAACACATTTTTCAGTTTTTTTTGTCCCAAAATGTCATGTGTTGGGACCAAAAAAACTGAAAAAAGTATTTTATGGGATTAAAACAGCCACCTACCTCAATTATGGTACCAAACCAAATAATACCATAGTCTTATGGAACCAAAAAAGCATTTTGCCCTTTATTTTGATTATGCCAAGTTAAATCTTACCATCACCAACACGGTTATCAATATGTATGTAATAACTTTGAAAAACCTCTCAAATATTAACATTTACACAATACAATGCAAATATATATAATATTATGAAACAAATCGACCATGAATATACAATATTAGAAATATAAATGCCAAGAAAAATTTAAGCAGCAAAAACTAAGCCCCAGTATAATAATTTTTTTTTTTACATTTTTCACTTTTCTTCACGTATCAGTCTTCTTCCCTTCCCATATTAGAATGCCCTAAAGTTTAAAACTCTCTTCTCTCCCTAACATGACTCAGCTACTGCGACTTGGCCTCTCTTCTCTTTCAAACAGCTCAAGCGACTCTCGTCTCCTTGCTCAACTGCTAAAAGACCCAAGCTCGCTCAAGGTACAATTAAAACTTGGAATTTTTTATTTTGGAGAAAAACTATGAGGGGGTGAACTACCCACTTACTCATTGATGGTGAAGCTAGACGAATGAGTGGGTGAAAAAGTGGTCAAGCTAGACAAACTGAAGCAACCCCATACTATTTTGGAAAAAAAATTATGAGTGGGTGAACTTGGAGACAATTTAAAAGAGTGTTGTAGAATCTTGAAGTTTTTCTTTATTAAAAAAATATAAAGAAAAATGTGGATGTTGCACACCTGCACTCTTGGTCTTTCATTGAGATACGTATGGATAGTTGAAGTTTGGGGTGACTTGTTTATGCTTATTTTTAGTAATTAGATCTCCAGTAGCATTTAATGCTACTTATTTTACAATTGTTGTAAGGTTTGAATTTACAACAGCAGTAGTAATTACTTTTGAATGAATTTGAAATTGATGTTTCACATTTCATGTTGCTTTGAGTTTACAATAATAGTAGTAAGTATTTTTTTTTCTTTCAGTATATTAGATGGAATCTCAAGAAGGTGATAATTCCCAATCCCAACCTTCCGTGGATATTCAAGAATGTAATAATGGAGACGACTCCAAACAAAAACGAGAATGATATGCATGAAAGAATTGATATTGAGGATGTTCCTCAAGAAAATGGAAAGAGGAAACGAGCATCTGGAAGCTTGGAACCACTTTAATGTACTAAAGATTGGCAAGTCAATACGCAGAATGTAATTATTGTAAAACCGGCTTGAAAGCTCCAAGAAATTTATGGAACAACACATGTAATGAAACATTATGATAGGCTTGCAAAATTTGACCAAGAAAAATGGATATTTCACAGAGGTTTATCATGAAAAATAAGAAACTTAGTGGGAGTTAAGAGCTTACATCACATGTTTTCAAGAAAGAAGAGCCAATGCATGAGCTTGCTATGATGATTATATTTCATGATTGTCATCTTTTAATGGTTGAACACATTGGTTTTAGAAAATTTGTTGCTAGCCTCACCCTTTTTTTAACAAGGTATCAAAAAATATTGTGAAGTCTGATATCATAAAAATTTATAATAGTGAGAAGGTGAAGTGTTATCAGTTGTTGGATAACTTTAAGTGTTGGGTTGCTATGACAACTGATATGTACGGACATCTAGCAACAACAAGAAAGGCTTCATGGCAGTCACAACATATTTTGTTAATGACTCTTGGATTTTACGGAGTTGCATATTTAGGAAAGTTGATATGTTGTATGTTATATTATTTAATATAAATTTAAATGAATACTTTGATCATTTTAATTATTTTACAGGTTTACATATTTTCTAGCGCAGCTAAAGTACTTGTTGAGGCGCTAGCTAAAACCCTTATGGATTGGAACATTGACTGAAAATTGTCAACAATTACTATTGATAATTATACTAAAAATGATGCCATGTTTCATCACCTTTTGGACAAGTTGCCAATAAAAGATATGCTGCTAGATGGAAAGGTACTTCATATGCGATGTGCTTATATTTTGAAGTTGATTGTGAAAGATGGCTTAGAAATTATTGGTGGTGTAATTGAGAAAATTCAGGATTAAATACAATTTACCCCTTGTGTTAATAGAAAAGAGCAAAAAGCCCCTTGTGAAAAACAAAGCAGAAATTTACCCCCCTGTGTTTTTAAAAAGAAGCAAAAAGGCCCTCATGTGATTGCGTGTATTACACGCGTTATTTTTTTAAATTTTTAATTCTAAAATTATATTTATATATTTATTTAAAAATCATTGAATTTGATTTGAATCTATGGTGTATATTTGATTAATAGATCAATGGTTTAGATTTTACTTGATTAAAATCAACGGTACATATTCAAAATTGTATATATAATATATATACTATATATATATAAAATAAAATTAAAATTATATAATTAAAATTATGTATATATAATATATATATATAGGGGGGGGGGGGACGGATGGCGGCCAACGGCGATTGGGGCTGAGGGGGAGGACAATGACAATGACGGCGACGGAGCTGGAGGGAGAGGGAGGGATATTGGCTAAACGAGATCTAAAGGGGGCGGGGCGATGATGGGGAAAATGGGGGGGGGGGGGGGCGGGGGAGGGGCGACCGGGTAAAAGGGGAGGCGGGCGAAGATGGGACTCGCAGGCGAAGGGGGCGGTGGAGGGAGCAGCGACAATAACGGCGCGCGACTGAGAGGGAAGAGGAGGGGGAGGTGGACTGGCAGCGGCATGACGGTATGGAGGTGATGGGGCTGGCAGGGGGAGACTGGGAGCGGCAACCGGACTAGCAAGGGAGGGGGAGGGCGGCGAGGCGACTGAAGGGGAGAAGGAGGTGGCTGGCGGTGGCCAGAGGGGGGTGGCGATGGCAAGGCGAGGTGGGGTGGCTAGTGCGGGTGGGGGTGGTTGAAATTATAAAATTTTATATTATTATAAATACTTAATATTATATATATAAATGTTATATATATATATATATTTATGTATAATTTACATATAAAATAATATTTTATTATTAAAATTCTTAAAAATTTGCAAAAAAACGTGTGTATTGCACCACCTCTTTTTGGGCGGATTATGCTCTATTATGAGAAACACAGAGGAGTATATTGCTCTCTCTTTTTTAATTTTCATAGGAGGGTATTTGTTATTTTTAATTAACACAGGGGGATAAATTGTAATTTTTTTTTTCCAAAAAATCATGATAGTGATATACATTGGACTTCCTCACCTACTAGAATTGAAAATTTTGAGGAAGTTGCTCGCCCATTCAATATTTCTTGTGCCAAAAATTTGTCTTTAGATTGAAAAACACGTTAGGATCAACATATTTGATGCTTGAAACTGTCATAATTTATAAAGATGTGTTCCCACTGTTAAAGTTCGAGAGAGACATTACAAACGATCAACTGATGATGATTGGGAAAATGCCATTGATATATGTGGGAAGTTGAATATTTACCAAGTAACTCAGATGTTTTCTTGTACTCTTTATCCTATATACAATTTTTATTTTCCAAAGATTTGTGGTATCAAATTGAAGCTAGATGAGTGGATGAATAGTCCATATACCATAATTCAAAATATGGACAAAAAGATGTTGGAGAAATATGAAAAAAGTATTAGGATACTTGTATATTATGATGGGGGTTGCGGCCGTTTGTATCATCGTTATAAAATAAGCTGGTAGAATTTTACTATCCTTGAATAATGCAAAGAACAACATTCATATTAAAAAATAGACATCCTTGAAATTAATTAAACATCAACACAATTTAACATAATATTTCACAATCTTAGATTGAGTAGTTAATATTCTTAACTTTAATAATATTCCACAATCTTAATTAAATGGAGCCTGGATATTACATTTTAAGCCAACCATAAATTATTCTAATTGATAATAGCACTATGAAATCCCCCAACCAACGCATCTAATTGCACTTCACACTCCAATTTTTTAATGATTCAATTTCTCTTTCTTGAGCAACATAGAGGATATCTTGACCGGGGAGAGAATCGAAAATTTCCAAATGATGCAATATATCTAACAAGTCGCGCTATAAGTTAATGCAAGATGCATCTTCCTCTGCAGGAATCGTAAGGTACATTAGTAACACCAATAGACATGAATTGAAAGAAAAAAAAACTAAATACTATATTTCACTTTGATGTGGAAATGTAATAATAGGATCTTATCGTCTTTACAATATTAGCTTTAAAATACCTCAAAAAGAAAGACAAAATAAAAAAAGAAATAAGTTAAGATAATGAACCAAGCTTGAAGGAAAATGCTGAAATTGGATCAAAGTTAGAAAAATACCACAAAATGAGAAGAAAGTGACTATTTTTTTCAACTTCAAATGAAACTTTCTTTAACTTTAATAGTTTTATTAACGAGAGGACTAAAAATGCAAAAAAAAAAAAAAAAAAAAAACCAAAACTACAACCTCAAATTCAGACATCGGTGTTTTTGAGTGCATGCAGATTGCAGTTTCTCCGTGCAATGATTGGGCAATTGCAGATGAGTTCTAACTACTACTAAACTTGGGGCAGTGCATGCACATTGCTATCTCTTCGTGCAATAATTGTGCAATTGTAAATGAGTCCTAAAACCTTAGGGAATTTAATTACGTTATGAGGCTTATATTTTTCATTCACTAGCTACAGAAATGGGGTGTGGAATTTTAAGATTTTCATCCCATAATTTAGAACTCACTAAAATATCTTCCCTTTAATTTTTGGTACACCTTTGGCTGCATAAATTCAATTTTCTCATTTTCTGATTGTTGAAGAATTCAATTTGCAAGTGAATGTTTGCAAATTCAATGTTCATAAGTACGAGTTTGATTAGGAAGTGGAAAATATGTATTTTTAATTTTGTATAGATTTTCGTGTGAAATGAGAATATATTTGAATTAATTAATGAGATTTTATATTGAACTGTCATGTCAAATTAATATATTTTCAATGAAAATACATATAACAAACATGCTTTCATTATATTACTATTTCAAAAACTAAAAAGTGAAAATGAAAATATAAACAAACAGGATGTTGTGTTTGATAACTTGTGTGCGATATTTGTTCAAGAAAAAGCTTGCTAGAGCGAGGGGTTTTATGTAGATTCAAATCCCAACATCCCCCTACTTCAGGATCTAGTATGCATTTGTCTTGGTATTTTTTGTGGAAGCAACATGTCCCTGGTAAAGTAAAACATCTTTGTTGGCGAATGTGTCAAGGTATGTTACCTTTGATGTTGAATCTTAAGAAACGACATGTTACAAGTATGGTTTCTTGTCCTATCTGTGGGCAATGTGAAGAGGATGTTAAACATGCTTTTCTTTGGTGTGATTATGCAAGGCAATGCTGGGCTTTATCAGAAATTCCATGAACATTTATTTCTGATTGGCTTGGATCGGCTGAGGATTGGCTTCGGTTTCTTTCAGTTAAACTCACAAGTGTGCATTTTGAGCAGGTCATGACTATTTTGTGGGCTCTTTGGGGACAACGGAACATTGTGCTCTTTGAAGACAAATCTCGTTCTCCAGCAGCGTTGATTATTTTTGCTAAAACATATCTCTCATCCTTTCAACAGGCGATATATAAGAACAATGAGAGTTAAATTATAGTCGTAGGTCTGTTCATGCTTTGAGCACTCTGAGAATGATTGTGTACTATTCATTCCTCACACTGTAAGCTTTTTTTCTGTTTGATATAAAAGTATTTTATTTTCCTGTCAAAAAAGAAAAAAGTAAATGTATATTAATGAGAAACTATTAAGTGACAATCCTAAGATCATACCACAAAATAATATATATTAAGTACTACTAATTTTGATCTTGCTATTCAGTATAATTATTTGTAACAAAAATTTTATATAAAATCAGCACTATATATAATTAATGAAGCATCTATATTGATAATTTCGTGACAATACAAATATAGAGACGATAATTATTTGTGTCGCTAGGTGCACTACAAGAAATAATGTCAATAGCAACGTCATATATTCCTTGCAAAATAGTGGTAGTCAGTATACTTGTATTAGTAATTATTTCTAATGATAAATTTATGCACAATATTCTTCACCATTATTTCTTGCTAGTGGCAATTTTTAACCAAGAGTTATGGCTGCGCTTGCTTGTGAAATACATCGCATCTCACTCCATCTGATCATTAGTGGTGTTTGATAGTGGAATAATTTTTTCATTCGAAAGAAAAATGATCTCAAATAATTTTCACTACTCTCAAGAAAAAACATATCGGCATGGAGTACAAACCTTGAACATTATATAAAGCCCAAGCGTTGGCAAATTTCCTGGCAGACATGCCAAACGAGGTCAGAGAACTTGGGAAGGCCTGGATATTGCACGTAGATGAGTCTTCCAACAACAAAGGCGCAAGGGCAGAAGTATACTTCTCCTTCAAATTTGAAAGAATGTTATCCAACAACGAAGCAAAATACGAAGCTCTATTGATTGGGTTGAAGACAGGGCATGAGGCCGGAGTAAAGAAAATAAGTGCACGAAACAATTCCCAGCTAATCGTCAGACAAGTTGGTGGCATGTTTAAAGCTAAAGATGCGAAAATGGTATGATTCCTCTATGAGGTGAAGAAAAGAAAAGCACAATGCGAAAGATGCGACCTTGTGCAAATTCCGCACGCGGAAAACACGAAGGCCGATATGTTGGCCAAAATTGAAAGTGGATTCGATGAGGTCAGTACTGCTCAAATAACCTTGTTAGCAGTTCAACTGGAGGGACGATCAGGGGAGGTAAGCCAGGTGATGCATACCAAGCTCGAGTCATGGGTGGGTAGGATCCGTGACTACCTAGAAAAAGAGGAATTGCCGGAGGAGCCAGACAACGCTAGGTTGTCCACACCACACTTTGGAAGAGTATATCCTCTAATCTATTGCTAGATAAAAGTAGAGAAAAAAAAGAAACAAACAACTCTAAATGAACACTATTGATTAGTGTTTTTGGAATGTTTTTAGTTCAAACCTTTCCAAAAGGTATGAACACAAAAAGGAGAAGTTTTCCGAGATTTTTTAAGAGTTTTTGATGGAAACTGTAAGTTATGTGAATAGTTTTGTGTATGTACAATTGTTGAAGTCAAAATTCAACTTCTCTTGTTAAATTACTAAAGCAACCTACATACACACTCACACTATCTACATAAGCATGCACCATTATAGCAAATAAACCACCCATCAAGGAACATAAAGGCTTCTGACATGTGCCTCACATGTGGAGGATTTTAATTCCTCCTTCACTTGCTATAAATTGCATTTCATAATTAATCTCAATGCAATTGAAGCCCACAAGTTTATTTAATCCAATCAAATAAACATAAGTCCAAACTCTAATTAATTGATCCAATCAATTAAATAAGCCAATCCCGATAAATTAATCCAATTAATTTAAAGGTTCTAAGTTCTAAATTAATTAATCCAATTAATTAATTTTTGGACTATCCATCAAATGAATTTCTCAATAAATGATCCAATCATTTATTTTCTCCTTGAATTAAATTAATCCAATTAAATCAATTTGTTTCTTCTAGAATTAATTCCAAATTAATTCTACCAATTCCATAGTGATTTGTGGGTGACTCTTTACGTTCACCCTTAGCTAGACTTAAGCTTGTGTCCAATACAACTGGTCAATTAAATCCAGTTTAATTAATTGTTTTCAATTAACCATTAATCGAAGATGCCCGTTACCATGGGTGGTCGTCTAGCAACGGTCCATGGCACTAGAGACTAGGTGGATGTTGGCATGAACATTTAGGCTTCCGAGTTCCATACGAGTACGGTCTTTCCATCATCCATCTCCAGGTCTAAGTCTACGGCATGGAATTGGGCATCTGTTCACATCCTGGACTAGACAACTATGCTCAATAACTCGAGACACGTTTGCTCTATTGATCGATGTATGAAACCATTCCCTACTCGACCAATCCCTATGGCCACAGAATTAAAGAGCTCAAACTATCTTAGAGCGCATACGAGACTCGATTTTCATATACTGACAGGTGATGGATCCTAACTTGGAATCCACCGTTCTCAGTAAATATTCCGACTGCACTGGATAAGGCTTATAATGAACGTATCCCAGATACGGACATCTCTTACCAGATCCTAGATACAACCATCATATGCATGTGACTGTCATGATTCCTCAAGTCCGAGGACTAATCTCGTACTATCGAAGCCAGGAATTCCAGTCATACCGTCCAAGCCTCCAAGGCTTCCATATGATGATTCCCGTGAGTCAGTTCAATCAGCTGACACCCTTGTCAACTAACTCACTAATATTGCATAGATGTCCAACGTCCCGATGAAACATGGCACTCATCCAATGAATGCAATCCTTAGTGCAAGTCTCTATAGGACCCTCGATGCCCTGCCTCGAGGTCCTCGACTTGGAATATTTCAGAACAACCCTCAGAAGTTGGTTTCATAGCTACCATCCAATGCGCAACCCAACTACTGGGTTATCCAATTAGTCTGTGGGAATTTGTTGTGACATTAAAACGTCGTTTAACGTAATTAGTAAGCACAACAAATATAGTGCCAAGTATGAATACTTACTATATTCATCAAGTCAATATTACTTTAATAAAGATTGCTAAATAGTATTCAAAACCGCCAATTCAATTGGCTTTCGGGTCATGGATTCTAACACAAGAAAGAAGAAGCCTAGTCATGCGGTAAGGTCGAGATAAGACTCCCTCATCCTTATGCTATTTGGATAAGGCCCCACAACCGCCTCCTACTTCTTACGAGACCCACCTCCTTGGGACTGTAAGGAGGTCTGCAACTATCTCCCAAAGAGTCCAGCCTACCAAAGTGTCCACCTCCTCAAAACTTCAGGGAGACCTGCAACTGCCTTCTCGAAATTAATGGAGACGAGAGTCCTCCCCCAGATCAAAGATCATACTCTATAAATACCAGCACCCTTGGTTGGTATGAGGGGACAGTTTTTCTACTCTCTCAAGCTCAATAACATTTTTTACACTCTAAGCTCTCGAATTCTTCTATCAACTTACACTACACACATTTTATGCTCACTCTCCACGAGTTCTTATTATTTTCTTATTCCATTCAAGTTTATTCTTTCATAATTGTTACTGAGTTGAGCATCGGAGTGCTAATATTTTTTTTGTCGGTCCCCTTCCCTGACTTGTAGAACACGAAATCCACTCTGCTCAAGCTCAAAAACGAGCTCTTTTAGCTCACATCAGTACTTAAAGACAAAAGTAAATACTTGAATTAAACTTTGAAATACATAATATATATATATATTTGTAGAGTTAATGTAATATAGTATTTCTTAGTATTTTTGAAAAAATTGAACAATTCTTACTCGAAAATTACTTAATCAACTTTATTATTCCACGTTTAAAATCTACAATAGTCATTTTTAATTTATTGAATGTTGCATTTCACGTGACACAAATAATTTTGAAAAAAAAAGGGTAAATTACTCCCCCGAGGTTTGAGATAATTAGAAATACTCCCTCATTGTTTGAAAAATTACAAATACCCCCTGAGATTTGTAACCGGCTAACAAATAACCCATTTTCATCCATTTTTATAGGTAAATTGACCAAAATGCCCTTATGTATTTTATTTAATTTTTAAATTTTTTTGAACTTTTTTGGATTACAATGCTCAGGGAGAGGTTCTTATATTTTTTACACAGAGAAGTTTATAAAGCAATTTGGCTCAATTGATTTTTTTATAATATAACAAAAAAATCAAGGAAAAATGATAAATTTTGGGCCTTTGGTTGAAAATTACAAACCTTAGGGGGTATTTATAATTATGTCAAAACCTCAGGAGAGGTAGATGTAATTTACCAAAAAAAAAAGAAAAAAAGAATAGATACAAGAGATTCAACATCATTCTCTTTACTACAGCTAAAAGTTTGTAGAGATGAATACAAATGTAGTCCTCAAACAAAGCCACTTATGCAATTTTGGTCCTAAAACAATGTCAGGTTGCTGTTTTGATTCTCAAACTATTGTTTTTAGCGGTTTTAGTCCCTCTATTAATAAAACCGTTAAAGTTCATGAAAGTTTCATTTGAAGGGAAAAAACAGTAATTCTCTTTCCATTTTGTGATATTTTTCAAGTTTTGGTCCAATGCATAATAAGTTTTTCCCCATTTTCTTAAGCTTTCAAGAGAGAGAAAACCAAATATATATATATATATATATAATTTAAACAATAAATTTTCTATATAATCTTAACAAAATATTGTCAATAACCTATTTTGTGTTTGATGTCATACCTGCAACATACATGTAATTCAAAAAAAGAACATTCATACTAAAAAATAGACATCCTCGAAATTAATTAAACATCAACATAATTCAAAATAGTATTTCACAATCTCAGATTGAATAGTTAATAATCTTAACTTTAAAATTCCACAATCTTAATTAAATGGAGCCTAGATACTTCATTTTTTATTCCAACCAAAGCCAATCATAAATTATTCTAACCGATAATAGTACTATGAAATCCCCCAAACAATGCATCTAATTGCACTTCACCCTCCAATTTTTGAATGATTCAATTTCTCTTTCTTGGGCGAAACAGAGGATATCTCTATCGGGGGAGAGAACTGGGAAATCCCATATGACCCAATATATCTAACAAGTCGCACTATAAGTTAACGCAAGATGCATCTTCCTTCGTAGGAATTGAGAACGGTACATTTGGAACACCAATAGACATGAATTCAAAGAAAAATAACTAAATACTATATTTGACTTTGATGTGGAAATGTAATAATAGGATTTTATCTACTTTACAATATTAGCTTTACCATATTTATTTTGTCCATAAATTATATTAACACCCCCGAGGTTAGTCTCAATTACACAAACACCCCTTATTTTTTGTGAAATTACAGCTAGACCCCCTGAGGGGTGTTAGTGTAATATTTTTCAAGGGGTATTAGTGTAAGTTTTGTCTTTGTATAGGGGGTGTAGGTGTAATACAATTACAACCTTAGGGGGTGTAGTTGTAATACAATTACAAACTCAGGGGGTGTATATATAATTTCACAAAAGACAGAAGGTGTTTGTGTAATTGGGCCTAACTTCAGGAGATGTCACTGTAATTTACCCTATATTAAAATACCTTAAAAAGAAAGATAAAATAAACAAAGGAATAAGTTAAGATAATGAACTACTCAAGCGTGAAGGAAAATGCTGAAATTAGATCAAAGTTTGAAAAATACCACAAAATGAGAAGAAAGTGACTATTTTTTCATCTTCAAATGAAACTTTCGTTAACTTTAATAGTTTTATTGACGGGAGGACTAAAAATACAAAAAAATAAAATAAAATTGAGGACCAAAACTACAACCTCAAATTCAGACATAGGTGTTTTTGAGTGCACGCAGATTGCAGTTTCTCCATGCAATGATTGTGCAATTGCAGATGAGTTCTAACTACTACTAACTTGGGGCAGTGCATGCACATTGCTGTCTCTTCGTGCAATAATTGTGCAATTGCAAATGAGTCCTAAAACCTTAGGGAATTTAATTACGTTATGGGGCTTATATTTTTCATTCACTAGCTACAGAAATGGGGTGTGGAATTTTAAGATTTGCATCCCAAAATTTAGAACTCACTAAAATATCTTCCCTTTAATTTTTGGTACACCTTTGGCTGCATAAATTCAATTTTCTCATTTTCTGATTGTTAAAGAACTCAATTTGCAAGTGCATGTTTTGCAAATTCAATGTTCATAAGTACGAGTTTGATTAGGAAGTGGAAAATATGTATTTTTAATTTTGTATAGATTTTCGTGTGAAATGAGAATATATTTTAATTAGTTAATGAAATTTTATATTGGACTGTGATGTCAAATCAATATATTTTCAATGAAAATACGTATAACAAACGTGCTTAATTTCATTATATTACTATTTTAAAAACTAAGAACTGAAAATGAAAATATAAACAACCAGACTGAAACTTTCATATTCATAAGAAATCAAGTCAGACCTAATTTGCTAGGGTGTAGTTTTTGCCTAACGTATGGCTAGCCATACATGGGAGTTGTGTTTGATAACTTGTGTGCGATATTTGTTCAAGAAAAAGCTTGCTAGAGCGAGGGGTTTTATGTAGATTCAAATCCCAACATCCCCCTACTATGGTAAACGTATATTAATGGAAAAAATGCAAACAACGTCATGTGATATTGTAAATGTGCAAATTACCCCCTATAAAAATAAAATAGCAACTTATCTTTCTGTGGTTTTTAAAATGAATAATTTACCTCCCCTATTTTTTAAAATAAAACAATTTACCTCCCTGATCTTGCTATACAGTATAACTATTAGTAACAATAATTTTATATAAAATTGTCACTATATATAATTGATGATGCATATCTATACTGATAATTTAGTAACAACACAAATATAGAGATGGCAATTATTTGTGTCGCTAGGTACACTATAAGAAAAAATATCAATAGCAACAACACATATTCCTTGCAGAATAGTGGTGGTCAGTATACTTGTATTAGTAATTATTTCTAATGATAAATTTATGCACAATATTCTTCGCCATTATTTCTTGCTAGTGGCAATTTTTAACCAAGAGTTATCGTTGCGCTTGATTGTGAAATACATCTCATCTCACTCCATTTGATCATTAGCGGTGTTTGATTGTGGAATAATTTTGTTATTTGAAAGAAAAATTATCTAAAATAAATTTTACTACTTTCAAGAAAAACATATCACATCACCTATAATCGCTACATTTTCTTCACATTAATGATAATCATTATACTCTTATTTTAGATCCAAACACATAAAAAAAGAAAAAAAAAACTCTCATCTCAACCAAAATTATTCCATTTTTTTTTTTTTTTATTGAGATGAGATGGAAACACAATTGACAAATGCTCTGAAGTTGCACTTTTTTAACTTGCTATATACACATTCTTTCTAGAATACGTAACGGCCTGAATCATCAATCAATCACTTGTTGAATTTATATATATTAATTTTTTTTTTCTTACAATGCCTATATATATTGTTGTAATAGTATTTCTTTATGTTTTTTGTTTTTGGTTTCTCTTTAAGTTTTAAATTATTTTTCTTAAATATTTGATTGACAATATATATATATATATATATATAAAGACAATTTGGAGAAGATAAACAAAGCAGGAAATTCACTAATTTCATTACTAACATAATCATTGTCTTTAACGAGAAAATTCCATTTCGGACCAAATTTTATCATATATATCTGAACCAACTACACCGCAATCGTAACATACTTGACATGTAATTGGTGTATAATTTAAAGAGAGTGACTAATTACATAACAAATATATCATACTTATTGTGTGATTGATTGAGTTTGGCTAAAATTAAGTTGAGTAATAAAATTTCGTATGATACCATACAATATGGAAGTTGGTAAACATGGTAATTTAAGAAAGGTGAGTGATCGAATTCTATATGAAAGAGTGAAGGGAGAAATGGGTAATTTTCTATTAGAAATAGTAAGGGGAGTGAATTCCCTATAATACCTTTGATATATGGTTGTACATGTTATATATACATTTACATATATTAGAACGTATCACGTGCATTGAATGTGTAGAAATATATATTTAAAGGTGAACACTTATTAACTACAAAAAATATTAAGTTCATAATTCTATTTATGTTTCTATCATTAAAACCACGTTTACATATGAAATTATATTTTCAAAAAAAATGATATAATTGTTTCAAAACCATTTAATTCTATTCTTTGTAATTCACTTTTACATTTACTTGATAGTATTAAATAAAAAATTTAATCCTTAAAATTGAAAATTTTCGTTTTCTATTTACTAATTGTTATATTTGATGATCTTGCATTTTAATAAAATTGATCAAGAGTTGTATTTGTAGATTTCTTTTGGCAATTTGCTATGTTTTTTAATTTTATTTTTTATTATATTATTTTTGT
Source organism: Sesamum alatum (assembly GCA_034509735.1). Lineage (NCBI taxonomy): Eukaryota > Viridiplantae > Streptophyta > Magnoliopsida > Lamiales > Pedaliaceae > Sesamum > Sesamum alatum. Next base: position 6,544,624 of record JACGWO010000007.1, on the reverse strand, counting down.
GTAGGATATTTTTTATTACTAACAAATCATAAGAATGATTTTTTCTATTAAATGTTCAGATTAAAGAGTTTAAAAGATCTTATAAAAAAGATATGTTGAGCTTACTTTTTTTAAAGAGCTTATAAAATAATGAACATCTTATTTTTATATCTTATAAGCAAATTACCAAAAAGGTTTTATAGAGCTTATAAGCTTTTAAACATCTAATTATAAGATGTTTTAAAGAGCTTATAAGTTCAATCAAACACCAACACCTACTTAATCTTTTATCATGTGCATTCATGATTATTTAATATTGAAAAATCAAATAATAACAGATTCTCCGAATAATTGAATTTTCATATGCAACTTAAATTTAATGAAAAAAAATAGTGATTTTATTCTTCGATAACTTATTTTCTTAGAAATTTATTCTAATTATAGAAAAATATATTTCTCTTTTGTTAGTATAGAATGAAATTTAGTCTATTACTAATATATTAGCATATAGTTATTTCTAAAATCTTACATTTAATTGTTATCAATGTTTATTCTCAATTTTATAAAGCTTTACCATATTTTAGTAATATTAGTTATACACATAATATTTTCTTTTTGGTATTCTTTTATTGATACCCTTTTATCTCTAAATATATAATTTATTGATATACTAGTTGTTCATTACTTTTAAGAACAAACATCCAAATTGAATACCCTCAGAATCAAAATAATGTTTTGTATCTTGTGGCCTAATAGTTGTGTTAATTAATTATATCTCAATAGAAATTATAGTTAGATTTTAAATTTAGTTATTTAATTTAATATTGGCTATACAATTTATCAACCTCTAAGTTCTGCAATTTCAATCACTGAGATAATTACTAACCAAACCAGGAATGTTCCGATCACACAAACAGAAGAGACTGCATTGTGGGCATGGACCAAAAACGGTAAATTTAGTTTAAAGAGTGCTTATAATTTTTTGCTCAATAAAGAGTCCACCGTTTACGGACCACATCTCCCTTGGAGGATCCTATGGAAAATTAAAATGTTTCAAAGAATTAAAAAATTTCATTTGGTGACCTATCCAACCAAAATTCATTACTTGCCAGATAAAATATTGTTCGGAAAACAATAATTTCAGATGATGCATATCGAATCAGTTGAACATAAAAATGAGGGATAAATGCAATTTACCCCCGTGATATAAGAAATGAGGATAAAACCCCTTGTGAAAAAATAATTAGCAAATTACTTCCCTCTGTTTTGAGAAATAAAACAAATTATCCCCCTATCAAGGAAAAACAAAGGGGAGTAATTTGATTCATTTTCGGATCACATGGGGTAATTTGCTAATTAATTTTTCGCAGGGCGATTTTGCTCATTTCTTATATCACATGAGTGTAAAACATTTTTTTGGAGACTTTTGATAGAATACAACCTCCTAAGCCTATATATATCCAACCACCATCCAAAAAATAGGAAAACATACCCTATTCAAACTCTAAAACTTATTTTCTTCTACACATCTCTCCATAGGCGAAAATACACAAAACTCACGATATCCCACGTCTAAATTGAGTCATATTAGGAAGGAGATGGAAGGAAGTCGAAGCACTCCGTTGCTGCAAATTTGAGGTAGCTTCAACTTTTAGTTTAATCAAGTCATGATAATTAGATAGGTTCTTTTAGGATCTAGATGAATTGTGTGATTTGTTTGAGCCTTGAGTCATTAGCATAAAAATATTTGGTCTAGTACATATTTATGTTTTCATGAATTAGAAATTTCTATAAGAATTGATTGGAGATTTTGGAGTTAATCAAGTATGAGTTTCATAAGAGAATTAGCCTGTTGGTGTTTTTGATTCATGAAATAGTTTCTAGATATCTGAAAAAGCTTATCTTATTTATATATTATACGTTTTATTTGATTAAGAATAATTTTTTTATGAAACCCTATTGTGTTTTTGGTTTATACGTAAAATATCAAGAATTTCGAGTTGTATTAGATTTTATAAAATTGTTACACTAGCACCGCCAAAAGTTAGGCGTGAATCTGACAACTTTCGTTTTTGGTCTATTTGATTTACTTATGTATGCCTTTTAGTTAAACTACGTAGAGGGTACCTATTATTTTTTAGAATTTTTGAAGTAATAGACAAGTTTATAAAATTCCTTGAGTTATGTCCTGCAGCGGTGCTCTTTTCTGCAGAACCTTATTCTTCTGAATTTTTATGATGATTTTTTATGCGCCTTATAAAGATTAATTATTTTCTGTATTCACTTACATGAGTCTTGAGTAACATATAAAATTTTTATGGTTTTTCCATGCATGATTGAATTTTAAAAAAAATTCATTCAAGTAAACTACCAGCCTGTTTTGTAATTATTCTCCAACCCGATTTTGAAAACTCTTATACCGATTTATTCCACTTAATGTCATCTAATATAATTTTATATATGTTATGCACTATCTTTAACACTCTTTATAAAATTTTCATAGTCATTTATTTAGTATATAATTTTACAAAATTCACAGAATTAGATTGCCAGTTGGCATTCCCTTATTATCTATCTAGTCTAGTTTCTTTATTTGACTATGGAATCGTTAAGGATTAATTGAGCAAATGGGATCATCAATGGATATAGGTATTTATTGATTTATTTTGGGTACCAATTGTAATGAGGTAAATTTTGTATTGAATTAGAGATTTGAGTCCATATGATTGTTAGGTTTGAGTTAAGCTATACGTTTTTCATAGTTAGTTTCTCTAGAATTAAATAGGTAGCACACCTTTTTTTTATTGGGTCGAATGTGACTTAGGTGATTATTGATTGTAAGAATTATGATCAATTGACGTATAGGATCCAGCAGTCTCAGAGCAAGTGGTTAAATAAATGGACTAGAGCCAGAAGATTCTGGTAAGTGGTTACCTCCATTTTACGTGATGTTTTCTCAAATATTTTCTTATTTCAAAACATAATTTTGAATTTAAAGCAATATGCGATGCGAGCATATGATATTTTTTTTATAAGTTCAAATGTTAGATACGCGTGGTAGGATTTTGCTGTTAAATGTTGATGTAAGCACTTGGTCAAATCCTGAAATTTGAAAGCCATTGTATTGTGTCAAATTAAGTTATTATTTGTTATTCTTTTGAACTCTTTTGAAATCGAAATTGGGTGACAAATGTTATGTTATTTTCTTTTAAATAAAAGCATGCTCAAGTTCATCGACCAATAGACAGAACATGCTCTATCGTTAACGAAATCACTGTTAACCGGGAATACTAGAGTTGTTCTGAACCCTCTCAGTTGGGGTTAAAAACTGAGGAGTTACATCTAACCCTCTCTATTGGGGTTATAAACTGAGAAATTATGTCTGACCCTCTTAGTTGGGGTTATAAACTGAGAATCTATTCTGACCCTCTCAGTTGGGGTTGTAAACTGAGACTATGTTCTGACCTTCTCCATCGGGGTTAAAGATTGAGACCCGGACTATGGGTTATACTTATAGTCACAAATAAGTAAGAGGTATGTTATGTTGCTAGTGAATGCGAGCATGCCTACTTGGTTAAAATGGTCAATTTATGAAAACACTTGCACTGATATCTCACATTGTTGTTGTCACCCACAATTATTGTATATACCTTGCTTTGATTGAAAAGTTTAGAGTTATCATTGTCGTGACAAATACTTTGAAACTGTAAACTTCCTCCTTTATTCAATTTCTTTTCAAGTTATCATTTTGTGTTCATAAATGATAGTCATTCATTACTAATGTACTATGTTCGCATCTGGTAAGAAGTAGAGATAGCTTACTGGACGATTAGTCGCTCACACCATTTATGATACCTTGCAGATGAAGTGAATGAGGAGTATGGGGAGGAGCGATACTGGGGTTGGTAGCCAATCAAGGTCTAAGTGCTCACATGGCGTCCATTAAGAAGTTCTATGAACAACATTTGTTTAGGAATTACCCTTCCATTGTTTAGGTTTTAGGACTTGATGCTAGAGTTAAAATGTTTAGATTTATGTATTTCCACAACAAGTATTATTTTGGGATTTTTATTGTTTAAGTATGAGTATTGTTGAGTTTGGATTTATTTTTTTGGTGATGAGGGCTTCATGCTACTAAGGCTATGGACTTGGTGGCATGGCCGTGTTGTGACCCCTGATTCGGGGAGTGACAAATCTTTTAGTAAAACTTTTACATGTATATAATTGTGATGCATACTTAAATTCTGAGGTACTGTAAATTTCGAAGGACTTACGTGCAAATCCTAAGATATGGGGGTACTAACCTGCAAGGAACCGTTAGCACTCCAATGCTTAAGTCAGTAAAGTGTGAAATAAAGGAAACCTAGAAAAAAAAGTGAGAATAATGGTGGTATTCGAGCGTGTGATATGATAATTAATGTGATATATGAAAAATAGGCTCAAAATAGATTTGGGACCGAGAGTAAATGAGAGTTGAGGTGTAGGAGTTGCAAAAGTGAGTAGGTGTTACCAAATGACTCCACAAGGCCTCTATTTATAGGATTGTACAGAGCAGAAGAGCAGAATTGGAGTTTGGTTGAAGGGAGTTCTATTCCATTAAAAAGCTCTTTGAGTCAGCCAACTCCTCGAAAAATCCGCGTGTAATCTGGACAAGATATGACTAAGATATGCTAGGTAGACTAGGTTTTGCCAGGTCTGCCTAAAAATTCAAAAATCTAATAAACTCAACTTCCCAGCTGATTTGCTGTCAATCCACTAAGATCTGGCTGGATATATTTTAGGATGACATGTATTAATATGTTAGGAAGTTGTAGTATGTGTCTGTCGAGTTGTACAATGATGTTTCCTGCTAGAACGAACTCATTTCTTGGGCCTGCCAGTTTAGTAAATCAGCATGTAAGATTATGGGTTTTTACCTTCCCACTGGTGGGTTGTCCAGCTGATGGCCCATTAGGCTATTCCTCCTGTGAGCCTTTTGGGCTTAGAATCCACTAAGGATTTTTGGGACATCATCCCTCCCCCCTACTCCAGGAGTTCAGGCGGTAGAGCTGAAGTGCTGGAGTAGGTATAATGATCTGCAAAAGAAGCAAAATTCCTTTATGCTCATGCACCATTAACACTAACCATTTATTTTTAATTAACTATTATTAACTAGATTTAATTAAGTATTAATAATTATTATTTATAAAATTAATTAACAATTAATAAATATTTTTTTTTTAAAAAAAAGGAAAATGAGGGCTGGAGTAACCCAGCCCAATTGATTCAAAAAGCATGTCTGCAAAAGACAGGGTCCAAGACCGCGTCTTTTGCAGAACCTATTTTTTTTTTTAAATTTCTGTCAGAGTCGGGGTTTCAAATCCCGACTCTGCCTATTTTTTAAAATATTTTAAAACAACACTAATTTAATAATTTTTTTTATTTTGTATTATTTAAATAATTTCACCAAAAAAAAAAACTATATGTTATTCTAATTGTTTACTTTTAATTCTAGATACTCTATAAATTTATTTGATACGTACTATCCTTCATATTTTTTTTAAAAGAACAAATAATATGGCACGAAATTATATTTAATAGTAACGTACTATATTTATACTATTATATAAAAGAAACCTCATTTTTATTCATAAATGGAGGTTAATGGTACTGTTGTACCATTTTTTTGTAATACCAAAAAATAACCCTCAACTGATATGATAACTACTTTATTTAATTTTTATATTAATTGATAAATTTGTTTTTTCTTTCTTCTTTTGTTTAACGTGATGTGTTACTTTATATACTTTACTCTTATTTTTAATAAATTTTAAAGTGTAAAAGATTATTTAGTATATGCACGCAGAAACGGTGTGGCACGACGGCTAGTAAAGTAGAAAAAAAATTCTTCAAAAAGTAGCTGAATAATTCAATAACTCCTAGCTCTGGGATCGGTTGACCCTTACTGCATTTTATGTATACTAATTATAAAATAAAGGCATTTTGTGTCTAAAAAGGAAGTTATTTATGTAATTTTACAAAAAATGTCCTTTGTTTTTCCATAATTCCTTCACCACGTTATTTCATTACAATGAATCTCCTAATTTGAAGAAGACATAAATGGCAATTCACATTATTTTGGTAGTTCTCATACCATTTTTTTGAATGGCCAAAAATACCCTTTCACCTATACTCACATGCCTCTCTCAAATCATTTTGACAATTCACTATTTTTCTCTCTCTGTCTCCAAATACTCACATGTTTAACTCCCCCCCCCCCCACGTATCACGTCTCACATCTCCTTCTCTCGTCTTCTTTTGAAACATATATTTATTGGTAAAAAATTATTAAAATTATAAATATATAATATATATTGTTGGTATTTATATATATATATATATTAATTTTTTAATTATTGTATAGTAAAATGCATATAAAGATGTTAATAACTTTATATTATATTTAATAAAATAAAATTTTAAATTTTTTATATTTATATTTTATATTTTGGTAACACATATTTAAATATTTTATATTGATATTCATTTTATTTAATCTATATCTATACTATATTAAAAAAGAAGTCTTTTGTGTCTAAAATGATAGTTTTTGTGTAACTTTACAAAATTTACCCTATACTTTTTGTATAATGCATTTGTTGCTTTCTTTCTATAAAATAGAAATTTAATATCATATTGGTAGTTCTTATACCAATTTTTCAAACTATCAAATTTGCCCTTGCCACAACATCGCACGATTCAAGCCAACCTTTTACTTTCTCTCCTCAACCCCATCTAAAACCTCTTTCGCAATTTAAATTTTCAATGACGCTGAATTCTCCGAAATCACCCTCGCTAGACTATGCGCTTCCCCGCAACCAAGGATAGATGTCGAGAGCTTTGATTTTCCTAGGAGAACTTTCCTAGCATTTGATCTAATTCTATTATGGTTTTTTTTTTCTAATTCTTTCTTGCTATAATATATATATAGTGTATATCTATATTGCAATAAACTCATCACCATAAATTTTCACATTCATACCCAACCCCCCAAAAAATTGTAAATATCAAGATAGCAATAACTAAATGTAGTTGTGTGGGTGGTTTTTTTTTTTTTTTTTGAGTTTCAATTAAATATGATCAGAAAATAAAAACTCAGAATTCCTAAGTTATTATATGTCCTTTTACGGAATTTGTTCTTTACTTTTACAGAACTTGTCTAATGTTTTTTTTTCCTCAAATTGAAGTCAGTAATACAATAACGATATATTTAGCATTTTATATTTCTTCCACATTGATTGACTGGGTCTGCATACATTTGATCAATTGTTGTATATAGACACTTAATGCAATCTTTAAGCTTTTTGTCCATGCGATTGCAAAAGTCGGCATCCCTATTTTTTTTTATTTATTCCCCAATTTTGAAAATTTTGAATTACATTAATCTAACATATCCTCTGAAAATTTAGTTGGAGGACACACTAAATGACTATTTCAACTAATCCACCAGCAAAATAGAAAATAAAAAGTTGTAGGTTTTAAGCAAAAGATAGTGAAATTAAGTTTCATTGTCTTTCAAGTTCTAACGATATTTTATTAATTTTTTGAAAACTTTATTTTTTTAATTAAACAAAAGATGTTTTCAAATATCTATATTAATGTGCATATAGGGTTTAAAAACCCAAAAATTAAGCATACAAATACAGGGAAGAATTAAAGATGCTAATTAAGCACATTAAGATTACATTTGTGCAAAAAATAGTTGCATTAAGTTATAGATTTTATGGGCATAAAAATTACGAAAACTCAAATTAAAAATATGCAACTTTACTTAATTATTTTAATTAGATTGTACAATTTTATTTTGTATACTAAAAGAATTTTTGTTGTTTGCTTTGGTTTACATTTAAAATCTATAAACGGGGGACCGCGTGCGACGGCCGCTAGTTGTCATAAATGGTCGGCTTAGTAGCTCATTTGTTAACCCAGTAGTTCAGTTAACTCATAATCTATACTATTATATAAAAGAAATCCATTTTTTACTCACAAATGGCGGTTAATGGCATCGCTGCACTATTTTTTTGTAATACCAAAAATAACCCTCAACTGATATGATAACTACTTTATTCAACTTTCTACATTTTATATTAATTAATTAATAAATTTGTTTTTTTCTTTCATTCTTTTATTTAACGTGATGTGTTAATTTATATAATTTATCTTATTTATAATATATTTTAAAGTATAAAAAATTATTTAAAATATGCACACAGGATCGATGTGTCACGATGGCTAATAGAATAGAAAAAAATTCTTCAAAAAGTAGCTGAATAATTCACCAACTCCTAGCTCTGGGATCGGTGGACCCTTACTGCATTTTATTGTCATAAATGCTCGGCTAGGTAGCTCATTCGTTAACCAAGTAGTTCAGTTAACTCGTAACTCTCTTCACTTCTCGATAAGCTTTCAGTCAGATGTCGAGCGCCATAAGAGCAATAGTGCCGAACCCTATTCCCAAGGGCTCAACCGATCCTATCTCTTCTTAGTCTTAGGAAGTTACTTCTTTATGTACTTATCTCTTTTCTTTAGCTTTGTAGAGTTCTTTGAAGGGCTCCTAGGAGCTTCTTAAAGGCTAAAACTACTAGAACTCTAATAGCCTTTAGACCATGATCAGAATCTTCCCTCATTGATCGTGTCTCAAAGAAGACGATCGAGGGTCAGGATCTGCTTTGTTCATCTCTAGGATGTGCTTATAATTAAAATTGCATTTTGTCAGGAAAGCATCTGAATTAGTCTACAATTAACTTGAAGCTAAGGCAACTGTGTTCGTAGGCAAGGGAAGGGAACAACTTCATCGATTCCTAGTCCTAAGCCCAGAAGCACCAAAAAGCGTGAGGACTAGGATATAGCTAAGATCAGGCTTTACTATCCTAGAAAGAGAAGAGAGCAGAGAGTGAGTGATCCCCTAGTCAAAGGTCACAAGCGGAGGGCCGGATGCCCTAGGAGAATTACCTAAAACTCCCTCCATTCTCGTATTGTCGCAGGTAACCTTAGAAACCTTAAAAAGAAGCGGTAGAAGAGATTGTTTGGATTAGTTTAGCTTCTCCTTAAAGTAAAGAAACTACCGTAAGTTTCTATAAGGACAAGACGACTATAGTTGCTAGAGTGGAGGTGTGAAGAGAACCCATGCCGACTGATACGACAATGACTCCATACCAGAAGTCGAAAAAATCCTAATGCGTTTGGAAAAAATAAAATGTTAAAGTTTTTAATCTTTTTAAAATACTTTCATAAATATTACACATTAGTTTAAACTAACTAAAAATTAACAATTAATATTTTTTTACAAGAATGAAAAGTTTGATATGAGAATTAGTTAATAAAAATATTATCAATAATATTGAATTTTCATACTATGTTAGGCATCATAAAATTAGAGTGAGAGAGAGAATCCTTAGTCGTTAAAAAGTTAGTGTGGAATACATAAAGGTTAAAATTAAAATATAACCAAAATAATAAATAAGGATATTTTTATCTTCTGGAATATTGATCATATACTGAGCTTATAAGATGTAAAAGAAAAGTTATGTAAAATTAATTTTTTTAAGAAACTTATAAGATTAAAAACATCTTATTTAAAATTTTATAAATTGTTATTAAAAAGTTTGCCACGGTCTCAAGACCTTATAAACTTCCAAAAATTTTCTAAGATATTTTGAGAAGCTTATAAGCTTAGCCACCCTCTAATTTATGTGTTTAAATCGATGAAAGCTTGATTCAATTATTAATCAAATTAAATTTACGTAAGTTTTTAAATTCAACAAATATTCAGATAAATTTAAATAATATTTAAAGCGTATATATCGGACCCAATTCTTGCAGGTCCGTGTACATGAGCCATGATATTGGTACAAAGGGAGTACTCGGTATTTCAAGAAAAAAAAATATTAGTTTTCACAATAAAAGTTGTTAATAACTTTACGCGACATGAAGGCTCATTAATTGTAGAGATCAAGTTTACGGGAATAATTTAACTTTTTTCCTTTTGTCACAAACATGATTATTTTCATTTTCGATGTGAGATGATGACACTTGTTACATGGTCCAATATATTGGCCGATATTCGATAATATCTGATACGAGGAGAAGTAAGATACAAGAGGCTGAAATGAAACGGTACGAAGGTAAGGACAGCCTCCTATCTCGAATAGAGTTTTTATCCTGATCACCTCGTCGACACAATAAAATTAGGGGACTGGTGATACAAGGGAAAGTAAGATACCAGGGGCTAGAAATAAAACAATTCAAAGGGAGGCAAGTGCGAACAGACTACAATCTGGAAGGCGAATCATGGGTAATGATACGCTCCCGTCTCTCTGACAAAATCTTTTCGCAAGATCGACTAGAGACATGGGAAGATAGCGATAAGATCTTCCCCGGATTTGATGGGAACCCGACTCACAAACCTATAAATATGCAGTCTTAAGAAGGGAGATGGAGGGAGAGAAGAGACAAGATCAATCGAGCCAGTATTCTCTTCAAAGCATAACCTTATCCTAGGGTACCCTTATTTGATCTACATCAAATTGACTCTGTCTGTGGGAACTCTATCGATAAGGAATGGTGAGGAGACGAATACTGCTTGGGTCCAGGGAAGCACAAGAAAGTAACGCGAAGGAAGCTCTTAGTGGGGAGAAAAACCACTAGACCGAACAGGGAGTGCTCACTGAAACACCCTCCAACTCACAATACGTGAGGATGGAGGATCTCAACCGAGTCATGAAGGAAGCCACGCCAGAGGAGCGCAAATCGCCATACAATGGGCGGCGACGCATAGAGTAGGGCCGATGAACCAAGTTCCTTGGCAACCGGCAGAGCGAAATAGTGTGCCTCGAGGCTTCGTGGGCAGTAGCCCGACACCAGACGAAGAGGATCCCACGAATAAAGACATTTCGCAAGATGGGCGGTATATAGAAGCCGTACGATGAGAAGTAGAAAGCCTGAGGAACAACTGATGCCTAGATAAATAAAAAACGAGCGAGCTCATTTTCCAAAAATATTTTGAATGAACCTGTGCCCTCAAGCGCTTGAGTACTGAAGATATCCTATTACGGAGAGGACCAAGGGTACCCAAGGGAACAAGTCGACCAATTCATCACATCGATGGACCTAATCAATCCAAGTGACGCACTCCTATGCCAAATTTTTCGTATGACCCTTATAGGACGAGCTCAAACTTGGTTCTTCTAATTAACTGTGAGCTCTATTACGGAGTTCGAGCAACTGGCCCAAAGTTTCGTACATCACTTTGCCGATAACAAGAGGTACCCAAAAGATCTCGGACATCTGTTCACAATCATCTAAGAAGAAGAGGAATCCCTAAGAAAATACATGCAGTGGTTCATAAACGAACTTTTGGACGTGCCCAATGTTAGCCCAGAATTGTTGTCGGGGAATAATCGCTCAAGGGTTACGAAATGGGGGACTCACCGACTCACTAATTAGGGAGCCCGCCACTAGCTGAGATGAATTGGTGGCTAGGACAGAAAAATTTATCCTTATTGAGAAGTCCCAGAGGTTTAAGAGTTTCAGTTGCCCAGAACGAAGCAGGAACGAAACATCCTACAGGAAAACGCATGACCAGGAACAGACTGTTCCTTGACGTCATAGAGAAGTCTATATGACACTCAGCATCACTAGAATGCAAGAGCTGATAAATGTAGAGAAAAACGGGCGCGTGAGATGGCCAGCTAATTAAGATGAAGGAGACCGAAGGCAGATAACGGTTTTCGAAATATTGCAACTTCCACAAAGATCGGGGGCATACCACCGAGGAATGTTATAATCTAAAGGAAGAGATTGAAAGGCTTGTACAAATGGGATACGTAAAGGAGTTTGTACGATGGAATCAGGGCCTAGGCGGCGAGGGAAGCAGAGGGCGATAGAAGACGCAAGCCCTCAGCGCGACACCGCAAAGGACGAACTTTGGCCGTAGAGAAGGATCGTAAGTATCATTGAGGGAGGAGCATACGGAGGAACCTCGCATTCGGCGCGAAAACGACATGCGAAAGAGGTCGGAGCCATGGCGATAGCGAAAGCAGGGCCAAGCGAGGTGGACATCTGAAAAAATTCGACTATCACTTTTTCCGAGGAAGACTGAGGCAATGTCGTATTCCCCCACGAAGATGCCGTGGTGATCATGACAATCATATCAAACATAAAGGTACAAAAGATACTAGTAGACAATGGTAGTTCCGTGGATATACTTTTCTTGGCCCCATTTCAGGAAATGGGATTGGAAAAAAATGTTGATCAACTCACAGACTACAAGCCTAATGGCTTTGAGGGGAGCATCGTGTGCACCATCGGAGAAATAGTCCTACCTATATCTTTAGGAGAAGAGCCAAGGAAACACACTCACACGGCGAGATTCGTAATAGTGGACTCCCCACAATCGAGTTACAATGTGATCCTGGGAAGACCTACCTTGAACGCAATCGGAGCCGCGGGATCCAGCCTGCACTTAAAAATAAAGTTCCCTATGGAAATGGGCATCGTGGAAGCCAAAGGGGACCAAAGGAAGGCAAGAGAGTGCCAATGCCACATGCTAAAACAGCTAACAACCATGGAAGACCAAGGTAGAGTTGATAGAATTAAGCCCATATAAAAATGTACGGAGCGTTCGACTGGACCCAGGGGATGAGGGGAAAATGGTTCAGGTTGGGAGACACTTACCAACAAAAGAATTGCACGATATAACCTAGTTCTTACACCTCCACAAGGACATCTTTGAATGGGGGATGAACTTCCGCGACATCGATGTCACTATCATTGAACACCATCTGCATGTACAAGCTGAATGTCCCTGGTGAAGCAAAAGAAAAGAAGCTTTGGAGTCGAACGAGGCAGAGCTATAAATGAAAAGGTAATAAGACTACTGGAAGCTTGGCATATCCGCGAGGTAGCTTACCCAGATTGGATTGCTAACGTAGTTTTTGTGCCAAAAAAGAATGGCAAATGGTGAATGGTCATGGATTTCACAAACCTGAACAAAACATGCCCAAAAGATTCACACCCTCTGCCTCGAATAGATCGCTACTGGACTCTAATTTCGGATGCGAAAGATTGAGTATGGTGGACGCATACCAGGGATACAACCAAATAAAGCTCACCAAACTCAACCAAGAACAAACGATCTTCATCATAGATTGAGGAATGTTTTGCTATAACGTCATGCCCTTCGGACTAAAAAATGCAGGAGCTACTTACCAGGGGCTAGCCAACAAAATATTCTCGGATCAAATAGGAAGGAACATGGAGGTTTACGTAGATGACATGTTAGTGAAAAGCTGCTCTAGAAAACAACACTTAGCAGGTTTGCAAGAATGTTTCGGGCAGTCGAGGACAAGCAAAATGAAACTAAACCCTAAGAAATGCTTGTTCAATATCGAGGGGAGGGGGAGTTCTTGGGTACCTCGTAAGTAGAGAGGGATAGAGGCTAATCAGGATAAGATAAAAGCCATCAGCGAAATGAAAAGAACCCCGAACCATAAGAGAGGTACAACAATTGACGGGACGAATAGCGACACTATATACATTTATTTCCCGAGCAGCGGACAAAAGCTTGCCCTTCTTTAAGATCCTACGAGATTCGAGAATTTCTAGTGGGATGAAGAGTGCAAAGTGGCCTTTGAGAAACTGAAAGAGTACTTGTCGCAACCTCTACTGCTAGTAAAGCTCGAAGAGGGTGAATGGTTGTACGTGTATGTAGCCGTATCTCAGGACACAACGAGTGTCGTGCTAACCTGAGATCGAGAAGAAATCCACTCCCCTATCTATTACACGAGCCACATGCTGCAAGAAGCAGAAATAAGATACGACCTAGTGGAGAAGTTCGTATTGGCATTGGTACACATAGGCCGAAAGTTGAGGCAGTATTTTCTAGAACATCCCATCAGCATGCTCTCCAATCAACTTCTCAGACAAATCCTTGCGAAATGTCCAAATGGGCGCATGGTCAAATGGTCCTACGAGCTTAATGAGTTCGACTTGGAGTACAAACCTTGAACAACATATAAAGCCCAAGCGTTGGCAGATTTCCTGGCAGACATGCCAAATGAGGTTAGAGAACCTGGAGAGGCCTGGATATTGCACGTGATGGTCTTCGAACAACAAGGGTGCAGGGGCGAAAATATACTTCGCCATCAATTTTGAAATAATGTTATCCAACAACGAAGCAAAATTTGAAGCTCTATTGATTGGGTTGAAGATAGCTCATGAGGCCGGAATAAAGAAAATAACTGCACCTTCAAGTTATTCTTCTGTCCGATTCCGGCTGATTGGATCACTGAACTTGGTTCATTGAGGCTAAAAGAAAGAACCTGCTATCTCGAGGAAAGGAAGTTCCCATGCCATTAGTCTAGCTCACCCCTATTATCCGCATCAAAGAGTAGATTCTATTCTCTAAGAGCAAGAGCTTATCCACGATATCCTTACCTGAATGTAAAATGAAGCGATTCCCAGCTAGTCGTCGGACAAGTTGGCAGCAGGTTTAAAGCTAAAGATGTGAAAAAAGCACGACTCCTCTATGCGGTCAAGAAAAGGCAAGCACAATGCTAGACATGCGACCTTGTGTAAATTTCGCGTGCGGAAAAACACGATGGCCGATATGTTGGCCAATGTGGCCGATGAGGTTAGCGCTGCTCAAATAACCTTGTTAGCGGTTCAACTGGAGGGACGATTAGGGGAGGTAAGCCAAGTAACGATACCAAGCTCGAGTCATGGATGGATGGGATCCACGACTACCTAGAAAAAGAGAAATTGTTGGACGAGCTAAAAAAACACCAGAAGGATAAAAAGAATAGCCAAACGCTTTTCCTCGAAGGAGGCTACTTTTGAAAAAATCGTTCACTATGCCAGCACTCCGGTGTCTAGAACCAGAAGCAGCTTTGAAAGTAATGAAAGATATCTTTGAGGGAAGCCGCAGGAATCATTCTGGAGACAACATAGCCATGAAGATAATGCGGAATAAATATTTCTAGCCTATGATACAACGCGACACCATGCAGTTGGTCAAGAAATGCGAACACTGCCAAATACATGGAAATGTGGTGCATGTCCCCAAAGTAAAGCTCGAAGCAACTGGCATAGCTTGCCCTTTCGACCACTGGTGGATGGATCTTGTCGGTCCATTACTCCGTCGGGTGGACAAAAAAGGTTAGTAGCAATAGATCACTTCACCAAATGGGTGGAAGCTAAAACCACTCGCCCGAATATCTAAAACGAGGTCATCAAGTTCGCGTGGAAGCACCTTGTGTGTCATTTTGGAATACCCTAGAATGTTACTACTGATAACGGGACGCAGTTCCAGGGAAAGAAATTTCAATAGTTGTGTGAAAGTAAGAAGATAAAGCAAGTGTTCACTTCGGTTGGCAACCCTAAGACAAACGGACAGACAGAGGTCACCAACAGAATACTACTCCATTTGGGAACAAGCCCCTCTTAGTTGATACATAGCAAACTCCAAATTCTTCCTCACCTTATTGTATTTCTCCATGGCCACGATAATCAGAGGAGTTTGAGAAATTAAAAAAATAATATGATAAAGGAAGGAGAAGAAGAAGGAAATAGATGTAAAATACAAAGAAAATAGCTTCGTCAAAATTACCATGCTTGTGTGGGAGAGCAGCAGATGACCTAGGCCTTCCATTGATCGCGCTGACAACGAGTCCACGTCAGCACGATCAACGGTTTTGCACATATTGGAAACCCCTGCCTTCGGATTAAACTGAGGAGGGAAATGCAGGTGTCTGGGGTGGTTCAGCCTCGGGCAAGTCCCCTACCTGAGGGGCCTCGTCAACACAGGGTCGCTTCTGGGAACTTGATTTATGTCAAAAGACAGTATGAGGGGCGTATGCTGAGGAGTAGGTGACCCCTAAGGAGGAATTAGGGAAATTTCCTCTAGTTTAGGGAAGTAACAAACTTCGATACTAGGAGTACCTTGAGAGAAGTCTACAGGATCCGAGGGGGCCGGTTGTGAGGACAACCTTGCAGGGTCACCGATCTAGGCCTCAGGGGTCACGGAAATAGATTGAGTGCAGCTGATAGAGGGGATGTCTGAAGTAATAGTTGAAGCCGACCTTACACTCAATGAGGAGAGGGGGTTCGAAGGAACATCCTCAGGAATGAATTAAGAATGGTCACCCGGTTCACCATGGTCTTTGGAAAAAAGATTGAAATCATGAATCAAACAAACAAGGGAAATCCCAACGAATGACAAAAACTTACGAAAGCGAGAGAAATGGCTCTCAGGGCCAGAATAAGTGTCTTCAGTAGGATGGAGTCCTGCCACTATCACTAGGTCTTGCTCCAATGAGGCCTTAGCTTTAAAACCATGGTCAAAGAGGCCCGCGTCTTTCAGCCTCCCCTTCACCCCCTCAAGGTCGATCAAAGGAAGGTCGTTTAAAGAATAACGTCGTGTCAGGGGTACCTCATAATTGGGCCTACGAAACATAAAAGTAGCGGGACTTCCATGTCCCATGCGAGGAGTGTTTCTCGTGCATAAAAGTATGGCCGGGATGAGAGCAAGGGCAAAAACCCCAGACGACAAGCGAGGGCAAAAACCCTAAAGAAGTTTTCCAGCGAGGGTTCAAAGCGATATAACTAGGAACACAAAATGAAACCTACCACTAGTCTGTATGAGTTGGGCACTAGTTGGCTAGGAGGAATGCCTAAGGTGTTCAGAATGTCAATCAAGAATGGTGGAAGAGGACACGTAAGGCCGGAAGTACATTGGGCAGCATATAGGGTGATACACCCCGAGCCAGGATTATTGGCCCGTTGATAGTTTATAGGAGTCAACACGTCATAACCCTCAGGTAAGGCCAAATATTGAATTAGGTTGACCAGGGATTTGGCAAACATATAGGAAGGTATGGTGGAGATGCTGCGAAAGCATCAAGAGGTAATCTCGGTGGGAGCTGGAGAGGGGGAATTCCTAGAGGTGGAAGTGCGAGTGTGACGCGGCATCTTTCCCTTGACCTTTAAAGGGAGACAACGAGAGACAGGCATAGGAGATGAAGAAGAAAAGAGACAGAGGAAGTACAGTCGGAAGTAGTATCCCTACTTTCCATACGCTACAGAAACCACATGATTCACATTCTAACAGCAAAAACTCAAAAGGAGTAAAAGAGAGATGGGTAAGAAAGAGTACCTTTCTTCCAAAAAGAAAAAGATGAGAGATATACAAAGACCGCTTGGAGAAGACAACCGGAGGAGAAGTCAAAAGGTTTTTTGAATGGGGGGGAGATGAGGGAGATGGAAGGGGCACAAAGGTCTTATATTATCCGAAAATCACTTAATTTCTTATATTATCCAAAATCATGTTGTATCGTTAATAATATCCGATATTATCACCGATATAATAATATTATAGACCGAATCTAATAATATTGGATGTTTTTGGAGTTAATATAATGTGATGTATGATTGCGACCATCATGTAAATTTGTGAATTTTGTTAATGCTTTTATGGATTTGTGAACTTCCTTCCGTCCTTCTATTTGATCGTAGCTCATGAACCTAAGCATATTTTACATTCTTCTACAAGCAGCGTGAACACTGAAATAGTGGAAGAAACAAAGAAATCAGAAGGAAAAACTTGAATCGTTATGTTGTCCTACCAAGCGCATTCACTACATTACAAAAAAAAATTAATTATTCTCTTCAGTACTGTAAATCACTACGGGCATGTTTACTACCCATGATTGGACTTGATTTATAGACCAATCACTCCCAAATTGATATTTATATGAAAAAATATAGGCCCTTGGTTTTGTTATAGGGCTTGTTATAATGCATGATAAGTCCATGATTTGAATACCAGCTCTTGAGGTGGTATTCAAATCATCAGAAAATTGGGCCAAGTTATAAGTTGTGCATTGGTCCACATAGCCCTTTTGTTGGTTATATACCTTAATATCCTCAAGTGTAGAAAAAATTACAATTTTCCCCTAAAGTCGGTTTATATTAGCCTACAATCCTACAACATATCATAGTAAGTAAACAAAATATTATACTAGCCTACAGTCATTTATCCCAAACAATTAATACCATTCATTAATCTATCACATTATAATCACATCCAAAGTAGTAAACATGCCCTACGTCTTAAAAATTATAGTAAATCAATACTATCTATCATGGTCGAGATAAAAATCGATGCGAAAATTTAAGTTTTGATCTCGGTTAATCAATATTTGCTATATTATACCTATGGCCAAAATAATGCCACAGTTTTTAGTTGTAGCAAATATTTTGGCCTCGCTTGCAATAACAATGACTAATAGCCGTTGCGCTATCGCGGTTAATTAGTATCCATCACGATTTTTTACTTTTAACTATGATAATTAATTATAACTAAAAGCAATATTTCTTCTAGTCCAGCTTAGTAGTTAAATATTAACTAACTTGATATTAACCTTACCCAGTCCTAATATTGGATTGGCAATCCTAAGAACTCAATAACATGGGTTAAGAGTGAAAAGTTTGAAGAGGGTTTGAGCAGAACATGGAGCATGCATTTGCTTAATGTCATATATATGAATAATCTTGTTCAAACTATATATAAACAATTATGTATTAGTATGTTTTGGTGTTTATATATATATATATATATATATTTTTGTGCATTAATATCTTAAGCGCTGTTATAATTAATTTTAGGGATTATTATATAAAACCCCCCGTATTTTCGTTTATCTACAAAAAAAAAAACTCTTTGTGTTTTAAAAATATGCAAAAATACCCCCGTGTTTTGTAAAATACTGCGAATTCTCCCCTTCCGTCAGTTGTACTTAACGACGTTAAAAATTTTCCTATATTGCCTGTTATGCCCTTATTACCACAACTATTGATAATAGATGAAAATTAACGGTCCAGATTTCAATAATTTAAAATATATTTTTTTAGTTATATATATACAATCATATAGGCCCAGAAGTGGGCGACGTCGCCGTTGCCATTAGAGATTCTGAAAGGGGCGGCCGGACGTGGGCGATGGCGGTCGCCCACTTCTCTGGGCGACCGCCGTCGCCCAGATCTAAAAGGGACGAAGGCGTGACGCCCTCATCGCGTTGCGCTGTCGCCTCTTCAGACGGGGCCAGGGGTCGTTATGGCAGATTTGTTTAATCAAATTCCTAGTGGTGAACGCCCCCTCAACATACAACACAATTTTGGGGAGGCCCTCCTTAAATGCCTTCCAGCAAATCATATCCACCTTCCACATGAAGATTAAATTCCTTGTACCAGGTGGAATCGAGAAAGTGGATGGAGATCAACAACAATCACAGAGGTGCTATGTGGAGGCTGTCCAGAAAGGACAGAAGCGGGGTGCCATAAAGTTGTTCCGGATCCCGCAGAAGACAAGGGAAGAACCCTCAAAAGAGAAGGAGGAGGTAGGCCTGGGACTTTCCCTAGAAAGAAGCCCTACCTAGAAAGGAGGACCACTCTAAAGTCCAACCCGGTGGAAGAACTGTTAACCATCAAATTATGCCCAGAAAACCCTAGCAAGATTGCCCGCATACGATCCCAGGTACAAAGAGCTCTAAGGGAAGACCTGATTCGGTGCCTCCAACGCAATATGGATATATTTGCCTAGTCCCCTCAGGACTTGGAATGGATAAGTTTGGAGGTAATAACACACCACCTCAACATTGATCCTTCCATGAAGCCGGTAACAAAAAGGAAGAGACATATTGGTCTGGAGAAGGACAAGATTATCCAGGCCAAGATAGAAAGACTAACGTGGTGCTCATACCCAAACTCAGGGGGAAGTTCATGATGTGTGTGGACTTCCGTGATCTCAACAAAGCTTGCCCGAAAGATTTTTACCCGTTTTCTCGCATCGACCAGTTGGTGGACTCTATCTCTAGATGTGTACTTTTGAGCATGATGGACTCCGCACAAGGATACCATCAGATCGTGTTGGCCAAGAAGACCATAAGAAGGTCAACTTCATTACCTCAACAGGAACCTTTTACTATGTGGTGTTTCCTTTTGGCCTACAAAATGCGGGAACCACATACCAATGCTTGGTAGACAAGATCTTCTGTCACTAGCTAGGGAGGAACATGGAGGTCTATGTAGATGACATGCTAGTCAAGACCAAGAAAGCAAATGATCACATTTAAGATATAGAAGAGACATACGCCATCCTTCTGAAGTATTGCTTGAAATTGAACCCCTCCAAGTGCGCCTTTGAGTACGAAGAGGGCGTTTCTTGGGTTTCATGGTGATCGAGAGGGGGGACGAGGATAACCCCCTAAAAATCAAAGCAGTTCTAGACATGAAAGCTCCCACCAGCATTAATGAGGTGCAACATCTCACAGGGAGGATAGCGGCATTCAACCGGTTCATTGCTAAGTTGGCAGAAAAAAGCCTACCCTTCTTCAAAGTGTTACGGAACACCAAGAACTTTGCGTGGGGGGAAAAATGCCACAAAGCCTTTAAAGAGCTTAAGCAATACCTGTCCAGCCTTCCCTTGTTGGTCAAACCTTCGTCGAAAGATACACTATAGGTCTACCTGGCAGCAACGTCTCTAGCGATAAGCTAGGTCCTCCTTCGAGAGGAGCGCGGGCAGCAGATGCCCATATTACGTCAGCAAAGTCCTCAATGGGGTAGAAGGATGGTACAACCTCATAAAGAAAATATCCTTCGCGTTAGTTATAACAGCTCGAAGGTTGCGCCTCCTACTTCCTGTCTTATCCAATGGGGGTCCGTACCAATCACCCCCTCAAATAGATTCTAGGGAAGCCGAACACATCCGGGAAGTGGACCATCAAGCTCATCGAGTACGATATCTCGTACCTCCCCAGGACGACCATCAAAGCTCAAGCATTGGCTGATTTCATCTCGAAAAGCACATTTCCTCCTCCAGACGAGGGGACTTAGCTTTTACACGTGGACGAATCCTATACCGCCTAGGAAAGTGGCGTGGGCGTAGTCGTGACCTCTCTTGCAGGGTTAGACATGAAGCTTGCAGTCAAGTTCGGTTCAAAGCCTCTAACAACGAGGCCAAGTATGAAGCCCTGGCTTTGGGCATGAGAATGACCTAGGAAGCTGGAGCCAGGCACCTAGTAGCCTACTCTGACTCCCAGCTCATAGTTGAGCAAATAAAGGGAATATACGAAGCCAAGGAGGAAATTATGAAGCAATACCAACAAAGGAATGAAAGACAAAGTTTGGTACATTCCAACTCATTCAAATCATTCGAGTAGAAAACAACAAAGTCGAGTACTTGTCAAAGTTTGCCAGCACCATAGAGGACTGCCGAACTAGGCAGATAACAATATACCACTTGCCAAAGCTTGGTCTCACCCTGGAGGTTCAGACCATACTCCGTTGGGGGGGGGGGGGGAGGGGGGACTGGAGACAGCCTGTCCTGGACTAGTTGAAGGAAGGCCGCCTCCCTACAAATAGATAGGAGGTTGCTCGTTTGAAGAAGTAGGTCGTCCGTTTCCTCCTGGTGGGAGAAACCCTTTACAAGAAATCCTTCACGCATCCCCTCCTGAGATGCCTGTCACAAGAAGGGGGGATACATATCTTTCAAGATATTTATAGGGGATGTTGTGGATCACACATTGGAGTGATGGCTCTAGCCAACAAGGCATTAAGAGCAGGGTACTTCTGGCCTATGATGAAGCAAGATGCAAAGGCCTGGTTAAACAATGGGAAAGGTGCCAAAAGTATGCCTCCTCAATACATTAACCTGCCGAACCCTTGGCCACATTACTGGCCCCATGCCCTTTTGCTCAATGGGGGATGGATATTGTGGGGCCATTCCCTATGGCCCCTGGGCAACGAAAATTCCTGCTAGTAGCCATAGACTACTTCACAAAATGGGTGGAAACTAAACCCCCCTCCCGCATTACGAAGGGAGAGGTCATGAAATTCCTGTGGAATAATATCATATGTCGCTTTGGCTCCCACACGAAATCATCTCAGATAATGGACAATAATTCAAGGAAACAAAATACGATATTGGTGCAAGGGGTTACGAATCAGACAAAAATTCACCTCTGTGGTGCACCCTCAAGCCAACGGTCAAGTGAAGGTCACCAACCGCCCTCTCCTACAAGGTATCAAAAGAAGACTCTATAGAGCCGGGGCAACTGGGCCGAAGAGCTTACCATTGTCCTATGGGCCTATTGAACCATGCCTAGAAATTCTACTGGCGAAAGCCGATTTTCTCTAGTTTATGGGACGAATGCTATAATACTAGCTGAGGTGGGAATGCCTTCCTACTGGATAACGTATTATTTGGAAGACAACAACAATACTCTACTTAACGAGAATCTCGATCTTATCGAGGAACTCAGAGAAAAAGCCTTCCTTCGAATGCAAAGATACAAGAGTATAATGATCTATGCTTACAATAAGCGGGTTAGGCCCCCCTGGTTTCCAAGTCGGCGACTTAGTACTCTGAAAGGTGGATGCATTAAAGCCAGTGGGCAAGCTAGACCCTACATGGCAAACACCCTACAAAGTTAGGGTAATTCTTCTCAATGAAGCATACGAATTGGAGGATGGGGATCGATACCCGCTCCCTCGCCCATGGAACATACACAATCTTCATGCCTTCCCCAACGCAAGACTAATCTTGCGTTCCAAAGCAGGGTCTCCACAGAAGGATATCTTTCTGCCCCCTAAGGCGGAAATCCCCCAAGTAAATAACAAGAATCCTGCCCTCAGGGGGCCCTCTTCACCTTCTTCTTACACAAAAGTAGCACCCCTACTTATATAACTACCTACTGCCAAGAGGGGCCATTACAAGACTTGTCCAGAAAAGGTAAAACCCTTCTTATCACAAATATGCCTTTTGTGCTAAACAACCCTACTTTCTTGGTAGGTATGCCTTGGAACAAGCCCTGCCACCTTGTAGGCAATCCATCCAATGAGCCTGCCACCTTGCAGGCAGGCCATCCAACAAGCTTTGTCACATTGCAGGCAGTCCATCCAATAAGCCCTGCCTCCTTGGAGGTATTCAGGCAAGCCCTGTCACTTTGGAGGCACATCTTAAAAACAAATCCCGCCTTATTGTAGGTACTCAAGTGAGTTAAATCCTGTTTTTCAGGCAGTCACACCCAGATAGAGGTAGCAAAACCTCAAAACAGATCAGGGGAGCGGGGAACAACATTAGCAGGCTCGGCCTAGGGGGCTAGATTACTCGCAGAGGGCTCGTTGGTTGGAGCCTCCACATCTCCTCCTTAGGGGGCTCAGATCTCCCCCATCGCCGTCTACAATACTTGATTCAGTTACTCCTCTGAAAAGAATTTACCGGCCATTTCATTCATTAGCCCTAAAATTCTAGATAAAATGGAAGAGAATCGGGTAAACTTGTTACTTGGCGGCGGTGGCACCCGCCCCTGTCCCAGCGGTGGCCCTTCGAGTGCAGGGTATCCCCCTCACGGCTAACGGTCAGGGAGAGGCAAATGTTGTTCCCCTTGGTGGAGGGTTACTTGCTCAGCTGAGAGAGGCACCAGTTCCTCCCCTTCAAGTGTGGAATGAGGCTCCTCCCCGTTGGGAGGCCCAGCTGGAATGCTTACAGAAGGGTTTGCAAGACGTACATCAGTGAATTAGATGGGTCCCCCTAGAGGGTCAGGGGGCATTCCCTTGAACGAAGAGGTTATGGCGGACGAGTTACCGCTCAATTGTCGCACACCTACCATCGCGGAGTGTGATGGTACTATAGATCCTCAGGAGCACTTTTCTCGCTTCGAGAATCCGGCTCTCTTGCACATATACACCAACGACATTAAATGCCGTGTGTTTGTTACCACCTTCACCCGGGCCACCCAATGGTGGTTTAATCAGTTGCTCGTAGGGTCGGTAGAAAGCTTCACGAATTTCCGTTCCCTGTTTTTGCTGAAAGCTAGTGTGGATCGTCCCGGGAGGAGCGCGAATGCAGAAGCGCGATGAATATAAATAATTTGTGGAATTTAAGACACGTTTAAGGGGTATTCCCTTGAACCTCCTAGGCGTTCAGTGTATCTCATGAATTAAAGAAAATAAAGCAAGCATTATTCATGGTGGCCATAGGGTTGCAACAAAGAAAAACGCTAACAACATTGACATACCCGATTGTAGTTTTTTTCTTCGTACCACTACACGCATTGTTCCACATTTTCCCACCAAGATTCCAAGTTTGGAACCCTCTAAATCGTCCACACAATCCAACAGAATCTTGATCCCCGTGCTAGTAAGAAAACAAGAGAATTAGGGATGACAAATCGACCAAGCGTTATTAATTAACGTGATCAATCCATCTAGTGTCCACTTGTATCAAAACAAGGAACTAGGCTTTTCTTGGAGAAAAGAGGAGGAAGGGACGAGAGAGAGAGGAATGGTCGGTGGTATGTGTTTGTGTGTGTGCTCATAAGATGATCACTTTGTGTGTGTGTGCATCTATGAGTATTTATAGAAGAGGAATACTCATATTCCTCTTCAAACTCTAATTAAGAGGCACAAATTGACTAGGACTTTGACCTAGTCAAATCCTAGTCAATTTAGGCTAGACTTAATCAAACTAATCTTGGTCTTCCATCTTTCTTCTTTAATCTCATACGTCCATCACCTTGATGGATAATTTTTTGAAATATTTAAATCCTATTAAATAATCCTTAGGGCTTTAATAATTAAATAAATAATTATTTTAAGCCCATTTCCACATTTCTAATAAATCTTATTTATTAGTTAACTCCGTTTAATCTAATTGAAGGAATTAACAATCCAAGAAAAGGGGAACCAATTTAATCTTATTCAATTGTTCCACCTCCCGGGATTAATTCTAAATTAATCCCTCTATTATCGGCAGATTGTGTGTGACTCTTTAGGTTTAACCTCAGCTAGACTTGCGAATTTTCAATCATCTCATGAAGGGAATTCATCCGTCACCATGGGTGGTCGTCTAACAACAGTCCATTACACTAGAGACTAGGTGAATATTATGGCGTGAATATTTAGGCTCTTCAGTACGTTTATCCTTTCTTCTACTATCTCACAACTATAGTCTAGGGTATGGACCTTTAAGACGTCGATGCCCATTCTTGACTTAACCTTGGATCGTCCACACTAAACGTCACAGGGATCCCATCCCACTGTTCAGTCACTGTGGCCATAGATTTGTGGAGGACGAGTCTCAGAGTACAAGTGAGATACTACTGTCAATCATTTTGACAGGAGACAGATCCTCTCTTAGGACCTACTGCTTACACTACACATCTTGACTGCACTAGATAGGGCTTATGAAAACCGAGTCTCTCGACTTGGTAGCCTCTTGCCAAACCTAAGACACAGACATGTTGTGTATGTGACCACAGTAGTTCCTCAAGTCTGAGGATCAAACCCGCACTGTCTAAACCGGGAATGCAAGTCATACCGACCGACCCTACTCAAGGTCTCCCATATGACGATTCCCACGAGTCACCTCAGTTAGCTAGCACCTAGCTGATTGACCCACTAACATTGCATGGACAACCCTCGTCACTTGTCGATGAAACGCGACTGCAATCGCTTAGTGTAAGTCTCAAACGGACTCTCGATACCCTTTGACTTGGAATATTTCAGACCGATCCACTGAAACTGATTTCATGACCTGCCATCCTATGCGTAGTCCAGTTTCTTGTATTGACGTTTTGGTCTGTGGGATTTGCTTGTGCATTGAACAGTTTGTAATATAAAGCAGTAAGTGAACACAAACAAAGTATTTATGCCATATGAATATCACTTTCATATTCATAATATTTATTAAAACACCAAAACTATCAGACATAGGTTACATAAGCCCAATCAGATTGGCTTCACGGGCACCTATTCTAACAATCTCCTACTTGACCTAAAACCAATCGCGCATATGCCTTATTACCATCTTCTCAAGATGCTGCGTATGAGCAATTTGTGACATAGGCATTGTCAAAGGATCTGTTGTGGTTTGTGCTGAGCTAACTCGGTCCATCCGAATGTCACCTCTTCCTACCATTTCCCTCAAAAGGTGGTAGCGTCTAAGTATGTGCTTGGATCGGTGATGAGATCTCAGTTTCTTTGCTTGCAATATTGCCCCGTTTGTATCACAGAAGATAACCACGGGCTCGGCAATACTAGGCACCACACCCAACTCTTGGATGTAGTTTCTCATCCAAACCGCTTCCTTGGCAGCTTCTGAAGTTGCTATGTATTCGGCCTTAGTGGTGAAATCAGCTGTGGTTTCTTGCTTGGAACTTTTCCAAGTCACCACACGACCATTGAGTCTGAATACATAGCCCGATTGAGGCTTGGCATCGTCGTCGTCCGTCTAGAAGCTAGCGTCGCTAAAGCCTTCCAGAATCAATTCTCCACTGCCACAGACTAAGAATATGTCCTTAGTCCTTCTTAGGTACTTAAGGACGCTCTTGACTGCATTCCAATGTGTCTTTCCTGCACGGGACTGATATCTATGAGTTACACTCTAAGTGTAAGCGATGTCAGGCCTCATGCAGTGGACGACATATTAGATGCTGCCTACGGCAAAAGCATAGGGGATGGCCTTCATCCTTTCAAGCTCCTCATCAGTCTTGGGTGACTGTGTCTTGGAGAACTTGATCCCATGCCTCATGGGAAGGAAACCTCTCTTGGATTTATCTATGTTAAATCTTTTAAGGATTTTCTCCACATACGAGTTTTGGGTTAGTCCTAACATTCTCTTAGATCTATCCCTGACAATCTGGATGCCTAGAATATAGGAAGCTTCACCCAAATCCTTCATAGAAAATTGAGTGGATAACCATGCTTTTGTGTCACCTAACATTCTGACGTCATTCCCAATGAGCAGAATGTCGTCCACATAAAGCACTAGGAACACTATAGATCTCCCACTGACTTTCTTGTATACACAAGGGTCATATTCATTTTTAATAAAATAATATCCTTGTATGACTTCATCAAAGCGAATGTTCCAACTACGGGATATTTGTTTGAGGCCATATATGGACTTTTGGAGACAGCAGACTTTCTGCTCTTCTCCAACAACAGTGAATCCCTCCAGCTGATCTATATAGATCTCTTCCTTACCGAAACCATTAAGGAATGCCATTTTCACATTCATCTGCCATATTTCATAGTTATACCATGCCGCTATAGCAAGCATAATCCGTATGGACTTAGCCATAGCTACTGGTGAGTAGGTATTCTCAAAGTCGACTCCGGGTCGTTGAGTGTAGCCTTTCGCCACTAGCCTAGTCTTGAAGGTGGTAACTTCTCCATCAACGCCAAGTTTACGCTTATAGACCCATTTGCACCCGACTGGTTTAATGCATTTGGATGGGTCTACAAGTGTCGACACTTGGTTTGTGCTCATGGAGTCCATTTTGGGTTTCATGGCCTTAAGCCACTTTTTCGAGTCGATGTCAAACATCGCGTCCCCATATGTCTTAGGATCCTTATCCAATTGACCGATCACGCCTAAAAAGCCATACCTCATGGGAGGGCGAGGCACTCTAGCTGACCTACGAAGGACTGGAATGTTAGTGGTGACTGCGGGCGTAGACATGACAGGAGCTGGCGGTTCAGGTACCGTGGTTGGCTCCTCGTGAGGTCGTTCGACCTGCCCGGCATGTTGACCCTCACGAGGTAGCTCGACCCGTTGGGCACTTAACCTAAAACCTCTAAGTGAGGTATCGGTAGCTTCTGGCGCTGATGACTAATTCATATCACTTGATACCTCAAGGAGCAGTTCGTCACGTTGGACATCTGTATGAAAACCTTTTTCCAAGAATACTTCATTCCTCGAAACAAAGACTTTCTGTTTCGAGGGGTCATAAAAATAATAATCTGCAGTTTCCTTAGGATATCCAACGAACCTGAACAAGCTAGACCTCTATTCTAACTTTTCTCCCACTAATTTCTTGACGTATACAACACTACCCCACACTCTCAAGTATTTGTAGGAAGCAGGCTTGCCGTGCCAAATCTAATATGGTGTTTGGGTCACAGCACTGGTCGGTGCTAAGTTTAGTAACTTGGCTACTGTTTCTAGTGCGTAGCCCCAAAAAGATAAGGGTAGTTCGGTAAAACTCATCATGGATCAGACCATGTCTAACAGGGTTTGATTCCTCCTTTTAGATACGCCGTTTAACTTCGGTGTCCCGGGAGCTGTCCATTCAGAGACTATACTATTTTCCTTTAGATAATCGAGAAACTCACCACTAAGGTACACGCCGCCTCGGTCTGATCGTAGGACTTTAATTTTTCACTCGTTTTGGTTCTCAACTTCAAGTCTAAAGTCTTTAAACCTTTCAATAGCTTCAAATGTGTACCTCATTAGGTAAACATAATCGTACTGTGAGTGATCATCGGTGAAGGTTATGAAGTAAGAGAAACCACCTCTAGCTTGTGTCCTTAGTGGTCCACACACGTCCGTATAGACCAAGTCCAATAGACCTATGGCAAGCCTACTTTGTCCTACAAAGGGCCTCTTGGTCATTTTTCCTTTAAGGCAGAATTCACAAGTTGGTAAGTTGCTCAAGTCCCTAACTTCTAGGTTTTTTGAGTCTACCAACCTCTTCATCCTTTCTTGAGAGATGTGACCTAGCCTTGCATGCCACAACTGTGCGTTCTTGTGATTATCTATTTTGTGTTTGTGTTGAGCAGTCATAATGAAATTAGACTTTTGTTGTATATAGAGTGCATTATTAAGTGTACCAAGCAGATGAGTAAATCCACCCTTCATTAAATAAAAGCAATTTTTATTGATCGAAAATTCATCGCCACTATTGTCTAATAATGGAATGAAACTAATAATTTTTATCATGCTAGGTACATAATAAGATTCCTCTAATTCTATCCTAACATGATCACTAACTACTAAGCTAGCAGTTCCTACTGCTTCTATAGCAACGGCCTTGCCATTGCCAAGCTTTAGGACTATATCGCCTTTACTCAGTTTTCTGATTCTTTTCAGCACCTGCCAAGCTTTAGGACTATATTTCCTTTACTCAGTTTTCTGATTCTTTTCAGCACCTGCAAGTCATTGCTAATGTAAGCTCCACAGCCGGTATCCAATACCCAAGAAAGCAGAATTAGTGACCATATTAATTTCAATCATAAACGTACCTTGCTTGGAAAGGAATTTGGGGCAATCCCTCTTCCAATGCCCTTTCTCACGGCTATGTACGCATATGTCATTTGCCCTCAATTGTTGCTTCGAGTCACCTTCCTTTTCCCTTTACCTCTTCCCATTTTGGCAACTGGAACGCTCCTAGCATTTACATCATTTGTGATGGCATTTCCCTTTCCCTTCTTCCTTTTCCAATGTTCGGCCCCCTTACCTTTTTCCTTGAAAGTCAAAGCCTCTCCAAACAATACCGACGGCACAGACTTTTTGGTCGTTACCTCGTATTGCACCAACATACTAATCAACTCATGGAGGCCCTTCTCAAGAGCATTTATGTTGCAGTTAACAATAAATTGGTCGAAGGAGGGTGGGAGTGACTAAAGGATCACATCAATGTACGTCTCGTTATCGAGCCCTGCTTTGAGGTCTTCAAGCTTTTCCACTAAAGTAAGTATCTTGATCCCATGCTCATGTACAGAGGATCCCTCAGTTATCTTAGTTCCAAAGAACGCCTTCATCACGACATACCTAGTATACCGGTCCGAGACTGCATGACAATCCTTCAGGCGAGCAATTATGGAAAGAACGTCGTCTAGCCTCTCATACTATTTTTGTATCTCATTAGTCATAGATGCCAGTATGACGCTATAGACCTTCCAGTTATCCTGACGCCAAATCTCGAACATCTCACATTCTTTAGGCGTAGATCCTTCCGACAAAGTGCGAGGAAACGGCTTGTCCATGACATAGCCTTGGTTCTCATAATCGAGGACTATCATCAGATTCCGCGACCAGTCGTTGTAATTTTTTCCATTAAATTTATTTATCTCAAGTATGCTTGATAACGGATTCTTAAACATGGTTTTAAATCTACATTTAAAAATGGAGCATACAATCAACAGAATAAAATGGTGTTTAATAACAATTAAAAACTTGGACTTCAGTCATTTAATGATCCCACTATTTCTACGAAAACACGCCACTCTCAAACATTGTTTTCGGAAAACCCTTTCCTAGTGGGCTTGGGATCCACAACGAAATTTTTCATACCCCGCTTTTACGATTCGCATGAAAAATAACTTGTGGGAGGTATTCCATACCATTCTCATCTAATGAGATTCCCAAGATGTTTTGCATCACCCTTTTACGTGATCCCAAGGACTCCAAGCGAATCACATTATGTAGGCGTTAGACCCGACCCAATCAACCGAATCATAGCACTCACTGCTACCCTCACGACTCATGTGATAGGAAACATGAGTGTATTCACTTCGTTCACAACAAAGTACAACTTAATTTCAAGACAAGAGACGTGTCATGACTCATGAGACCACGCAATTGACTGAAACTAGCTTCCTCACTTTGTCATGGATGGAAGGCTTGGAAAAACTACTAGGGTTCTAGTCCATTTATTTAGGGTCGAATATTTTAGTTTGGTCCAACCAAGTGAGAGTTTAAAGACCGAGACCTCAGCACACCACACACATATATTATGCATAGAACGGTTTGCATGCTATAGCAATAATATGAAAAATAAACCATTCATCCATCACATAAGCCACATGCAAAATAAAAGCATAGCACGCCCCTGTCGGATGATCACAAGCCCAAATCCTATGCGACCCACTGAGCCCGCAATGGATCTATGGTCAATCTAAGGTTGGTCCTACACTTTTATATTTAATAGTATAAAACCCATCAACACACTGATGGGCCTTGCCTCTTTTTCCACCGAGTCTCCATGGAACTCCTTGGATCCTCCTTTTGGGCCATCCTTCATCTTCTTCATTTAAAAATACAATAAAACCTCACAACTATACTACGCTCATTACAACTTAAAAAGAAACCCCGATGGACACCCGGGGGGAGTACATTTGGAGGGAGATAAAAGGCCTTATTATTCTAAGGCAACCAGAAGAGAGAGAGAGAGGAAAATAAACGAGGCACACAGGCCCAATACAAAAATAAAACCATACATACGGTCTAGGCTTTGTGATCATAAGTTCTCATTTGACGCAAATAACATTACACATAATCCATGATATCGAATATCATTAATCAATAAAATAAACACATAATATCTACACTTAAAATTGGTGCAACAATTGCAATTTTTTTATTAGGAAAACTTTTTCTCATTTTTTAGACAATATTAAATTTTCGGTGGTTCCAATCCAAGAAAAAATAAAATATTACTAAATAATGTCTTTTAAGAAAAACATACAAAATAATGAAAATAATTCCAGAAAAAATGACTTTGAAATAGAACAAGAGAAATTGAAGACAACTGAAGGTCGTTGTTGCCGGCAGCGCCCTGGCCGGACGCAAAGGCAAGCCCAGCCTGCCGCCAGCGCGCGCAGGTTCCCCTACCTACGTGCGCGCGCGCCTGGCCGCGCCTCTTGCGCGTGCGGCAGCAGACAGGCTGGATCTGCCTGCCTACGCGCGCTAGTCGAGCGGCCACGCACAGGCGCCCCTGCCTGTGCGCGCTGCCCTGCCGTGCAGCTTGCGCGCGCAGCCTGACTGGTCGCATGTCTGCCTGTCACGCGCGCAGGACGTGCTAGCCGGGCGCGTGCACGTGCCTGGCCGCACTTCCTGCGCGCACGGCCGACAACGTCACCTGCTGCCTGGGTGCTGTGCACACCTGGCCGTACGGACTGCCCGTATGGTCAGCCGGCGGCTGCCGCGTTCGCCGTTTTTCTATTCCCGTTATTATTTTCTACCCCATTTTTCTAAGAAACAAAGAAAACCAAGATTTCATGCAAAATTAATACGATGAACCCATAATATTTACGCCATGCTTCAAATGTAAATAAAAGCAACATAAATCATGGTTTACACGTATAGCACAATAAAACTAGGCCTATACACCGAAGTGAACTATGATATCACTGAAAGCTAGTGTGGATCGTCCCGGCAGGAGCGCGGATGTGGAAGCGCGATGAATATAAAGAATTTGTGGAATTTAAAATATGTTCAAGGGGTGTTCCCTCGAACCTCCTGGCGTTTTGTGTATCTCTTGAATTAAAGAAAATAAAGCATGGATTATGTGTTAGAATAGGTGATCAGAAAGTCAATGGTATTGGTTGTTTTGAGAACCATTCACCAATCTTTGAACAAGTAATATTATCTTAATGAAAGTAGTAAGGATTAATAGGCATAAGTTTGTTGTACTTACTGCTTGCATCGTTTTGATGTCACAACAAACGCCCACAGACTGAAATCACATTTTGAGAAATTGGAACTACGCTTGGAGGTAGGTTCATGAAATCAGTTTCTCGAATCGGTTTGAAATACTCCAAGTCAAGAAATCTCGAGACAGGGTATCGAGAATCCATTTGAGGCTTTCACTAAGCATCTGCAGTCGCATTTCATCGACAAGTGACGAGACTCATCCATGCAGTGTTAGTGGGTCAGCTAGCTAGGTGGCTGCTGAATGAGGTGACGTGAGAGAATCGTCATATGGAAGCCACACGGGCATTAGTCGGTATGACTCGTATTCCCGATTTTGGTAGTACAGGATTAGTTCTCGGACTTAAGGATCACGGCGGTCGCTTACATACTAAGGCTGTATCTTGGATCTGGTGAGATTTGACCGTGTAGTATGACATGGTCATCATAAGCCTTGTCCAGTGCAGTCGGAGTATGTATGGACGGTGGATTCCAAGATAGGATATGACAACGAGATCTCCTATGCACTCTGAGATGGTTTAAACTCATAAAGTCTATGGCCATAACACTTGATTGAGTGCGAAAGGATTTCCTACATCGAGTTAAACCTATCTCAAGCATTAAACATAGATGCCTGGGTCAAGGATGGGAACCGACATCCTAATTCCATGCCCTAGACTAAAGGCCGAAGACAGGCGACAATAGGACCATACCCGTACGTAACGAGGGAAAGTAGGACAGTACCTGCATGTAACTTGGAGCCTAAATGTTCACAGCAAATATTCACCTGGTTTCTAGTGCCATGGATCGTTGTTAGATGGCCACTCATGGTAATGGACTCCTTTGGTTATGAAATAACAAGAAGTAGGTCCAAGTCTAGCTGAAAGGTGAACCTAAAGAATCACACCTGCTACACCAAATGAAAGGGAATTAATTTGAAATTAATTCTGCGAGAAGGTTTAATTTAATGGGATTAAATTATACTTCTTGGAGATTCAAGCCTCGATGGATTATTTGGAATAATCGGGCTTGAATTCATAAATTAGATTTATGGATTTTATAAAGCATGGGCTTCCCTTTTAATTAAATTAAAAGGGTGAATTAATTAATGGGCTTGGTATATTAAATAGGGTTTAATATAAAGTCCATGTGACTATTTAATTTAGAATTAAATAAAGTCCATTCCATTAATTAATTGATGGCCTTGGTATATTTAATAGGATTTAATATAAAGTCCATGTGACTATTTAATTTAGAATTAAATCGGCCCATTCCATAAAGCCCATTAAAATGAATGGACAAGATTTGATCTAGAGATTGATGAGATGAAGGGCCATGATTAATTTGACTTAATCAAAGCCTAGATTGACTAGGATTTGACTAGGTCAAAATCCTAGTCAAGTGTGCCTCTTTAGAAGAGGTTGAATAGGAATAGAAAAATCTATTTTTCTATAAATACTCAAAAAACACACACATACACCTACTAATCTCTACAACTCTCATCTCACAATTCTCTCGCAAGAAATTTTCGTCCACCCTCTCTCATACTCTCCAAGATTTCTACTTTGTTCTTCTTGATTTATTCAAGCTAGAACATAAGAGACGTCGATTGCGTTAATTGATAGCGTGTATCGATGTCTCTTCTCCCCAAACGATTTCTCACTAGTACAAAGGGTTCGTTGCTTTTCGGTGTAGCGAGTGAGATATTTTAGAGGGTCTGTTCTTTGAGATCTTGGTGCGAAACGGGGAACAATGCATGTAGCCGAACGAAGACAAAACTACAACCGGGTAGGTCCTTTAATTGTGTTTTTCGATTCAAATTCTATGGCCTCCATGTTGTGTTTTATTGAACATGAGATACACCGAACGCCCGGAAAAAATTAAGGGCACACCCCTTGATCCGGTTATGTATGTGATGATGCTTTAAATTTCATTTAATTATGCTTTGTAATTTTATTATGCAATCTTTCGCGCTTCTACTATTCGCGTTCATCTCCCGTGCCGATCCGATAAACGTTGCAGTGGTATCAGAGCCTAGTTTGGTGTATAGGCCTAGAATTCTATGTTCTTTGTGCGTTTAAGCATGATCAACGTGTTTTAATTTATGTTGGAAGCATGTTTTGCGTAGATCTTGATTGGCGTTTAATTTTGCATGGGATTTTGGATCATAGATTTCTTGAATATATATGTACATGTTCTTGGGTTGAATTTATCTTGTGGTTCAGAAATAGCATGAAAATTCGAAAAAGAGTGAAAAAACGGCGAACTAGCAGCAGCAGCACGCTGGCCACCCGCACAGGGGCGGACAGTGCACGACAGGCGTAGCTGTCTGCGCTGGATGTGCGCGCGCGCGCCTGGCGGACCGGTTGTGCCGTTTTCCGTTTCTCTCCCATTTTTGGCTCATTTTTCAAAACTATTTTTACTGGATTATTTTTATGTTATTTTCTGTGTTATTCTGAACCCTTTGACTTGGAATATTTATTTTTTGAGATTTGGAATTTCCTAAAATAAATGATGCTTGGTTGATGAGGAAAAGGTTTCCTAACAAGATTTAATTCTTGCAATTGTTGCACCGATGATCAAGATTTAAATGTAAAATTTCGCAATAATTTCTACATGTTATGATGTTGGACATCATGGTTATTTTATGGCATGAGCATGAGTAGATCTTGACATGTATTAATATTGCACAAATATTGGATTTTGAGATTCTTGAATATATGGGCATATTCTTGAATTGATGGTTTTTGTGTTTTAGAAAGTTAATTGCAAGAAAACATTTAAACATGAAAAATGGTGGCTGTCGGAAGGGAGGCTGCACAGCAGCCAGCAGAGCGCGCACCTGAGCGCGAGCAGGGGAGGGCCCGTGCGCGCAGGCTGCTTGTGCTTGGCCGATCGTGCTGGACCGTTTTCTGGTTTTTTTTTTCGTTGTTTTCGTGTGTTTTCAGAAAATTTGATTTTTCTGTATCATTCTCGGAATTTTTTGAACTAATTAACTTGGGGCATTTTAATTTTCATTGAGATTTTATATTTTATAGAATTAATATGGCCTTGTTAATTATGGTGCCTCTTTGCATCTTTTTTCTCTCCATCTCTTCTAGTCGCCTTGGAATAATAAGGCTTTCTCTCTCCCTCCTAATGTACTCCCCCCAACTGTTGATTGGGTTTTTCTTATTTTATGATGTAATGAGAACAGAATTAGTGGTGAGGTTTTACTTTTTGTAAATAAAAGCTGCAAAAGAAGAGAAGCCCAAGGTGTTGGGTGTTGGAGGCCCATGGAGGAAGCCATCAGGTGGCCCACGGAGGATCCATGGAGAAGAAGTCCGGTGTAGGCCCACGATGGAGAGCCCAAGAAGATGAAGAGGACTTACAAGGCCCATTGCATGTAATGGATTATTAAAATCTTGTAATAGCACAGGGTCTACCCTTAGATTGACCCTAGATCCACTGCGAGCTCAGTGGGTCGCATAGGTTTGGGCTTGTGATCATCCTACAGGGGCGTGCTAGGTTTTATTTTGCATACGATGCGTTTTATATGCTTATGAGTATTCTATATGGTTATGTATGTTTACATTCATGCTTAGAATATTTATGCTATAACACATGCAAAACACTTAATATGTGATGAGGTCTCGTTCTATCAAAACTCTCACTTGGTTGAACCAAGTTGAATATAGACCCTTAATAAATGGACTAGGACTCTAGGAGTTTGTCCAAGCCTTCCATCCATGGCAAAGTGAGGAAGCTAGTTTCAGTCGATAGCGTGGTCTCACGAGTCGTGGCATGATTATCATGCTTAAAAGAAACTGCAATTTGTCATGAACGAGGAGTACACTCCTGTTGCCTGTCTCACGAGTCGTGGGGTTAGCACTGAGTCTATGAATCGGTTGATTGGATTGGGTCTAACGCCCGAATAACGTGATTCACTTGGAGACCTCGGGATCACGTAAAAGGGTGAGGCAGTTATCTAGGGAATCTCGTGGAACGAGAATGGTATGGAATACCTCCCACAGGTTGTTTCCCATGCGAATCGTAAAAGCGGCGTATGGGAGAGATCACTGTGGATCCTGAGCCCACTAGGAAAGCTTTTCCTGAAAACAACGTTTGAGAGTGCCGTGTTTTCGTAGAAATAGTGGGAGAGGTTAAGGACTAAAGACCAAGACTTAACCTAAATATTACTTCATTCTGCTTATTATTTTCTGCTTTATATATTGTGAATGTCTAAGTAGCCACCAAACACATTACTAAGAGGCTTATTAAATAGGAACCAACTATACGAATTGACTGCGAAATCTTAAGATGGTCTTAGATTTTCAGAACCTTAACTCACATACCGGATGAGGACGTTCCTCAGCCCTTGCCGGAGGGTTGACAACTAAAGTAATGCTTCGCGTTCAAAAGTTGAAGGACGACCACTGACAAGTAGGATATAATGATGTTGGCTCCACTATGCTTCATTTGCATCATGTCTATATGGTCCCGGACCAGCATGTAGGGTATAATGCAACGAAGGCATTTTTGAAGTTAAGATGATGGAAGGGACGTCTGTACAAAGAACATGGAGTGATGATGCAATCCTTAGTGGAGAAGCTCAAAAGATCTCCACGGCAGTCTTGAAATAGAGACGTACATGGACATGATCCTTCAGTCTCTTCCTTCCTCCTATGAACCATTAATTATCAAACATGAACGAGCTTAGAAAAGATCTTCATAGGTTGGTAATTATGTTGGTCTAGTACGAGGCAACAATTGCAAAATCTGCGCCGTCGGTACTAGTAGGAGAGGCTTCAACCTCCATAGGGAAAGGCAAGGGTGCCATACGGCAAAAGAGGAAGAACGGTATGGTGATATCAATTATTACGCACTTCAAGTATTATTCCTTTACAACACAAGGTGGAGGTAAAGGAAAGAGCAAAAGGTTCAGTAGTCAAGTTCATAGATTTCTAAGAACGTAAGCATTCACTGCCGTAAAGAGGGCCATTGGAAAAGGTAGCATCCTAAACCCCTCTCCAATGTAGGTAAAATTTGATAATGAGTATTGACATGATCACTTTTACTCTATTTGGTATTTGATACCATTCCTGTCACTAATCTACGGGTGGTTTGCAGAAAGTGATAAGGATTTAAAAGCCAAGAACAAGTTCTAGGATTCAACAATGGCAAGGTCCATTGCTGAAAAGGAATAGAGACTTGTTAGGCCTATAATCGTGATCATGTTAGGATAGTTTATAGGAATTATGTAACCTAACATGATCAAAAGTATGTCTCTTTGTTGGACAAAGGTTTTATTTCATACATATTTGATCAACAAAATTATTGAATATTGATTCATGTTCGCTAGTGTTTGCACGTAAATTCCTAGAATACCATCCCATAAAAGGTTTATGGATACTCAAATTCAAATGATCTAAATGGAGACTAACTGAAAGATTTGGCATCTACAACAGCTAGGACGTTTCCTCTCATTAAAGATAAGTAAATCGGAAAGTTCGATGAATCTAGAAATAGATGATTCGAATCGACTAAATTTACAAGTCTTTTCTGAAGAAGATAGTTCGAAAGCTCCTTGTGGGACAAAGTAGGCTTGCAAAATAG
The DNA here is from genome assembly GCA_034509735.1 of Sesamum alatum. Lineage (NCBI taxonomy): Eukaryota > Viridiplantae > Streptophyta > Magnoliopsida > Lamiales > Pedaliaceae > Sesamum > Sesamum alatum. Next base: position 6,506,760 of record JACGWO010000007.1, on the reverse strand, counting down.
TCTATTGGAAGGGATCCAATAAGACAACTGTAGGTTACTAATACACAAAACCATCAGAGGGTCCAAAAGTCTAAAGGTCCCATAGGAGGTTTGGGAATTAGACTTGAGGTGGTGAACCATAAATGGTCGCAAAATTAAACCTATTTCAATAGGATCGAAAAGGTCGTGTATTTAGTGGGAGCTCTTGAGCATCCAAGTTGAGAATGGAATTCTCAATGAAACGTTTCCTGTAAAGGCCAAGTATGACGGTCTCTAATAAAGGGAACGATCGAGCCTCGTTGGACGAAGATCGATCGAAGTTTCACCAAATTACCTTAGCCCGTGAAGATATAGACTTGAAAATTACCAACGTAAGCAACGTGGCACTTTGCTAGGAGTCATGCACAAGGTGCCATGGTTTGGCAAGCCTGTGTCCCGACAAAGTCCTTGAGCATGTAGAAGGATCCTACATACGTCAAGGGACTAGTGGGAGACAAATTAGACTCGGTGTCTGATTTGTACAAGTTTACGGCAGAACAATGCTAACATTGCTTATAATCACATTTCTTACTTAAACTGATCATATTCCAGTCCTCTTAAGAACAAACCCGAATGTTGTAGAGGTACGAGTGATCGAGATATGTTCAGTCAAATTTGGATAATGATCCAAATGACCTGTGGAACGTGATGTTGACATCATAGTGGGATTTATGGAGAGGAGCCATAGAATCCGCTAGGAACTTCAAACAAGGTTTACCGCATAACTGGAAGTATGACTTGGTCTTAAACGAGTTGTTCGAGACTCAGTCATGGTAAGACTGATGAGAAAACTTAGATACTATGAATAAAGCACCAAGCCATTCAATACTTAGTCACGGTGGACTAATAAGAAAGTTTGGATGTTAAGTATCCCCTACGTCTTAACCCTAGGCAAACATACAATATGTTTACTCATGCATAGGAACTTATGTTAAGTATGCTTCTTGCATGACTCAACAGAAATCGGTAATACACTGAAAGGTTGAAGTCAATCAAGAACGATCCTTAGTACCTGAATAAGGACTAAAGATGTGTTCATGATGCACCGTCTGTTGAGAGTTGTTTTGGAAGGCTAAAGTGATACTAGTTTCCAGAGCATAGTGATACCAATCTCAAAGGTATGCACAGTCAGGCCCAATGACGATTGCATTGGATAGTGGTCATGGATGAAGACCGCGTCCAAAAGGATGGGCGTGGCGACTAGCACGGCATCCATGTTCGCCTATATGGCAGGACAACTTGGCTATGGGAGTATTGGCACGAGATCTCATCAACAAGATCACGAAAATATTCTTAGACAACCACCATCTCCAGGAGGTGATGGTGGATTGTAGTAACACAGTTAGACCGTATTGCTTCGGCAAGGAAATATAAGCGGACTCACCAGACCTTAGTTGGTATCATAGATTACTCATACTCAGAGGATTCTGAACAAAGTGGGTAATTGACTTAATGGTCAAGTGGGAGATTGTTAGAATAGGTGACAAAAAAGTCCATGGTATTGGCTGTTTTGAGAACCATTCACCAATCTTTGAACAAGTAATATTATGTTAATGAATGTAGTAAGGATTCATAGGCATAAGTTTGTTGTACTTACTACTTGCATCATTTCGATGTCACAACAAACGCCTACAGACTGAAATCACATTTCGGAAATTGAACTATGCTGGAGGTAGGTTCATGAAATAAGTTTCTCGGATCGGTCTGAAATACTCCAAGTCAAGGAATCTCGAGACAAGGCATCGAGAATCCATTTGAGACTTTCACTAAGCATCTGCAGTTGCATTTCATCGACAAGTGACGAGGCACGTCCATGCAGTGTTAGCGGGTCAGCCAGCTAGGTGGCTATTGACTGAGGTGACTCGGGGGAATCGTCATATGGAAGCCACACGGGCATTAGTCGGTATGACTCGTATTCCCGGTTTCAATAGTACGGGATTAGTCCTCGGACTTGAGGATCATGGCAGTTGCTTACATACTAAGGTTGTATCTTGGATCTGGTGAGATTTGACCGCGTAGTATGACATGGTCATCATAAGCCTTGTCCAGTGCAGTAGAAGTATGTAAGGACGGTGGATTCCAAGATAGGATCTGTCCCATGTGAAAAGGATATGACAACAAGATCTCCTATGCTCTCTGAGATGGTTTAAACTCACAAAGTCTATGGCCATAACACTTGATTGAGTGGGAAAGGATTTCTTACGTCGATTTCAACCTATCTCAAGCCTTAAGCATAGATGCCTAAGTCAAAGATGGGAACCGACATCCTAATTCGATGCCCTAGACTAAAGCGGAGACAGACGACCGTAGGACCGTACCTGCATATAACTCGTAGCCTAAATGTTCAACACTAATATTCACCTAGTCTCTAGTGCCATGGATCGTTGCTAGATGGCCCCATGGTAACGGACTACTTTGGTTATGAAATAACAAGAAGTAGGTCCAAGTCTAGCTGAAAGGTGAACCTAAAAAGTCACACCCGCTACACCAAATGAAAGGGAATTAATTTTGAATTAATTTCGGGAGAAGGTTTAATTTAATGGGATTAAATTATACTTTTTGGAGATTCAAGCCTCGATGGATTATTTGGAATAATCGGGCTTGATTTCATAAATTAGATTTATGGATTTTATAAAGCGTGGGCTTCCCTTTTAATTAAATTAAAAGGGTGAATTAATTAATGAGCTTGGTATATTAAATAGGGTTTAATATAAAGTCCATGGGACTATTTAATTTAGAATTAAATAAAGTCCATTCCATTAATTAATTAATGGGCTTGGTATATTAAATAGGATTTAATATAAAGTCCATGGGACTATTTAATTTAGAATTAAATAGGCCCATTCCATAAAACCCATCAAAATGGATTGACAAGATTTGATCTAGAGATTGATGATATGAAGGGCCTTGATTAATTTGACATAATCAAAGCCTAGATTGACTAGGATTTGACTAGGTCAAAATCCTAGTCAAGTGTGCCTTTTTAGAAGAGGTTGAGTAGGAATAGGAAAATTTATTTTTCTATAAATACTCAAAAACACACACATACATCTACTAATCTCTACAACTCTCATCTCACAATTCTCTCTCCAGAATTTTCGTCCACCCTCTCTCATACTCTCCAAGATTTCTACTTTGTTCTTCTTGATTTATTAAAGCTAGAACACAAGAGACGTCGATAGCATTAATTGATAGCGTGTATCGATGTCTCTTCTCCCCAAATGATTTCTTGCTAACACAAAGGGTTCGTTGCTTTCCGTGTAGCGAGTGAGATGATTTAGAGGGTCTTCTTTGAGATATTGGTGCAAAACGGGGAACAATACATGTAGCCGAACGAAGATAAAACTACAACCGGGTAGGTCCTTCAATTGTGTTTTTCGTTCAAATTCTATGGCCTCCATGTTGTGTTTTATTGGACATGAGATACACCGAACGCCCGGGAGAATCAAGGGCATACCCCTTGATCCGGTTATGTATGTGATGCATGCTTTAAATTTTATTTAATTATTCTTTGCAATTTTATTATGCAATCTTTCGCGCTTCCGCTATTCGCGTTAATCTCCCGGCCGATCCGATAAACATATCATTATGGTGGCCATAGGTTTGCAACAAAGAAAGACGCCAAGAACATTGACATACCCCAGTTGTAGTTTTCTCTTCGTACCACTACATGCGTTGTTCCACGTTTTACCACCTAGATTCCAAGTTAGGAAACCCTCTAAATCATCCACGCAATCCTACCGAATCTTGATTCCACGTACTAGCAAGAAATCAAGAGAATTAGGAAGGACAAATCGACCAAGCGTTATTAATTAACGTGATCAATCCGTCTAGTGTCGACTTTGTATCAAAACAAGAACTAGGCTTTTCTTGGAGAAAAGAGGAGGGAAGGACGAGAGAGAGAGGGGATGGTCGGCGTGTGTGTTTGTGAGTGTGCTCATAAGATGATCGCCTTGTGTAAGGGTGCATTTAAGAGTATTTATAGAAGAGGAATACTCATATTCTTCTTCAAACTCTAATTAAGAGGCACACATTGACTATGACTTTGACCTAGTCAAATCCTAGTCAATTTAGGTTAGACTTAGTCAAACTATCTTGGCCTTCTATCTTTCTTCTTTAATCTCATCCGTTCCCATCACCTTGATGAATAATTTTATGGAATAATTTAAATCCTATTAAAATAATCCTTAGGGCTTTAAATAATTAAATTAAATAATCATTTTTAAGCCATTTCCTCATTTCTAATAAATCTTATTTATTAGCTAACTCCATTTAATCTAATTAAAGGAATTAATAATCCAAGAAAAGGGGAACCAATCTAATTAAATTGTTTCACCTCCCAGGATTAATTCTAAATTACGCTTCCAGTGTTCCCTTTATTAAAGGAAATTTCTGCTTCATCAAGGTTCAAATATTTTGCCTTAGGTCTATTGTATTAGTATGTCTGTCTTTTCTTGCTTTCTATAGGGGGAATTTTTGAATAATTATTAGACAGATATGGCACTATAACGCTATTCTTCCTCCTTCCCCGCTTAGGCCTTAGGGCTTAGGACAGTAGCGGTTAAGACTCCCGCAAGGTAGCAAAAGAAGGAGCAGCAGTGGAAATCACAGTAGTTGTAGCAAAATCATTGGCACGCTAGACCCCTTCTCTTTTTAGAGAATAGCAGCGTTTTTTTCTTCCTTTACAAGACCTTCAACGTGTCACTTCAGATTCAAACATTGATTGGTCTTTTCGGGTAGCAGCTTCACACGGCACCTAGGAAGCTGAGCAATTGTCAGAAGAGTAGTTAATAGGTCACCTGGTAATAGAATTCAGTGAACACGGGATAAGAGACTGTTGCAGCGAAAGATTCCGCCGTAGAGGAGCCGACCTTTAAACTATAGTGATAATGGCCTCTTCCTCCTAATCCCTTTGTTACCGACGGATTGTGTGTTACTCTTTAGGTTCACCCTTAGCTAGACTTGGCCGAATTTCCAATAATCTCATGAAGGAATTGGTCCGTCACTATGGGTACCGTCTAGCAACGGTCCATGGCACTAGAGACTAGGTGAATATTATGGTGTGAGCATTTAGGCTCTTTAATACATTTATCCTCTAGTCTACTATCTCACATCTATAGTCTAGGGTATGGACCTTCAGGACGTCGTACCCATTCTTGACTTTAGCTTTGGCTCGTCCACACTAAACTTCACAGGGAACCCATCGCACTGTCCAGTCACTATGGCCACAGATTTATGGAGGACGAGTCTCAGAGTATAAGTGAAACATTATTATCAACCCTTTTGACAGGAGATGGATCCTCTCTTAGGACCTACTTCCTACACTACACATCTTGACTGCACTAGATAGGGCTTATGACAACTGAGTCTCTCGACTTGGTATCCTCTTGCCAAACCTAAGACACAGGCATGATGTGTATGTGAGCACAGTAGTCCCTCAAGTCCAAGGATCAAACCCGCACTGTCGGAACCGAAAATGCAAGTCATACCGACTGACCCTACTCAAGGTCCCCATATGACGATTCCCACAAGTCACCTCAGTCAGCTGGCACCTAGCTGGCTGACCCACTAATCTTGCATAAAGACCCTCGTCACTTATGGATGAAATGCGACTGCAATCGCTTAATGCAAGTCTCAGACGAACTCTCGATACCCTATCTCGAGGTCCTTTGACTTGGAGCATTTCAAGCCGATCTACAAAAACTGATTTCATGACCTGCCATCCTATGCACAGTCCAGTTTCTTTAATTGATTTTTCGGTCTGTGGGATTTGCTTGTGCATCGAACAGTTTGTAATATAAAGCAGTAAGTGAACACGAACAAAGTATTCATGCCATATGAATATCACTTTCTTATTCATAATATTTATTAAAACACCAAAACTGTCAGACATAGGTTACATAAGCCCAATCAGATTAGCTTCACTGGCAACCTATTCTAACATTTGCACTAGTTCGCCAGCAGCCGGAAACATTACAAGACTTCTCTCAGCTTACTCGCAGTGAAACAGAAAGATGTTGAGTCCCTAAGTGACTATTTACATAGATTTCAATGCGCAGCCTTGGAGGTACGACGGCACCCAGAAAGTCAAAGCCTATGCCTTCTCTCAGGGGTTGGTGGATGGGGACATCTTCAAGTCCTTGGCTAAAAAGCCTGCCTTAGATTTTCATAGCCTCTTTGGCTAGGGCAGCCAAGTACATCAACATGGAGGAAGCTCGGTCATCTAAGAGGGAAAGCCGGGGGAGAAGAAAACAAAAAAAGAAGGATCGACCAACAAAGCAAGGGTTGAACCTCGAGACAGGAAGTTCCCCTCGCAAAGTGGCATTCCCATTTACACACCCTTGAACGCCCCCATTTCCAGTCTCTCTTGGCGGTAGAGGGTAGGGGATTGCTACACAGCCCCTGAGGAGCAACGGAAGGGCCTATGCGGTCCAAATCCGACAAGTTTTGCCGATTCCATAATGACTACGACCATACCACGAATGAATGTCGCCATCTCAAGAGTGAGATAGAGCGGCTGGTACAGAAGGGATATCTGCAGGAGTTTGTATGTCGGGAGAAGTCCAAGGGCACGGGGCCCCACCAAAAGAACGGATGTCGGTAAAGGCAAGGATCCCCAAGAGAGGGGGGAAGAATCCCCTCAGCCCGAGCCACGTAAACAAGGTCCCGTGGGAGGCCCGGAGGAGGAAAACGCTCCTTGTAAGGGAGTGATACGTATGATTTCTAGTGGCCCCTTGGGGGGGAGGGGACTCACATGGAGCTCGGAAAAACACAGGTGAAGGGAGCTGGAAGGAGGCTTTGTAGAAGGGTATGGAAGGTTGAGGCCCGCTCAGCGCCCCAATCATTCAATTCTCCCCCGTGAGGGGACATCCGCGAGTCTCCCTCACAACGATGCCCTGGTTGTGACCACCATGATAGCTAATTATGAAGTCAGTTGAATCTTCGTGAACTCGGGGAGGTCCACGAACATTCTGTTTGGAGAAGCCTACGACCAGATGCAACTGGGAAAGATTCCCCTCGAAAGGGTGGCTACCTCCCTGTATGGCTTTGTAGGGGAGAGGGTCCACCCCTGGGGAGCGATCACCTTGCCACTATCCCTGGGTAGAGATCCCTTCTAGAGAACGTGCCTAATTAAATTTCTGGTTGTGGATACCCCCTCGGCCTATAACGTGATCCTTGGAAGACCCACTCTCAACACCTTTCAGGCCACTCATTTGAACTCACCATATGAAGATCAATTCCAGGTGTTTGGAGGGAGTGGGTGAGGTAGAAGGTGATCAACTGTAGTCCGGAAATGCTATGTGGAGGTCGTCCGTAAAAGGACGAAAGAAAAGTGCCCCTGAGTTGCCCTCGGGCGAGACCTCCAAGCCCCAAGGGCCTGGAGCGGTTACCGGGCGAGGCCGAACTAGGCCCTCGCAGAGACAAGTTCGGCTAGAGAAGGAGATCCCGCTAAGGTCTCTCCCAGCAGATGAACTCCTTGTTGTGAAAATTGGACCCTCATACCCCAGAAAAGACCACGCGGGTATGCACTCAATTAACTGACAATCTTCAGGAGGAGCTCATATGCTGCCTTGAAAAGAACATAGATATCTTCTCCTGGTCCCCTCATGACTTGGAAGGTATCGATTCGGAAGTCATCATTCATCATCTTAACATTGATCCAATAAGGAAGCTCGTCAAACAGCAGAAGAGGCATTTCGACCCCGACAAAGATCAGATAATTTACATGGAAGTAGATTAATTGTTGTATGCTGGACACATACGAGAGATTTCAATTTCCTGAATGGTTGTCAAATGTGGTGTTACTCCCAATCCTTGGGGGGGAAATGGAGGATGTGCGTGGAATTCAGGGACCTTAACAAGGCAGGTCCTAAAGATTTTTACCCTTTGCCTCACATCGATCAGCTGGTCGACTCCACCTCTAGGTGTGAGCTATTAAGTATGATGGACGCCTCTCAGGGGTATCATCAGATTATGTTGGCCCACGAGGATCATAAGCGGGTTAGTTTCATCACCTCAGCGGGCACTTTTTGTTATATTGCCATGCCTTTCGGGCTTAAGAATGTTGGAGCTACATACCAGCGTCTGGTAGACAAATATTTTGGAGAAAATAGGGAGGAACATGGAGGTATAACGTGGACGACATGTTCATCAAAAGTAAGAAGGCTTAGGACCACATCACGGACCTAGAAGAAACTTTTAGTGTCCTCAGAACGTATAGGCTAAGGTTAAATCCAGCGAAATGTGCTTTTGAAGTAAAAGGAGGACGGTTCCTGGGCTTCATGATAACCGAAAAGGGAATCAAAGCCAATCCCCTCAAAATTAAGGCGTAGACATGAAGGCTCCTACCAACATCAACGAAGTGCAGCGGCTCATAGGAAGTATAATAGCCCTTAGTCGTTCCATCGCTAGGTCAGCAGAAAAGAGCCTCCCGTTTTCAAAGTACTAAGAAAGGCCAAACACTTTAAATGGGGGAAGGGGCTAGTGTGATACAGCCTTTGAGGAACTCAAGAAGTACCTCGCCAAGCTCCCCTCCTGGTCAAGCCAGCGCCAGGGGACACCTTATACGTCTACCTTGTTGCCTCAGCTCAGGCAGTAAGTTCCGTGCTTCTAAGTGAAGAAGATGGCAAGCAGATGCCTATATATTATGTTAGCAAGGTCCTCAATGGGGCAGAAGGGCGATATACTGATGTGGGAAAAATTTGCAATGGTCATCACCCCCCATAGACTGATGCCTTATTTCCTGTCACACCCTATAGGGGTACGTACTAATCAACCCCTTAAGCAAGTCCTGGGGAAGTCGGACACTTCTAGACGTTTGATCAAATGGGCTATAGAATTAGGCGAGCATGACATAGCATATCTCCCCCGTACCACAATCAGTACCCAGGCCTTGACAGACTTCATGTCCGAAACAGCCTTTGCACCCCCTAAAAGGAGAAGCTGGTTTTTACATATAAACGGATCAGCCACAACGCAAGGCAGCGGAGTAGGCTTAGTCATCACCCCACCTAAGGGGGTGGACATGGAATTCGCCGTAAATTTGGGTTCAAGGCTTGTAATAACGAGGCTGAGTATGAAGTCCTGGCTCTAGGGATGAAGATGGCTTGGGAAATAGGAGCAAGGCAGCTCATCGCATACTCTGACTCCCAGCTCATCGTAAAACAAGTAGAAAGAAGTTACGAGGCTAAGGAAGATACTATGAAGCATACTTGTGGAGGATAGAGGAATGAAAGTCGAACTTTGATGACTTCAAACTCATCCAAATTTTGAGGGAAGAAAATAATAAGGCAGACTACCTGTCTAAACTAGCCAGCGCCCTAGAAGATTTCAAAACACGACAAATAACTATCCAATGCCTCCCCCAGGGAGATTCCTCCTCAGAGATTCATGTAGTGACCCAAACGGAAGATTGGAGGCTGGCCCTTCGGGCTTGGTTGGAACAGGGTAGTCTCCCAAAGGACCAATGGGAAGCGGCTCGGTTAAAGACATAGCCAACAGATTTCTTTTACAAGGAGATACCTTATATAAGAAGTCCTTTCAACACCCATTGTTGAGATGTCTCTCCCAGGAGGAGGGGTTGCATGTCTTAAAAGAAATCCACGAAGGGTGTTGTGGCTCGCACATAGGGTGCTAGCGCTCGCAAATAAAGCCCTGAGGGGGTGGATACTTTTGGCCAACCTTGAGGCAAGATTCTGAATCCTTGGTCAGGAGATGTGATAAGTATCAGAGGCATGCCTCCCTCATACATCGACCAACGGAGCCGTTATCTACGTTGTTGGCTCTTTGTCCCTTCGCTCAGTAGGGGATGGACCTAGTAGGGCCCTTCCCTCTGGCACCTGGCCAGAAGAAGTTTTTACTGGTAGCCATTAACTACTTTACCAAGTAGGTAGAGGTAGAACCCCTTGCACGTATCACTGAGGGGAAAGTTATGAAATTCATTTGGAGAAATATAATCTGCTGCTTTGGGATCCCCCGACAAAGGCAGGTAGTTCCAATGGCAGAAGATACAAGATTGGTGTAGGAATATGCGAATCAAGCAAAGGTTTACAACTGTCGCACACCCTCAAGCTAATGGCCAAGTAGAAGTCACTAATAGGACTCTAGTCTAGGAAATCAAAAAAGGCTGGGGGAAATTGGGTGGAAGAATTATCCAGTGTCCTATGGGCCTATTGCACCACCACCAGAAATCCTACGAGGGAAAGCCCATTATCCTTAGTGTATGGAATGGATGCAGTAATCCCAGCCGAACTAGGCATGCCCTCACACAGGATCTTATGCTAGTCCAGGGAAGACAACAATCACTTACTCATGGAAAATCTGGACCTCATAGAAGAACTACGAGAAAAAAGTGTTCATTCGAATGCAGAGTGTAAGAGCCTGATGATCAAAGCTCACAATCGATTTCTCAAGCCTCGGACGTTGGTGACTTGTCCTCCAGAAAGTGGAGGCGTCTAAACCTGTACGGAAGTTAGATCCTACCTCGGAAGGACCATATAAGGTGACGTGTGTATTTGGCCGAGGGCGTATGAGCTGGAGGACGCAGAAGGACTCCCTTTCCCTCGACCCTCGAATATCTAGAATCTTAAGAAATTTTATACATAAAGTTCCCTCAGCGGGGCTCCCTCTCAAAAATCAAGGCTCCCTCAGCAGAGCCCCTCTTAAGATAAGTCCCCTCAGCAGGGCTCTTCCTCAAAATCAAGGCTCCCTTAGCAGAGCCCCTCTTAGAATAAGTCCCCTTCACGGGGCCTCCTCGAAACCAAAGGGTTCCCCAAACAAAACTCTCTCTAAAGGAATAAAGCTTTACAGCAAGGGATTCCTTAGTATCCAACCTTCCTAAAGATGGAATTCCCTAGACCACGGAAAGCCGCCTTTTTCTTCAGGTATTTTAATATTGTTAGTATTGTCGAAAGAAGGAAGTTCTAAGGAACGAGATTCCTAGCCCTTCTTAAGGTACTTTGTTAAACTTGCATATTTCTTCCTACTTTTGTTCAAGAAAAGCCCCAGAGGCTAAAAAGAAGTCCTGCCCAGAGTGCAGGCACCCATTCTCCCGTTCCTCGAAAAAATAAGCCTTGACTTTACACAGGTATCTGAGAACGCATATAAAAAGCCCTATCACAAAGCACACGCAACCAACTTAGATGCAGAAATGACAAAGTGTTAACTTTGGGGACTTAACTCTTCTCCCACTTGTTTCTAAACTTTGTTATTATGTCACGACATGAAGCTAAGGCGAAACAGACATGCCAATGAAAAGAAAATCAAACTAAAGACAGATATAGGCAGTCAACCTTTAGCAAAGAAGAGCATCCATAAGAGCAGTTGAAAGCAAAGACCTTGGCCAAGTCGGCCAAGGGGCCCAATCATCCAAAAACAAAAATTTAAATTGTTTCATGCCCACATGTGGTGAGGGAAAAAGCCAACAGTTTAAAAGGGTACAGCTCAGTCAGATTGCCCCACAGGCAGGGCCTTTTCCTTCTCTTCCTCTCTCTCAGCGGCAGAGGGGGTGGTCTAAGTAGATATCTCTCCAGGGGCAACAACAACAGCCTCCTGGGCAGGCTCCTTCTTCTTCTCGGGGGCCCCGGCAGGCTTCCTCACCTCCTCTATAACGGTGTCCATGGTCAAGTCCAACTCCTTATCTGAGAGGAAGTGACTAGACATGCCATTTAATAGTTTAAGCATGAGGGTTATGACAGCAAAACAACCTAGTTAGCTTGGTACCTGAGGACTCTTGGGGGGGACTCGGTGCCAGGAGTTGAGGAAGCGAAAGGATCAGGCGCCCAGTCCAAGGTCGCGTCCAAATCCATGAAAGTGGCTCTTCGCCTGAAGAAGGATAGCCCTGGGCAGCGAATTGTTGCTGGCAGGCATTGAAGCCATACTCTAGAAAAGGGCCAGCTATATGCCCCAGCTCCGTCTTATAAATGTCTGACTTCCTGAAATCAGTAAGGGGGGCTCTCCTAGTAAGCCTCCAAGTACGGGCGCCCCTCTGAGGAGTTGGGGAAATCTCTAGAAGCCTATTCCCGGGCCTTGGACAAGGTAGTGGACTGGCTCTCTATCACCACCATTAGATGTTTTTTACTGCTGCTCCATCTTGTCCTCCGCCACTTGAGCCTTGTCCTCAGCTGATCGAGCCAGCTCCTAAGCAGCCTTAGCCTTGCACACTTCCCCTGCCAGGCGCTCCACCTTATCCTCCAGTATTTTCCTCTGACCATCAGAAGGAGGAGGGGACAGGACCTGAGGGCGTGAAAGTAGCTCACCTAATGTCGTGGCTGCCTGAGAAGAAAATGCACATCAACAATCGAAATAAGACGAGAAATAAGAAATAAAGGGTGTAAAGAGTACCCAAGTGTGATACCCTGCTAGAAGCCCTAGCAAATCCTCTCGGGAGGTTGCGGACAAGGGACTCCTGTCCCCGGGAAGCAAAGACCTCTTTAAGAAATCCACGGCCAAGGAGCTGCCTCTGGTTCCCTCACTAGAGATTGGTGGGGGAGGATGCCCCACTCAGGGATTGAACTTTTGACGGCACGGTAAGGAGCTGCTAGTATCTTGAGGGCGAGGGGGAGGGGGCATGGACGGAGCAACTACCCCAAACCGAGTAGACACCTGCAGGGGGGCCACTGAAGAGGAGGCCCCCTTCGCCCGCTTGGAGGAACCTTGAGGGGCCAAGGTCGCCCGCTTCCCTCTAGAATCGATCGAGGATGGCGTCCCTTCAGAAAGACGACTGGGGGTTGTTGCCTGAGGGCTCCCTAAGCCGCCCTGGATGCCACTGCGAAGGTATTTGCTGAACATAATGCGCTTTGCAGAAGACCCAACAAAAATGTCAATACCAAACAGGAGTAAACAGAATTGAAAAGGATATGTGCATGGAATGGCTAAAATAACCAGTGGCTCCTCCAAGGGGACCATACTTGGGCTGGGCCGGAAGTGGAACAAAAGGCTTTCCTCAATGAACCCCCGACAGTCATACGGCCGGGAGTTGAGATCTTCGATGAGGGATGTTATAAGGGGGTCCAGGTCATGAATGGAGTAGAAGACAAGAGGAGGAAGATCGTACAACCAATTAGAAAGGAAGTCCCAGGGGGTAGGAGGAAGCACAAAGAAAAAACTACCCCTCCACAGCTTGGGGGCATTTGGGGCAGGAAGGAAGTTTACCCCTCGAAGGGGGGAAAATGGAAGATGTCGGGCTCTGATTCTTCAGTTGAAAATAGGACAAGAAATCCTGACTGGTGGGGTACAAACCATGAAATTTAAAGACCATCGCAAAACTGGCCAAAAGACGAAAGGAATTTGGGGCTAGTTGATTCAAAGGGGCGCCGAAAGTACGAGCAACGTCTCCATAAAAGTGGGGGATGGGGAAATGGAGACCTGCCTTGAACTGGGCAACAAAAAAAACACAAAGAGTTGAGGGAGGACGATCAGGACGACAATAAGGCGAGGGGACTAAAAGGGTGAAGGTTGGGGGAATGTGAAAATCAGAATAATGAACCCCCCGATCAAAGCCCGAAGGGAGGAAGAGACACCATCCAGGAGGATAGGGCTATTGTCCCTCACCCCCTCTCCACCGGAAAAAAGAGGCTCTGCCTCCGCGCTAGGAGAGGAGTCTACCACCTCATCCTCGTTACCAGTGGAGTCCTCACTGTTAGAATAGGTGACCATGAAGCCAATCTGATTGGGCTAATGTAACCTATGTCTGAACAATTTCAAAGTTTTAATAAATTACAATAAATAAGAAAGTGATATCCATTTGGCTTATACTTTATCTGTGTTCACTTTACTGCTTTATTATAACTGTTCACTGCACAAGCAAAGCCCACAGACTGAAATCACATTCCAAGAAACTAGAACTACGCATTGGATGGTAGGTTCATGAAATCATGTTCTCCGGATCAGTCTGAAATACTCCAAGTCATGGAATCTCGAGATAGGGCATCGAGAATCCATTTGAGACTTGCACTAAGCATCTGCAGTCGCATTTCATCGACAAGTGATGAGGCTTGTCCATGTAGTGTTAGTAGGTCAGCCAGCTAGGTGGCTGCTGACTGAGGTGACTCGTGGGAACCTTCATATGTAAGACCTTGAGTAGGATCAGTCAGGTATGACCTGAATTCCCGGTTCCAACAGTATAAGTTGATCCTTGGACTTGAGGGATTACTGAGTTCACCTGCACATCGTGCCTGTATCTTAGGTATGGCGAGAGGCTGCCAAGTCGTAGTCACTCGGTAGTCATAAGCCCTATCTAGTACAATCAAGATGTGTAGTGTGACAGTAGATCCCGAGAGATGATCCATCTCCTATCAGAAGGCTGACGGTGATATCTCACTTTACTCCGAGATTCGTCCCTGATAAATCTTTGGCCATAGTAACTGAACAAAAGGGTAGGACCCCTGTGATGTTTAATGAGGACGAGGCAAGGCTTAGGTCAAAAATGGGTACCTACATTTCCATGCCCTAGACTCTAAGTAGTGAGATTGTAGATGGAAGGATAAAAGCACTATAGAGCCTAAATGTTCACACCACATACATTCACCTAGGCTCTAGTGCCATGGACCATTGCTAAACGGCCACCCATGGTAGCGGACGAATTCCTGTCATAGAATGGTTGGGAATTCGACCAAGTCTACCTTAGGGTGAACCTAAAGAGTCACAAACAATCCACACACAAAAGGTATTTAATTTGGAATTAAATTTAGAGAGGTGGAACGATTAAATTGGATTTAATCGGTTCTTTTTTTCTTGGGATGTTGATTCTTTTAAATTGGATTATGAGGAATTAACTGAATAAATAAATTGAATTTATTGGATTAAATTATGTGGGCTTAAAATAAATATTATTATTTATTTTATTTATTTTAAGGCCCCTTCGGTTATTTAAATGGGATTTAAATATTCCATAAAATAAATGGATGGTTGAGATTAAAGAGGAGAGATGGATGGCTAGGATTGGTTTGACCAATCTAAACCTAATTTGACTAGGACTTTGACTAGGTCAAAATCCTAGTCAGATTAAGCTTCTAAAGTTGGAGTTTGAAGAGGAATAGGATTCCTCCTTTATATATAATCCGAGGGTTTCACTTTAGAATGATGATGAAATTCAAGAAACACACACACTTCTCACGCCTCTCTTCCACTTTCTCGGCAACTCCCCTTCTCCCAAGAACAAGTTCTTGATTCTTTGTTTCATACATTGAATCTAAGGAGGATTGATCACGTTAATTCATAACGTTTGGTCGATCCATCCTCTCTAAATATATACACTTGATTTTTTTCTAGCATGAGGATCAAGATACGTGGGCGGATTGCATGTATGATTTAGAAAGTCTCGAATTCGGGATCTTGGTGCAAAACGGGGAACAACGCAAGTAGCAGTTTGAAGACAAAACCATAACCAGGTATGTTATTTCATTTGGCATTCTCGTTTTCTACAACCCTACGGCCTCCATAATTTGCTTGTTTTAATTTAGTCATGAGATACACCGAATGCCCGGGAGGTTCAAGGGAACACCCCTTGAACGTGTTTTTTTAATTCATCTTTGAGCATACTTTAAATTTTGTAAATTTATTTTATCTCGCGTTTCCGCATTCGCGCTCCTCCTGGGACGATCCACACGCCTACCATAGGCTTTCACTCGCCTCCACTAGGAGGCTCGTCCAATAGACGGCGGGGCTCCCTCGCCGCATTACGCATACTCCACCGACGGCCCCCTCCATGTGAGGATAGACCAGAGGTAGGCCCCCCAGAGGTGGCTTGGCCAATATCATCACCTACCCACTTCTCCCCAATCAGGCGAATGGACTCATCAGAGGATGCCATCTTTTCACAGAAGAATTACTAGTTTTTTCCAAAGAAGCACAACCAAGAAGAAATAAAAAAATAAAGCTTAAAGTTGATTAAGGCACTTACAAGGAAGAAAAACAGAAGGCAAGAGGGCAAGGATGAAGTTTTCTCTCTCCAAAATCGTAGGGGGGAAAAGTGAAAGAAAATCAAATCTGTGGAAGTTAAAAGAAAGATGTAAGAGTGGGTTGTTATGGTCACATGAAGGTGCGCCAGGTAACCACTAGGGATTGGGCGGTTATCAACACCCAAAGGTTGGTTTAGCGCATAACTGATCCTGCCTTGGCAGGAGTGTTAGATCACGTGCTCGAAGTACGAAGCGTCTCACATCACAACCGTCAAATCACTTACACAATCTCGCGGTCCGAGAGGGTTGTCCCCTTTCTTAAGAGTTAAGTTTCCCTGGAAGATCAATCCTACTCTCAGAAAGAGGGTCATGGCATCCTACTTCTCAAAGTAGGGGGGACTGAGTGGTATAGTGGATTTACGCAGGCCTGTCTCTAGCCCAATGAAGAAAGCCTCAAAGACACTAGGGCTCCAGCTGGGCCTAGGCTCTGGGGCTCGCGTCTAACGAAGCCCATGACGAATGAGGTGGTGCCTCACCCCCCCAGCCTAAGAAAGGAGGCCCTGGTCGGGGATGATAGACCCAGATCCAATTTCATGGTAGGAAGAACTAAACCCGAGGACACCTGGGCTGTCAGATCCGCTCCGAAAAGCTCACGTCAGCTGCCAACCAAGCAAGATAACCTCCATCTGAGAAATATGCCAAGAGGATTAGCCCTCTCTCCCCTTCGGACTCGGGCAGAAGCTAAAGAAGGCTTGTCCACATTTAGAGAACAAGGAGTCCTCACCCTGGTGGCCTCTAAGACTCCTAATTGCACTAGACTTCTCGGCACGAGGAGTCTCTTACAACTATAAATACCCCATTTCCCTTCTTAGTGGGTAACGACGTTCTGATTCTTCTCAAGCACACTACGCAATTATTTCATGCTACACCTACCACAATTTCACATTCACGCTTATTGTGTTCTCAATTGTTTTACTTTTTATCAAATTACTGACTTGAGCGTCGGAGTGCTAACGTATTTTTTGTAGGTCCTCGTTCCTTGCATCAAGTACCACATACCACCTACGAAGTCCCAAGTCCAATCTTCTTTGATTGAGCAGTTTTCACTCACATCAAGATTTAATGTTAAAATTTTGATAGAACAACGTTCAAAAAACTATTTTACTAGGGAAAAAAATATTCATATGGGAAAAGATGACATAATTTATCTTATAACATAAAATTTTAAACAAATTAAGAAGTGGCCTATGATTTTTTAAACCCGAATAACAATGGAATATTAAAAATCAAATCCAATCAGAAAAAATTGAGAAAATAAAAAAAATATTAATTTGAATGAAATTAAAAACTAACATTATTACTATCAATGAACTAATAAAAAAATATCAAAAAAATATGTTAATGAAAGATATGAATTATAAAAAAAATAATGATTTGACATGATTAATTAAATTAAGAAGTTACTGAATGAGATATACCAAGAGATTGATATACGTTTACTGACAGAGGAGTATATGATTAAAACAAAAATAAATGATTAGTGATTATAAGATAAATATTTTTTTATAAAAAATATTCCTAAAATTTGAATTTGTCTAAAATAAATACAAATTGAATCAGTATCCTAATTTTGATGGTATAATCTAGTATAGATAAACACTACTGCCGAATACAGGATTTTTAAGAAAAATACAAATATAATTTTTATTTTAAATATATGAGATTCTAACCAATGGGATTTTTTCTTAACAATTAAAAAATTCAAAAAAATTATCAAAAAAACTTAGTATTGGGTCAAAATTGACTTAATGGAAGTCAACTATCGTTTTTCTATATATATATATATATATATATATATACAGATCTCTTAACAGAATTATCAATTATTTAAAGAAATGAGTCCTATAGGTCTGAAACTAACTAAAATTTAGACTGTCACAAAAGCCCACGAAGCTCGATTCAAAAATACCAACCATGCAATATCAAACCCAAAAGATAACTACAGAATATAGGAAAAGTAATTAAATTAAATTGATCAATTCTAGAATAAATGAAATGAAATGTAAACAACATTCAACACACATATATATAAGATTATTTGGACAGGCTATTGGAACGGCTTTTTGGGTGATGCAGATAGCCGTTTAAATATGGTCGTTAGACTGAGTGATTATTGAATTGGACCGGCTGGTGGAACGGCTTTTGGGTGACAAAATAGCCGTTGAATTATAGCCATTATATTCGGGCATTATTGGAACGGCCTTTGGAACTAAAGATTATTTTTGTACAATGATCGTACCAATTGCAACGGCCTTTGGACCGGAAACATTGTATTATAATTTTAAATGGTTTTTTACGCGATAACTGGAATGATTCCTCTCATATTTAACGTTGCAAGGACCATGCCTTTGTAGTGGTCTTTGTAACGGTTTTGCCATACTACAAATTTGTAACGCCTTCTGGTAAATTTTGGAACGATTTGGTTTCATTGCTTGATAGGCCATTATAAACTAAAACGAGCCATACAAAAAGGTGTTGCAACTTGTAACAGTTGGTAATTTGTAACTGCTTTATGAACAGCAATAGTTTGGAACGGCTGTTGTAACTATTGCACCATTCCAAAATTAAGAAATTCATATCACCAACTAAATAACATCATCAGAGGCTCCCCGTTCTAAAATTGTTACAAAAACCATTACTTTTGGAACTGTCATGAGGCCATTCCAAAATTGCCATTACAAATTTCATATTTTTTTGTAATGTGAAAAATTGGAAAAAATCTAAAGGATCACACGGCAGTGGTTGAAATGATGGAATAATGATCCAATAGTCATGAGGGGTTGGATTCTCCTCTTGTAGACGATCGAAATGATTGGTAAATCACCCCGTAACTTCAATCAAATCAAAAGTTATGATTGTTTGAAATTCCATCATCAAATCATGCTACCAATGCGCTATACTTTTGTCTTACGCCTATCCAAACACTTATAAAATACATTCGCTTCTTGTTTTACGTCATAACAGATCAACTTTTTATTTCATAAATAATTAGCATAAAATCATTCCACATCAATAAATTAAAAAAAATTAAAGACAAAGGCCTCATTGTCCACGAAAATCTCAATAAGCGTAAGAGATTGCCAAAAAGAAACAACTAAAGATGTTTCTTCAACTAGGTTCATTGGATTGTGGGGGTAAACACTCATTACATAGCTAAATTGTGGGACAAACGCATAAATGTTTCTGATGACCTCTTCAAGGTCCCAGTGCAGGACTCATCTCCGTCATATATTTTTCGGGTAAAATGCAATTTACCCTCTAGTTTTATTTAAAAATAGCAATTTATCTATTTATGAAAAGTAAATTTTCAATTTATCCCTTTGTGTTTTAAGAACATGAGCAAAAGACCCCCTCATGCTAGATGTGTGATACAAACGCTCATTTCTTGTTTTTTTCAAAAAAAATTTATGTATATCTTTATTTTACAACCATTAGATTTTATCTAACACAATTTTACGATCCAGATCAATTTACATATAATTTATATAACAAAATTAAAAATATATGTATATATATTTATGATATATTTAATATATTAATATATGTGTATATTTTATGAGATATAAATGTATAATATATATGTATAGCCTCCCGCCGTCTGGTGCCCTTTCCCCTCCCATCCCCAGCCGGCGTCGCCGCCCGCCCCTTTCCCGTCGGCCCCCTCCTCCCCTCTCCAGCCTGCGCCCTTTTCCCTCTCCCCGCTTGTGCCCCTTCACCTCTCTCCCCGTCTGTGCCCTTTCGCCTCCCTCTCCCCCAGTCGGCGTTGCCCCTCTCCCCTCTCCTCGCCGCCTCTTCCCCTCCTCCTCCCTCTCCCCGCTTGCGCCCTTTCCCCTCTGCCTCCCCCAGCCGGCGTCGCCCCTCACCCCCCGCCTCTTACCCTCCTTCCCCCCCCCCCCTCCCCCCTCCCCCTCCCCCAGCAATCGTCGCCCTCCCTCCCCGTCGTCGATCTCCTCGCCCCCCTCCTGTCGATCTCCTCGCCCTTCCCCCCCCCCCCCCTCTCCCCCCTCAACAGTGCGGCCTTCCCCCTCCCCCACCAGTGCTAGCGCCCCCCCCCCCCCCCCCCCCATTTTTTATTTATACTTTTCAATTGTTTAAATTTAATATTGTATGTATATTATATATTTATTTATTATAAAATAATATTTTTATGTTTTATATGTTTTTTATAACTTGTATAAATTTGATACGTAGATTTCATACAAATTGATGTAAGCCCTTGATTGTAACATCCACATGAACCATTGATCGGAAAAAAAAAATCTTGACCATTGATTTTTTATTAAAATCTCGACCATTGATATATATATATATATAAAATAAGATCTATATGCTCATATTTAAGGACATAAAAATTATTTTGTAGGTCAAATTTAAGCAAATTCGCACCACCACCGCGTGATGGACACCCTCTGGTATAAGCGAGTATTTTGCTTCTTTTTTACAAATATAAGGAAGTAAACTACGAATTTTTTAGACAAAGAGGTAAATGTCATTTTCAAATAATACGGGAGGACGGGATGCATTTTACCCTATATTTTTCAAAGACAGCTTGTCGTCAGAGTACGACTCGTCACACCTTATCACGTTAATGTGGGCTTACAATTTGCAAATGATGTCTTTGAACCAAATATTGATGACGCTGCACGAATTTGTGCTTCAGCATCAGAACGTAGCTTTGTTGAATAAAAACACTGAATTAAATTCCGGCCTAATTGTATTTATTGTCCCGTATATATGGGATGATGGCAAAATAAAGATCGTATAATAAGAAGTGGCAATTTATACCCTATAATTAATTTTTTTTGAAGCAATTATAGGACTCCAGCCATCGAATTTTAAAAAATAGCTGAATTTTGCTGACATGGACATTTTTAGGACTTTTTAAATTGTAAGAATTGTTGACTGGATATAGGTGGAAGAAACCACGCTACATAAGCGCTGACTAGAAATTACATATACTGTCCCGTAGGGTAGTGGCAAAATAAGGACTGAATATAAAGAGGTGGCAATTTATAACCTGGAATTATAATTTTTTTAAGCAATTACAGGAATTATAAATGTGTAATTAAATTTAGGGAAAATTATATTTTTTGTCCTGTAACTATAGGCCATTAGCACTTTTGGTCTTATAACTTACTCCACTTACACATTTAGTCATTTTTGACGAATTTAGTGTTGAACGTCCAACATTTGGTCCTTCTTTGAAAAATTTAGCCATGTCTTGGCAGTTTTCATCCTATTCTTACTCGAGTAAATTTCATTTTTGATCATGTAACTATATGTCGTCAAGACCAAATTTGTCAACACAGAACTAAATTTTTCAAAAAACTGACCAAACCTGATATGTGTTGGACTAAATTTATCAGAGAAAAGGACTAAATGTATAAATGGAGTAAGTTATAGGACCAAAAGTGCTAATGACCTAAAATTACAAGACAAAAAATATAATTTTACCTTAAATGTATACCCAAGTTTAAATCATGTGTAAATGTGTATGAGTATGTAGTGTTTAGACAACTCACTTTAATGTTCTTACTCACTGTTTTTTTATCCAATCAGTTATGCATTTCTTTTTGTTTTTCCAATCTTCAATAATTTGTTGTTGTTGCATTGGTTAATAAAGAGTGTATTCCCTCCCCCCCCCCCCCCCCCCCCCCCCTTTTGCCTAGTCAACGCTTATGTGGCGTGGCGTGTGTTTTTTCAGCTTTGCCCAGTCAACAATTTCCCCCATTTTAAAAAGTCCTAAAAATGTGCATGTCAGAAAAATTCGGCCACTTTTGGTGGCCAGATTCCTATAATTGCTTAAAAAAATATTTAATTCCAGGGTATTAAATTGTCACCCCTTTATATATGGTCTTTATTTTGCCACTATCCCATATATATATGGGCAATAAATACAATTCCGAGTCAGTACTTATGTGGCATGGGCTTGTTTAGCAATGCCTAGTCAGCAATTCCCCCAATTTAAAAAGCCCTAAAAATATCCATGTAAGCAAAATCCGGCCACTTTTTAAAGTTCGATGACCGGAGTCCTATAATTACATAAAAAAATTAATTCTAGGGCATAAATTGCCACCCCTTTATATACTGTCCTTATTTGCCACTACTCCATATATACGGGACAATAAATACAATTAAACCATTAAATTCGATATTTTCGTGATCTGTGTGTAGTCTAAAGTGAACTTCAAGTAACTCAAGTACTGTGATGTTAAGTGACTTGTATTTGCACTGTGATATTTCCTCACATAGACCAACAATAATGGGGTTAACTGCAACACACTTTCCTCCGCCGAAAGTAATTTGCAAAAAACAGAAAAAAACCCCTTGAAGAAAAAAACCATCCTAAACTAATTAAAAAGAGCAATGTGACAGGGACAACTCAAATTGACTTGTTTTAAGCTTGTTTTGAGTTTTTTTTTTTTTTTTTTTTTTTGGATTTTCCTTATTTCTAAAAAAATAAATAATTTTATTTTAAAATATATTTATTTAAATATCATAAATCATGAAATTTAAAAAAAAAATAAAATAAAATTACAATACAAAGATTAATATAGTAATATTCACTTCCCAAATTTAAATATCTATATGAAGATAAATTTAATCAAATTATATGTTATTAATTAATTTAAATTATTCTTTAGTGCAAATATATTTAAATAAAGGGCAAGTTACATAGGCATCCCAAGGTTAGGCTAAAATGCATAAACACCCATTGTCTTTAATAAAATTATAAATACACAAATTTATTTGTTTTGAAATAGTAATTTAATTTTTATAATGCATAGGACAGGCAGGTGCATTTGGTATGGAGTCATCGTTGCGTCGGTCAGCATAAGGTTCCTTCCCTAGAAGCTAGGAGTTGGATTAATAACCTCGTTAGGTTAGGCAACGACTTTTAATTCATACTTACTATCTAGCAATCATATATAGCCGTCTTGTCCTTAGAATGGTTTAAGATAGTTTTTTTACTTTAAGGAAAAACCGAACGAACCCGTACAATAGTTGCTACCGCTCCCTATTTAGAAGATACGTGACGCCCTTATTTCATTCCTTCATAAACTCAGGAATGGTTGGGCGTGAAACCTTCTTATTGTTTTAGTTCCATATTATTTAATTAAATTGGATTTAAGGTAGAGCCTAAGGGCAGCTACCTTAAAAGGATCAAAGAATGCATTTAAATGCTTAAAATAAGACTTCATAGATTGAACTGCCGAATCGAAAAAAATTAGGTGCTATCATATAAATTTCTATCAGCTAAGTTCATGAGTTGGAGATAAGCGAATACCAACCTCTGACATCCGCCACAGGGCTTGTGCTCGCCCCTTACCTGCTGCTTAGTCTGTTGATTAAGATGTGGATATTGCATATGATGATTTGGATTGCACTTTCCCACCAACTTCCACCTTAGATTTATAATTATATATAACTCTAATATATATTTAAAATTGGTTAAATTAAGGCTATTAATCTTTTATAAATTTAAGATGTAATAGTTAAGATGAATATATTAGATCTTATGGCTTTATATACTAAAAAAAATTCAATGATCATTAAAATAAAAAATTTAATATATAACAGATCTAAGGGAATAATGATTTTATGTAAAAAAATTAACGCCGTTAGGTGCGACGGAGAGGGCAAGTGAACTACGTTTAAGAAATTAAAGGGGATTTTTGCCTATTTTTTAAACACAGATGTGGGTGGGTACAATTAGCTGAGTTTGCAAAATACAGGGGGAATTTTATGCAATTTGACCAATAAAAACTTGTATGATACTTAATGTTTTTTTATTTTACTATTTATTTTGGATTTTTTAATTAGCGTTGTATAATATTTTTGTTTCGTATTGTTCGATAGTATCTCGATATGCTGCGACCTATGTGGTTTAATATCGATCGATATTATCACGGATATCACGACTTTGAACCATGACTTGTCATCATCTATACTTTTTAAAATTAGGCTAAAATGCATAAAAACCCCCCTGTGTTTTGAAAAGTCGGCGAAAAAACTCTCCTCTATTTTGAAAATTGGCAAAAACCCCCCATATGTTTTGTAAAATTAAGCTCAATCGCCCCTATCCGTTAAAAGACCCTAACGGCGTTAATTTTTTGATAAATTGACCGTTATGCCCTTATTATTATATATTATTCTTTAGTTTAATGACCGTTGGATCTCCTTTGATGAAATAATAACCGTCAGATCAAAGGAATATTAAACTCTACCATTAAATCTAAAAAATTGAAAGCTAAATTCAATAACTCATTTTATATATAAATAATTAAAAATTATGAAAAATAAATTATTATAGTATGTATAAAAATTTCAAAAAAACAAAAACCCTACCCCTTACCCCCCACCCCCAGGACCCCCACCCCGCGGCCTCCCCCCGACGCCTACCCCTTCCCTCGCCGCCCCCACTCCCGGCGCCTACCCCTTCCCCCACCGCCTACCCTTTCCCCAGTCCCCGCCCCCCGCTGTCCCCGCAAACGGGGGCATGCGACGCCGCCCCAATAGATGGCAACGTCGCCCAGACAAAACAAAGAGGGCGACGGAGACGCCGTCGCCTTTCTGTGTGGGGTCTGCGGCCGTCGCCCTTCTGTGCTGCCGCCGCTAATTTTTTTATGACGCCGTCGTCCTTCTGTGTGGGGTCGGCGGCCGTCGCCCTTCTGTGCGGCCGCCACTAATTTTTTTATTAACTTAATTATATCTATTAATATATATATTTCAGTTAATATATTTTTAATATATATTTTAGTTAATATATTTTTAATATATAGTTCAGTTAATGAAAAGAATTTTAGATAATTATAATAATTATTAGTTATTTAATTAATCTTTTTGTCTATATATTGAATATAATTAAATATTTAGATTAAGTAATAATTTAAATTAATTAAATTTAAAGTAATTCATTTAAATGTTTTTAATTTTAAATAATTAAAGATAAGTATTAAATAAAATTTCAATGCTTCTAGAATTTTAAATTTTAATATTATTTATAATAAATAAAGATTATTTATTTAAATATTTTTAATTAAATAATAATTTTAATTAGTTAATAATGTAATTTTTTTTATAGTTAATCAACATTTATAATATCTCCAAGCCGCGACCTAGTGGTTGCGGCCGCCTAGATCTGGGCAGGATGTCACCCAGATCTGGGAGGCGACGTCTTAGGTGACGATGCCCACCGCCAACCTAGCTGCAACGGGCGGCGTCACCTATAAGCTGACGGCCGGTGGAGTGCGGCGACAGCCCTCCATCTCCGTATATATGTAGACGATATATACATGTATATAATATATTTGTATGTATATATTATATTTTTATAATATAATACTTTTTTGTTTTTTATATAAATTAAAATATAATATAATCTGGACCATTCATTTTTTACTATTGAAATCAATAGCTACTAAATTTTGATTAAATCCTACAATTTTGATTCGACCAAAAAAAATCCAACGATAATTGTAATAATAATAATTTATATAATATAAGGGTATAATGAAAAATTGCAAAAAATAACGGCGTTAAGCAAATTAACGGCAAGGGAAGCGTGAGCAAAATTTTCAATAACACATGGTTTTTTTGCCTATATTTTTGATACAGGGGTTTTTAGCTGAATTTTTATAACACATGGGGGTTTTATGCAATTTATTCTTTCTAAAATTGTGGTATGTCATTTTATTTTATTTTATTTTTTAAAATTTCTCCTTTTTTTCGTTTTTACCCGTCAAATTGCAAAATCTTCTTAACTCAATTTAACTTCGTATGACTTCCTTCTTATATTTAACATTTTTAATTTCTTAAACTAAAATACATTTTTGAAAAGATATTAATGCTTCTATTCAAGTCAACATATGGAAAATTATCTATCATTTTCACTTTCTGCTTAATAGCTTCTATTCAAGGAAAAGTTTTTGATCAAACCAATCATAAAGTAAGTGTGATATACTTGTTATTCGATTGGTCGTTTCCCCGAACCATACCTCAATCACCCAACAAATGTATTGCATTTATCATATAATTGATTCAGCTTAGCCCGTACCAAGTTCAGGTTAGAATTTCCCAGTTCAACTCAACAATGAAAATGCCGTCCCCTGTATGGCTATATACAGACTGGAGCGAACAACTGAACTTCCCTAAACATTTCCGAAATACATACAAATGGATATCTATGGTTTTCTGCTCTGCTCAGTCCTTCTATCATTATGTATCCATTTCTTTCTTAGCACTGGAAAATTCAAGAAGAAGAGGCTTCCTCCAGGCCCGACAGGCCTCCCAATTCTTGGAAGCCTCCTCACAATTGGTAACAGACCTCATGAATCCTTAGCCAAGCTAGCCGAAACCTATGGCCCCCTCATGACAGTGAAATTCGGAATGCTAAACGTCGTAGTTGCTTCGTCTGCAGATATGGCAAAAGAAATCCTCCAAACGAACGATCAGGCCTTCATCGGCCGGCCCACTCTCGAGTCACTGGCCGTGGGAAAGTTCCGTGATATGTCATTGGTGTGGTCGTCGGGCCTGAAACCATACTGGAAAAAAGTTCGGAAAATCTGCAACATCGAGCTTTTCACAAATCAAAGAATGGACTCACTGCAAGAACTGAGGCATCTGATTATGAAAAAAATGATGGCACGAGTCGATGAAGCCCGGGAAGCCCGAGAACCTCTTAATGTTGGGAGGCTAGTGTTCGGTACGACAGTGAACCTTTTATCAAACACGATGTTTTCAGGCGACATGTTTGACATGAAATCGGATGGAATAAGGGAACTAAAAGAGCTGATAGGTGGCATAGTGGAACTTGGATTGGAGGCTAATGTTGCAGATTTTTTGCCTTTCTTGAGGCCATTTGACCCGCAAGGGATCAGGCGTAGGATCACAGTGTTGTTCGATAGACTGCACAAACTGTTGGATGATATTATCGGCCAAAGGGTTAGGCGCAGGGCGAGTGATCAGTCGGACAGGTGTGGGGATTTCTTGGATGTTTTGCTTGATCACAGCGACGAGCATGGCCCCGAAGAACTTAACTTCCAAAATATCAAGATCTTGTTCCAGGTAAGCTTTTCTGATCATGATAGCTGATTGTTGTGTACGAACTTCCCACACACAGAAATACATGAAACATGCCTTGAATAAATGAAACAGAAAAATATAAGGCTTACATGTATTTTTGGTCCGGTAAATTAGGCTATACGGCATTTTCGTCCTTTAATTTTCTAGTGTAGCATTTTGGTCCTTTATCTTTTTAATTTTCATGATTTTAGTCATTTTTTCGTCGGAGTTCACCATTATCGCTGAAAAAATACATGTGCCTCTCACGTGACATTTTAAATTGGGGTTTTTGTTCCTATTGATCGTTTCTTCCCTCATTTTTGTCCTTTAACTTTTTAGGGTAGCATTTTAGTCCTGTATCTTTTGAATTTTTGAGATTTCCGTTCTTTTTTTCGCCGGACTTTACCTTTCTGGTCGGTGGAGGTGAACTTCAACGAACAAAAGGACTTAAATCGCAAAAATTAAAAAGATGAAGGACCAAAATGCTACCCTAAAAATTAAAGGACGAAAACACTAAATGGTCTAAGTTACAGAACTAAAAATACATTTAACCCAAAATATCATTTTAATTCTATAACTTATAAAAACAATTTTGATCCTGCACCAATTAAAACAGGATCAGGACAGCGGGAGGGGATGAGAGTGGGGGATTGGGGAATATGAATACTTGAAGTAGGAAAATATATTACAAAAAATAAAAAATAAAGTTATAAGTTGTAACAATTTTTTTAAGTTTTAAAATTTATTATTAATACGAGAAATTAAATATATGAAATGTTGGATTGAAAAAAATATGAAATTGTGGACAATTGATTTGTATGAAATATTTTATCAATTAAAATATGTACAATTAATTTATGCCAAAAGTGATCGAATGGTTTTTAGACGAGGGGTTATAATTTAATAAACTTCGAAAGGGAATAATAACATGTATGATACATCATTTGCCTTCGGAGATATTTTACAATATATATATATATATATATATATATATCTTTTTTCAAAATTTCACACTAACTGCCACATGCTAATTACGGCGTTTCCATCACATTTTTTTGATGGGATTAATTTTGCTTAAAAATATAAAAGTATGGGACTCAAAATGTTTATTCTCAAGTATGGGAGGAAACTTACAAAGGACTAACATTACAATTATCTATTTCCCACAAAAATTGTTCTCTCGGCCCACCCTCATTTCATCCGGTCACAATAACATTTTTTCGCCTTTCCGTCATACTTTTTGACGGTGGAACTAGTTTCACAAATAAACTATTAAAGTACGAGATTAAATTTGATTATTTTCAAAAGTGTGGACTAAACTTGCAAAATGCCCTATAGCGTGGGACGTATTTACTTTTAATAGAAGTATGTAGGCTTTTTGTTTATTGTGAATTTATTCGTTGATTTAGAAATATTTATGTACATGCTAAATGTTGTAATAACAGTACCTTGGTTGATTTAGATATTTGTATTTTTTTTGTTTTGAAAAAAACAAGAATTAGGAGGACAACTGTTTTGACTTTAAAGACATTGTTGCCAAAAAAATTTTCAAACTAATGCCATAGCTGTTGAACTTACTTAAAGTCATGGTAATATTAAAACAACATTTTACCAACACGAAACACCTGATAAAACAATTTAATTAAAACAAATTCTCCAGTTCTCTTATTAATTTTACATATGTCTAAAACTTGATAGGATTTATTCATTGCTGGCACCCACTCCACCACCACCATCGTGGAGTGGGCAATGGCGGAGCTCCTCCACGTCCCGCCCATCCTGGCCAAGGCAAAACAAGAACTATCCAACAAAATCCCACCACGAGAACTCATCCAAGAACAAGACATCCCCCGCCTTCCATATCTAGACGCAGTCATAAAGGAAACACTGAGACTCCATCCCCCGACGCCACTCCTCCTGCCCCACTACACTGAGCAAGAAGTAGAAGTCCATGACTACATCATCCCGAAACACACTCAGGTTTTTGTCAATGCATGGTCGATATTAAGGGATCCGGCTTACTGGGATGATCCAACTACGTTCAAGCCCGACAGGTTTCTGAACTCGGGCATTGATGTCCGGGGCAATGATTGCAAGTTTATCCCGTTTGGAGCTGGACGACGAATGTGCCCTGGATCCAACCTAGCGGTGAGAATGGCGAGCCTGATGGTATCTAATCTTGTGCATGGCTTTGACTGGGAGCTGCCTGATGGATTGAGGCCTGGGGAGATGAACATGACAGACGGGGTTGGAATAGCACCGCAGAAACATGAGCCACTTGTGGTTGTTCCTGTCGATGCTGATTAATTCCAGGTGATATACTTTCTCAGCTGAAAGATACAAAATATATTCCAATAAATGCTTCGTCTGAGTGTTTTGAATTTGAATAATGTTAATAAGTTCTGGATTGTATTTTCTATATAAAAGTTATGTTGCATATTTTATTCTATTTAAAATAAACACATCATGTGTATAAGTTTTATATTATTTATTTTGTTTAAGGAATAGTTTTATAGACGTGATGTATATATATTAATTTAAATGTACACGCCCACCACGTATGGATTAGCTTGGCGAATTGTTTTTGAATGTATTGGACTTAAAATGAATATTCATTAATCATAGATATCTTGTTATAGTGTAGCCAGAATGCTGATCATCTTCATTTCTTCTTGTAGTCGTGCTTTATGTGCTTGCGTTTTTATTAGTTCCTATTACACGTTTTTTGCTATTTTATTTGTTAGCTTAGCTGGGGTTCAGGTGGGGCCCTTTGCTGTTAAGTGTAGTTATGCTGAATTCTAATAACGAAAGCCATTTGAATTTTGGAAGCTTGATGTGTGTGTTCAAGTCCTAAGAGAAATTAGTTTTTCGTACACAAGGCATAAGCTTCAGCTTCTTTATATAAAGGAAGAAGAAGCTTGACTCTGTTGGACTCTACCTCTCTCCTCATTAACTGCTAAGCAGTTATTTAACAACTAATATAAACTAACTTAACAAGAATAAACCTAACCTAGCCAACTGAACAAAAAAACGTTAAGAGATTTAAGCAAAAACGCTTAAGTAAAAAAACGACTACAATCTTGACACAAAAGGGAGAGTTAAATGCTGTCGTCCGAGATTAGGCGTGCTTCACGCTGGCACACTTTTACTGCTGTGTCAATTCCTCATTTTAGCATCCCCTTAAAAGTTGGACTTGGATCTAGGGAGACCAAACCAAACTTGCCACATAAAGAAGTGAATTGCGGACCAGAAAGGGCTTTGGTGAACAAGTCTGCTACGTGCATCCTCGGGGCAACATGCATAGGATTGATAAGCCCTTCCTTGAACTATTTTCTGACTACATGGCAGTCAATCTCTAGGTGTTTAGTTCTTTCATGGAACACAGGGTTAGTTGTAATGTGTAATGCAGCTTTACTGTCACAATAGAAGGGCACAGGTTTGTGAACAGGCAGCATAAGTTCTTCCAACAGGAACATTATCCAAGTCAGCTCACAAACTGCTACTCCCATGCTACGGTACTCATCTTCTGCTGTTGATCTAGAGATCGTTGTTTGCTTCTTGGTTCTCCATCAGACTGGTGATGGCCCCAGGAATATGCAGTATCCTGTAAGGGACTTTCTAGTGTCTAAACACGTACCCCAATCTGCATCAGAGAAAACAGTTAGAATAAGTGAACTATTGAAAGGGACAAATAAACCCGTTGAACTGCACCCTTTCAGGTATTTAACTAAATGCATTGCTGCATCCCAATGCCCTTTGCAAGGAACCTGTAGATGTTGGCTCAATTGCTAGGCTACATATGCCACATCTGGCCTCGTGAAACCTAGGTATAGGAGTCTCCCTGTTAACCTTCTGTATCTGCTAGGGTCATGCATAGGTTCTCCTGAATGTGTAGTGAGTTTAATCCCAGGTGGCAAGGGAGTGCCTACTGCCCTTGCCTGTGTGAGCCCCATATCTGCAATGATGTCATTCACATACTTCCTTTGTCTTGCTAACAACCCTCTTGAAGACCTTGCAATCTCTATTCCCAGGAAATACTTTGTTGTCCCAAGATCTTTTACAGTGAAAGCCTTATCCAGATATTCCTTCACTTCCTGAATTAAGTCTTCTATTGGTGCAGCCAGGAGTATATCATCCACATACATTACTAAGACCACCAATCCTGCATCCGTGTTCTTCAAGAAGAGACAGTGATCATGTTGTGACTGTTTAAACCCAAATTCAACTAATTTTTCTGTAAACGTTTGGTTCCATTTCCTTGAGGCCTGCTTTAGGCTATAGAAGGACTTTTCTAGTTTACACACCTTGCCTGCTGGCACTAAGTACCTTTCTGGGGGACTCATGTAAATGTCTTCTTCAAGACTTCCATGTAAAAAGGCATTATTACTGTCTACCTGGTGAAGAGGCCAACCCTTTGAGGCAACCATAGCTAATAGAAGTCTGACAGTGACAGGCTTCGCCACAGGTGCAAAACAATCTGTGTAATCAATTCCTTCCACCTGGTTGTCGCCTTTTGCTAGAAGCCTGGTCTTATGTCGATCCACTGTTCCATCTGCCTTCAATTTCAACTTGTATACCCACTTGCACCCAATGCAGCTCTTGTCCGGAGGCAGCTCAGTGAGTCTCCAGGTCCTATTTTTTTCAAGTGTTGCTATCTCTGCACCCATAGCATCTTCCCACTCCTTCTTCCCTTGTGCTTGTGCATAGCTCCTAGGTTCCTGTAACAAACAAAGAGAATCCACAAAGCATGCATGTTCTGGAGCTACAAATATAATCTTACAGCAGGAGTGGTCCTCTGATACACTACAAATAAAATCTTTAAACCTAGCAGGCTTAGTTATCCTTCTACCCGACCTTCTAAGCTGCATGGGTCTATCTACTTGTTCTTGACACCCTGTATTGTCCTCATTTAGGCCCTCACTAAGCACTTCATCCTCAAAGTTCATGGGCAAAGGACATTCAGTTTTCATGGCTCCTTTGTTTCTAAAAGGGAATATCCCCTCCTGAAACACTACATCTCTTGACATAAGGAACTTCGTACCCTCTATGTCATAAAGCTTAAACCCCTTCTGCCCATGTACATATCCAACAAACACACAAGCCTGAGCCCGTTGATCAAATTTACCCTTGTTAGGTGCCACATTAGTGGCAAAACAAAGACACCTAAATACCTTTAGGTGTGAGTAGTCTACTTGTTTCTTATGGAGCACCTCATAATGTGTTTTCCATTTCAGCAAATGTGTGGACAACCTATTTATCAGGTAGGCTACAGTCAGTAGAGCTTCACTCCAAAAACTCTTTGGTAGTCCAGCCTAAAACATTATCCCTCTTGCTACCTGTAAGAGATGCTGGTGCTTCTTCTCAACAACCCCTTCCTGTTGGGGTGTGTGAATGCAAGTTCTGTGGTGAATGATCCCCTTGCTAGCTAGCAAACGTTGGAAATCACCACCAGTAAACTCAGTCCCATTATCAGTTCTTAAGATTTTTTACATTTACATCAAATTGATTTCTAACCATGTTAAAGAAAGTTTCAAGTTTATGGGCAGTCTGTGATTTATGCATCATCAAGAAAATCCATGTAGCTCTACTATAATCATCTACTACAGTGAGCATATAATGACAATTGGACATTGAGGACTCTCTATATGGTCCCCAAACATCGACATGCACTAATTCAAACACATGAGAAAAGGTGGTTTCACTCGGGTTAAAAGGCATACGATGCTGCTTAGCTAGTGGGCAAATGCCACAAAATCCAAAATTAATTTTATTTCTTTTGAACATACGTAAGTTTTTCATTACATGCGTGGAAGTGTGTCCCAATTTTTGATGCCACACATCATCAGAATTCTTAACATAAAACATACAAGAAAGAGCATTTTTCATTCTATCATGTTCATCATGCTTGGTTGTCATAAAGGACTCTTTGTCGAGCACATAAAGCCTGCCTACCCTTCTTCCTATAGCAACAACCTTCCTAGTCTGAAGGTCCTGCAAGAAACAACCATTTTTAGAGAAGAGTATGCTAATGGGATTGTTAGCACATAACTTGTCCACTGAGAGCAGATTATATTTGAAAGAAGGCACAAATAGCATATCCACAAGTTTAAGTTTGTCTGAGAGTATAACACTCCCTTTATGTGTCACCCTTTTTTTAGCACCATAAGGCTGTCTTACATATGCAGCTGAAGTAACTTGTCTACAATTAAGGAATGCAGACAAACAACCACTCATGTGAACAGACGCATAATCCAACAGTTATTCCCTACTGAGGTATGAAAGAGGTTAGAAACAATACCTGCGAAATCATCAAAGTCTACAAGATTGGTCCTTCCCTGGTCAGCCTCCCTTTTCTCCTGCATCACTATCAGTATCTCAACCCTCATTGCATCTATCCAGCTAGTATCTCCATCTACCTTTGAAGGTCCAGCCCCATCTGAGAGAGCCATATTCGCACCCCTGGCGATGCCCTTGCCTTTTCTCCTTTGTTCCATCAGTGATTTATACCAGTCAGGGTACCCCTTGATCTTGAAGCATGTTTCCTTCGTGTGGCCTGTTCGATTGCAGTGCTCACAGTGCAGGGACTGTTTGTCCACACTTTCCTTTCTACGGATTCCTTGCCCATAAGGTCCCTGCTTACCTACTTCTTAAAATCTGGCATTTAAGGCTCCATCAACTATACTACTTGCTCCCACTTCTCGCTGTTTCTCAACACAGGTGAGCATCGAATAGGCCTTGGCCACCATCGGCATAGGATCCATCAACAGGACCTGATTTTTGACATGATCGTATGCATCAATCAAGCCCATCAGGAACTGTATCAACTGTGTGGAGGTATCTCTTTCTGCCAAGATCTTTCCTGCCCCACACGAACAAACTGGGAGAGGGAAAAGGCAAGCTAGCTCATGCCACAACTTTTTCAACTTGCTGAAATAGAAAGAAATCGCCATGTCCCCTTGACTTAAAGAAGTTATTTCCCTCTGAACTTTGTAGATTAATGGGCCGTTGCTCTCACTGAATCTTGACTCCAAATCGACCCACAAGTTCCTCGCAGAGGTGATGTACAAGAAGGCCCCACAAGTTCCTCGCAGAGGTGGTGTACAAGAAGGCTTCGGCGATGTCTTTGGAAATGGCATTCAACAACCAAGACACCACCATGGAATCTACTTTCTCCCACTGTTCAATTTCCAGCTTCCCTTCTGTGGGACATACGCAAGATCCATCAATAAACCCTATCTTGCACTTTACCTTAAGCGAAAATCGTATGGACCTGCTCCATCCCAGGTAATCACTCCCATCCAAGAGCACGAAGACTAGGGTCATTCCTGATGATCCTCGTTCTGTAGTCGCAGACATTCCCCAATTTCTGAGGCTTTCTAATCTCTCGTTGCCACTTCCTTACCAGCCATATCTGTGATTCTTCTAACACCACGAAACGCTTCAAGAATTTAGAAAACAAACAAGAACCTCTCTCGTGCTAAGCACAACACACTATCACTGGAAAAAAAAAAGGGCCAAGAACACGATGCAGGATTAGAGACCATCACACGGTGGCTCTGATACCATGCTGAATTCTAATAACGAAAGCCATCTGAATTTTGGAAGCTTGATGTGTGTATTCAAGTTCTAAGAGAAAATAGTTTTCGTACACAAGGCATAAGCTTCAGCTTCTTTAAATAGAGGAAGAAGAAGCTTGACTCTGTTGGACTCTACCTCTCTCCTCATTAACTGCTACGCGGTTATTTAACAACTAACATAAACTAACTTAACAATAATTAACCTAACCTAACCAACTGAACAAAAAAACATTAAGAGATTTAAGCAAAAATGCTTAAGTAAAAAAACGACTATAATCTTGACACAAAAGGGAGAGCTAAACACCGTCGTCTGGGATTAGGCGTGCTTCACGCTGGCATGCTTTTACTACTGTGTCGATTCCTCATTTTAGCAAGTCAGTTGGTTAGACTTTTCTAACTACCTCACGTGTATATAAGAGGTGTAGGTAGGGGTTTTCCTCATCAGCTAATTTTTCCATATTGTAGATGAAAAATTCAGAAATGAGAAATCCTTTTCACCAATTCGAGTGCAATCCTCAATGATTGTTAGATTCTCTCATGTATTCAGAGCCTTCACTTGAAGAACTCTGAACACCGAGTTAGTTTGCTGGAATAGTCGTGTTCTTCGCCATGGAAAGGTGTTGAACCTTCAGGTACTGGAGACAGGTGGAGGCCAGAGACTGAAGTTTGCATTGAAGCAGCAGCAGTAATCGATGCGCTTCAATTGCATGGGGCAGACCATCCAGGGATGGTTTTGGTAAGTACGCCCCTTACTGGAAAAAACTACCTCAACTGGCGCTTCGTTGTTCGCCGTGCTTTATGTGCCAAAATGAAGTTAGTTTGTCGACGAAACGTTGGTAAAGCCTGTGATCACTGATCCAAAGTTTGAGTAATGGATCCGCGTAGATAGTATGGTCACCACATTGATTTTGAACACCATTGGCAAAGAGATTGCAGGAGCTTTCCAGTACACTAAATCCTCTCGCAACCTATGGTTAGAGCTAGAAGAACGGTATGGGGAGTGTAATGGACCCCTATTGTACCAGCTACAATGGTAGATCACTACCTCTGGGCAAGGGAATCAGCCTGTTTCTGACTACTTCACCACCTTGAAGTAACTACGGGATGAGTACGAGGTGCTTCTACCACCACCACAGTGCACCTGTGGTAGGTGCACCTGTGACGTTTCTGGCAGGGTGACAACTCAAGCTCAGTTCACACAGTTAATCCAATTCCCTATGGGGCTGAACGATGGCTTTGAGCATGTGCGGAGCCAGCTGCTTGTTCTAGATCCAGTGCCTTCGATAAATCGAGCTTATTCAATGGTCCAGAGAGTTGAGAGGCAGAAACAGGTGCATATTGACCTTGGGGATGCTAGTGAGAGTATAGCACTGCAGGCTAAGTTGAACATAAGGAAAGACACTGGTCAGAAGGGGAGTGGACCTTGCAAGAAGTTTGTAGATAAAAGGTCCTTGTACTGTGAGACATGTGATAAAACTGGGCACACTGAAGATACATGCTTCAAACTGCATGGGACGCCAGAATGGTACAAAGAGTTGGTCGAAAGATGGAAGAAAAAAGAAGGTGATACCAAGGCTTATGGCGTGGAAACTGCGGACAAGGGACAGTACATGAACGAGGATTTGTTGCAGTAGCTGATGAAGCTGGTGAAGGGAAGTATTCCTAATGACCCCATACATGTGAATTATGCACAATTCGAAGACTATGCAGGTAATTGTGCTCCCTCTAGCTCTAAAGATAATAGTGTTGGTGCTTGGATAATTGATACTAGAGCCACAAATCACATGTGTGCCTCTTCCACTTTGTTTGATGATATGTTGCCTGCTGCCTCTAACACTAAGGTTCATTTACCAGATGGGAGTGTGCAGACCATTACACACACTAGCACCATCACACTTCATAACAATTTCACCTTCACTCATGTATTGCTTGTACCCAACTTCAAGTTTAACCTCTTATCTGTCCCTCGGATTTGTTCTTCTTTACAGTTGGAAGTCATATTTCATCCTACCTATTGTTTCTTTCAGGCCCTGAGGAGTAAGGAGATCCTTGCAATAGGCAAGAGGGTGGGGTACCTATATATGATGGATTCCAACAGTTTTCAACAAACCAAGCAACAACCATACTATATGACAAAAATTTCCTATTCTGTGCAAACACCTACTCCATATAATAAAGTCGTATGCATAATAGACTAGGGCACCCTTCTTTACCTATATTACAACTCATTCCTAATAAAATAATCACTGATTCTGCTCATTAAAATTTGATTGTACTACTTGCCCACTTGCTAAACAGTACAGACTACCTTTTCCTTTTAGTCATATATAAACGACTACTGCGTTTGATCTCCTACACATGGATATTTGGGGACCCTTCAAACAACCTACTCTATCTGGGTGCCATTACTTCCTCACCATAGTGGATGACTTTACTCGAGCTACCTGGACATTCCTCCTCAAACATAAGTCACTAGTTGCTTCTACCCTGCAAACATTCTTCAGCCAGATAAGCACTCAATTCAATACAAAGGTTAAACAAGTGAGATCCGACAATGGCAAAGAATTCCTAAATACATACTGCCACACATTGTTTAACTCCCTAGGAATTGTCCATCAAACAACTTGTGCCTACACCCCTCAACAAAACGGGGTTGTAGAGCGAAAGCATAAACACATACTTGAAGTTGCTAGAGCTCTTATTTTCCAGTCTGCTACCTTGAAGTTTGGGGTGAGGCCATCCTTGCAGCCACCTACCTGATAAATCGCATGCCTTCCTCTATCCTAAAATGAAAAAATCCCTTTGAACTCTTACACAAAAAACAACTTGCCTATCAACATTTAAGGGTGTTTGGGTATCTCTGCTTTGCCACAAACGTACAACCCCACAAACATATATTTGACCAAAGGGCATTTAAGTGTATATTCCTCGGTTATTGTCCTTCACAAAAAGGGTATAAAGTGTATGATATTGAGAATCACACCATACTATCTTTTAGGGATGTGGTGTTTCATGAATGCTCTTTTCCCTATCAAGCTCAGCGTACAAATACTGATGACTGTCCTCAGCCTGTTCCTAGCCCCACTCCTACTCCATACTTTGAACAGGATGTTGTACCTTCCTCACCTACCACTCCTCATCCATCTACATCTAATCCTGACTCTTGCACCCCTTCTAGTGAAGATTCAACTCACCTCTCTGATACTACTCCATCTCCTCTAGCACCTTTGAGAAGATCTACTAGACAATCCTCACAGCCTATATGGATGAATGACTATGTATGTGGTTGTTCATCTACCGATACTTCCTGTGTTCCTACCTCATTTGTTCCTTCATATATGTCATTTGTGGCTCAGATATCTTCTATGCAAGAACCTCACTCTTATTTGTAGGCTAGTCAAGATCAAAATTAGGTGGTGGCCATGAAGCAAGAATTGCAGGCTCTTGAACAAAATGATACGTGGGAACTCACCACTTTGTCTCCGAGGAAAAAAGCCATTGGTTCTAAGTGGGTGTTCAAGCTAAAGTTGAACCCTGACGGCAGTACTGATAGATACAAGGTAAGGTTAGTTGCCAAGGGTTATAATCAAATCGAAGGTGTAGATTATTTCGAAAGTTTTTTCCCCGGTTGCAAAGGTAGTTTCTGTCAGGATATTTCTCGCTATAGCTACTGCACGTTCATGGCCTATTATGCAGATTGGCGTGAACAATGCATTTCTTCATAGCCACTTGGATGAAGATGTATACATGACCATTCCGGATGGGTTTATTGGAGCCAAGGCTGGACAAGTTTGTAAGTTAAAAGCGCTCCCTATATGGCCTTAAACAGGCCTCGCGACAGTGGAATAGTGAGTTAACGAGCAAGCTGTTGGAGTATGGTTTTCACCAGTCTGCTCATGATCACCATTTATTTCTCTACACTCACAAGGATCAGTTTGTAGCACTTCTCGTTTATGTGTCCTTACAGGTAATTCAGAGGTTGTTGTAGAGGAGGTTAAGAAGCATTTGGATCACCTATTCACCATCAAGGACTTGGGGGCATGCCAAGTATTTCCTTGGGCTGGAACTTGCTCGTTCTTCGCATGACTTACAAGTATCTCAGCGTAATACTTGCTTGATATCCTCCGTGACACTTCTATGTTAGATGCAAGAGAGGCTTCCACTCCCTTTCCACCCGGTCTTAAACTTGATTCAGAAGCTGGTGGCTTGCTTCCTTTCCCGGAACAAGTATCATCGCTTAGTAGGCTCGATTGCGATATCTTAGGTTCACTAGAGCAGATATTTCCTTCACCGTCCAATAGCTCAGTCAGTTTCTTCAGCATCCATGGACTACTCATTGGGATGCAGCCCTGCATGTTTTACGTTATTTGAAGGGTTCTCCACAACTGGGACTCTTCTTCCCTGTCCATAACTCCCTAAAGTTGTCTGCCTTCTCTGATGCAGCCTGGGCTTCCTGCCCTGATTCTCGACGGTCCACTACTGGGTTCTGTATATTCTTTGGTTCCTCCCTCATTTCCTGGAAAACTAAGAAACAACCCACTGTGTCCCGTTCCTCTGCCAAAGCCGAATATCGAAGTCTTGCTTCCACTGTGTGTGAACTACTTTGGGTGTCTTACTTACTCAAGGAGTTCCAAGTTGCTCTACAGTCCCACATTCCGCTTTGGTGTGACAATAAGGCCACTTTGCACATCACGACCAATCCTGTTTTTCACGAATGAACGAAATATCTCGAGATTGATTGTCATCTCGTTTGCAATCAGTTCAAGCTCGGTTTTATCCTTCTGTTCTTCATTCCTGGGGTTGCACAGACTAGGGATATCTTTACTAAGTCCTTACCTGTGGCTGATTTCACTCGCCTCCTATCCAAGCTGGGCCTGGTTCCCCAAGCTCCACCTTGAAGGGGGGGCTGCTATAGTATAGCCAGAATGCTGATCATCTTCATTTCTTCTTGTAGTCGTGCTTTATGTTCTTGCGTT
Organism: Sesamum alatum; assembly: GCA_034509735.1. Taxonomy (NCBI): domain Eukaryota; kingdom Viridiplantae; phylum Streptophyta; class Magnoliopsida; order Lamiales; family Pedaliaceae; genus Sesamum; species Sesamum alatum. Next base: position 6,467,166 of record JACGWO010000007.1, on the reverse strand, counting down.
TTTATTAGTTCCTATTACACGTTTTTTGCTATTTTATTTGTTAGCTTAGTTGGGGGTTCAAGTGGGGTCCTTTGCTGTTAAGTGTAGTTAGTCGGTTAGACTTTTCTAAATGCCTCACGTGTATATAAGAGGTGTGGGTAGGGGTCTTTCTTGATGAGCTAATCTTTCCATACTGTAGATGAAAAATTCATAAATGAGAAATCTTTCTCACCAATTCGAGTGCAATTCCTCAATGATTGTTAGATTCTCTCATATCTCAGTGGGAAAGTTTGGCTTAAATGGGTTCTCGTATAGTATCATGTGTAGGGAAAACAATGTTATGCCATGGACAAGCTATAGACTTAGAGCGAAAATTCAGTACTACCTCTAAAATTTTAGCCCAAAATTGGTTCGATCAAACTTGAACCAATTTATATGGAAAGTACAATATACTTGTCATATGATTGGTGCACAGTTTAGGAAAGTGACCAATCACATAGCAAGTTTGATACATGGCAAGTGCAATATACTTGTCATATGATTGGTGCATAGTTTAGGAAAAGTGACCAATCACATAACGAGTATATCACACTTGCTCTATGATTGATTTGATTCGATCAAACCTGATTTGGGCAAAAAATTTCTCTCTAAAATAATATAATATTTTCGAATGGGTTTTCGTATAATATCACGTAGCCCACCTAATTCCTCTAAAATATCTTTAAAAAGTCCCAACTCCTCCTTGACCTAGTCTTGCTAAGTGGTGGCTAGGACTCCTTTTAAGGTGGGTCGGACTTGGTTTAATTTAACCATTAAATTAATCTAAGCCAACAAAGATCCAATAAGCATTTTAAATTAATCCAATTAATTGAAAATCCAACATAAGCCCACCAATTTATTTTAGTCCAACTCCATCAATTAATTAATTTAATTAACTAATTGAATCAAGCCCAATTAAATTAATCAACTTAATTGTGCTAGGCCCAAATTTAATAAATCCAAATAATTAAATCTTGGGTCGTCCATCAAATGGACTTTCCCATTAATGATGTAATCTTATTCTCTAGAATAAATTTAAACTACTTAAATTAACCCCTTTCTTCTAAAATTAATTCCAACTAATTTTTACTTCTTTTATAGTGATTTGTGTGCGACTCTTTAGGTTCACCCTAAGTTAGACTTGGGCTTGTGTTCAACATAATTAATTAGTTAAATCTAATTTAATTAACCGCTTCTGATTAACCATTAATCCAGAAGTGCCTGTCATCACGGGTGGCCGTCTTACATGGCACTAGAGAGTATGTGAACATAGTCTGAACTTTTAGGCTCCCAAGTACCATACAGGTATGGTTCTTCCATTAGTTGTCTCCCAGTCTCAATCTAAGGCATGGAACTTAGCGTCGGTTGCCATACTGGGCTAGACAACTACGCTCATTACACCAAACACATTTACTCCATTGGTTGACATAGGATAAAATTATTATATATATAAAAAAGAATTGGTGTATAAAAAAATACGAAAGGGTAAGTATTAATATATATATATATATATATAAACTAAATACCAGATTAAGGATAATCACACAAATAAATGTTAAACAAAATACGTAGCTATTAACAGTAAATAAATTTATTCCTTCTTGCTATGTATAAAAATTTAAAAATTTTATAATCTATAAAATAATAAATTTAATAGATGAAACTGCAATATATATATATATATAATACAGCTGGTGTATAAAAACATAACAAAAAGGTTAAGTATTTAAATAGAGATACAAACTAAATGCAGATTAAGAAGAATCATACAAAAAAAAAAAAATTCTAAGAAGGACATCATACATATTGAAACAATCAAACTATGCAAATAAAAATGAAATAAGGAACACAATCAAATGACAAAAATAATTGAAAGAAAATATAAATTTTAACAAAAGTAATGAAAAATAAAGAAATTACTCAAAACTAATATGAAAGTAAAATTAGAGCACATGATAATAAACGTATGAAGTATTAAAAACTCTTATTTCCAAAAAGAAACTTTGACAAATGAATAATTTGTGTGAATGTAAACTGTAAATAAATAAATCATCAATCAAAAATAATAAATATTTGAACACATTCAGAGAACATCAAAAGAAAAAAAAATAACACATAAAAAAAATTTCTAATAAAAAAAAGACGAAGCCGAAATAATAAAAAAAAAGAAAAAGACAAAACGTGATGATCATATGCAAAATCAATTTGCTAATATATTGCAAGAAAATAATATAAATTACATAGCTGACTAACCAATATGCATCTAAAAAAAAAACCTCTATTTCATGCATTCAAGGGTTGAACTTGAGCACAACAAAAAATAATTAGTAGTGCATAATAGATTCACCTTTTTGTTATTCCAAAGTTTAACTGATATTTATATTTATATTTGACGTAATTTTAGTGTTTGAATTGGATGCAACTCTAAGAGGAAGTATCATTCGGATATTTTCATGAGGGTTTTCCTATTTTCATGCCAAAATTTTGGGGTTTAGTTTGTTAAGTGCTTTTTCTTTTAAAGAAATTAAAATTCCATCTAAAATTAAAACACAACCAATTAGAATTTTTTAGTAATTAAAAACTCAAAATTCTAAGATTTCAGAATTTGGTCAAAATTGGCTTGGTCAACAATCATTTCGCTATATATATATATATATATATATACATATATGACCTTACAATAGAAATACTAAAACTACATATATGTTCAATTAATATATCATGGCGTGGAAGTAATTGAAAGTAAAGAATAACGAGAACACATCTTGAATATTCTTGAAAATCAAGATTAAAAGTAAAATAGTTTTATTACTAAAAGAATCTCTTAACAAAGTTATCAGCTATTTAAAAGAAAAGAGTCCTATAGGTCTGAGATTAACTAAAATTTGGATTGTCACGAAAGCTCACGAGGCTCGGTCCAAAAAATACCTACCATGCTAGCAATAATCTGAAAAATATCATGCCCAATATAAAATATAGGAAAAGTAATTAAAGTTGACTGAAAAATTAGAAAAATCCAAAGGATCGATCGGACAGTGGTTGAAACGATGGAATAATGATACAACCGATCATCTGAGGTTGGGTTCTCCTCTCGAGGACAATTGAAACAAATGATAAATCGCCCGTAACTTCAATCGGATAAAAAATTTTGATTGTTTGAAGTTTCACACCCAAACCACGCCAACAACGCGCTATATACCTTTCATCTAGACCTGTCAATAAGCCAAGATAACCCAGGCCCAGACCCATTATAGCACGCCCAGGCCTAAGGCCCAGGCCTGGTACTTTTTAACTTAGGCCCAGACCCATTACAATTGAAATGATTGGGGTCTGGGTCCAGTAATAAACCCGTTCTTACCCATTTGTTCTCCAGACCCCATCTTTCCCCAATTCTCTCAATCTCCACGACTCCACACTCAACAGATGAATACTACTACTCTGTTCTCTCAATCTTCGTTGTTTTCTTTCGCTCCGATCTCCAACCCCCCGCCACCTCCACTGCGCCCATCTCGAGAAACCCGGCGTCACGCGGCCACACCCACCCATCACCGGCTCTCAACTTCTCTCTACCCCATCCCCATCCCCTGCCCAAGTGCCCACCACATCACAACACCACAACTCCAAACCTGCCTCCGCTACCACCTCCGCCTGGGCCTGTTACCCAAGATCCATAGCAACTACTCTTCACAAATTCACATTACCCAAGATCCAGAAATACACAAATATTCAATTACACATATTCACTTACCCAAGCTACCCAACACCGCAATCTACATATAATACTCTCTTTTGTGAAGAGTGCAAGTAATTTAATTCCCACAAGAATTCTGTCATTTTTTTGCCTCTTTGAAGTTGATTTTTTCAGTTGTTACACTTTCTATCTCTGACCTTTTCTTTTCCTATATTTACTCATCATTGTTGTTTGGAGAGAGACTGAGAGAGAGGGAGAGAGAGAGAGAGAGAGAGGGAAGTGTGGTTCTAAGGAGGAGTCTGTGTTCTTCGAGGAAAAGGAAGAAAAGGGTGTCTGTAGTTTGAGGAGTTTGCTTTGTTGTGCAGCCTATGCTTATTTTAGTTAGAGAGTTTTTTTTTTTTAAAAAAAAAAAAAACAAACAGGGGCCTGGGTCGGATCCAACTAAAAAAATCGGGTCTGATCGGGTCTTCAGAGCCATGGATTTTGAGACCCATTAGACTTAGGCTGGGTTCAATGAATTGGATCAGGGCCTGGGTAGAGTCTTATCCGACCCATTAACAGGCCTACCTTCGTCTTATATTTATCCAAACACTTCTAAAATGCATCCTCTTGTTTTACATCATAATAGATCAACTTTTTATCAATAATAGTTCATAAATAATTAGCATAAAATCATTCCACATCAATAAATTAAAAAATTAAAGACAAACCCCTCATTGTCCAAAAAAATCTCAATAAGCGTGAGAGATTGCAGTAAGGAACAACTAAAGATATCTTCAACTAGGTCAATTGGATTGTGGGGAAAACATTCATTACGTTTGAATTCAGGACCTCTGAATGATGTCTTTCAACCAAATATCGATGGCGCTGCACAAATTTGTTCTTCAGCATCAGAACATAGCTTCGTTAAATAAAGAGACTGAATTAAATCCAATATGTTTGTGATCCGTGTACTTTAAAATGAACTTTAAGTAACTCAATTACTATGATGTTAAGTGACTTGTATTTGGGGTTAATGGCAACAGACTTTCCTGCGCCGAGAGTAATTTGCCGAAAGGAACCCTCTTGAAAAAGAAAAACGATGAAACGCGACCCCCGAACTTATAAAACAGAGCAACATGAACTCTTAAAAAGGGCAACGAGCTTCTTTTATAGAAGTTTAGAGGATCGTGATAGAACTTCTTTTTTTTTTTTTTTTACCTTCTAAAAGTTATAAACACTAAAAATCGGATAAATGTAATTTTGGTCCTCAAATATTACCACTAAAGTAGTTTTGGTTTTTAAACTTTTTGAGGTTGCACTATTAGTTCTCAAATAATCATTTTTAAAGTATTTCCAGTCCTTCCGTTATATTTGCCGTTAAAATTGATGGAAAAGTCATTTTTTTTAAAAATAATATTATTTTACTCCTATTTTGTGCTATTTTTTGACGTTTAGTCTAATACACTTATTTTTTCCATTTCTTTTCAAACTTAAAGAGAGATAAAATCAATAATCATTGAATTTAAGCAACAAATTCGCTATATAATCTTCACAAAATTTCTGAAATTCGACCCCTAAACTTATAAAAAAGACCAACATGAACTCTTACCATGAGGGCAACGAGCTTCTTGTACAGAAGTTTAGAGGATCGTGTTGCCTTTATTTTATTTAGGGGTCTTGTTATAGAGATTCTTGTAAAAAATAAAAAGTGATGTGAGCCTTTTTCTTTTGGTGAATTATTTTAAAAAAATTATACTAATGTGGACTACTTCGATTGGGTTACTCTTAAGTTGTTTTGGAAAAATCATAATTATTCATATAGCAAAACTCACATAAAGTTCACCGTACATCAATGATTGTGATAGTGGTTTTTTTTTTTTTTTCTTCCTTCAAAATCCTTCTAAAAGTTATAAACACTAAAGATCCATTACAGATAATTGTTTATTTACTTGTTCATCTGAGTCACTTTTGTTCAGACTTGCTGCCAATATCCAAAAAGTTCCCCTCATCGGACGAAAAATTCTTGTCCGACCCAAGTTTGACCGAACCAAATCAATCACAGAGCAAGTGTGATACACTTGCTATATGATTGATCACTTTCCTTGAATTGTACACCAAACACGCGACAAGTGTATTGCAGTTGTCATATGATTAGTTCAGGTTTAATTGAGTCAGGTCCAAACTAAAATTTCCCTCACCAGACATATTTAATGCTAGATTTATGGAGGATATGCCCTAAAGTTGGGTTCTGAAAAGTTCTTAGCAGATATTCATGTAACACATTTCTTTTCTCTGCTTTTCCTAGAAGCCCTCCTGGGAAGACTTTTCAATAAATTTGGCTAAATTTGGAAGAAGACTGTAAGCATCTATATATGGTACCAGTTTCAGTTATTTGACCAGCAAAACAAGCACATTCTTGAGCTTAAGACATCATATTTTTCTAGCAAAACAGTCATCATAAAGCATGCATCAGATGTCACTTCTCTCTCTCATTTGTGCACTCATATTGCAGTTATCTTCAGTAAATGCAAATGATGTTTCGTTAGACACTTATATAGTTCATGTTGATTTACCAGACAGCCGACTTTTATCTGATCAATCCCAAGATTTGGAAAGCTGGTACGAGTCGTTCCTGCCGGCGACTATAGCTAGCTCAATGGGAACGCCCCGGATGGTTATACCTTCCGCAATGTGTTTCCAGGGTTCGCGGCTAAGTTTAACGTCTGAGGAAGCGAAGGCGATGGAAAAGAAGCAGGGGTTCGTATCTGCAAGGCCACAACAAGTATTTCCATTGCACACGACTCATACGCCTAATTTCCTCGGTTTGCACCAGAACATGGGATTTTGGCGTGATTCAAACTACGGAAAGGGCATTATTATTGGTGTTTTAGACACTGGAATAGTGCCTGATCATCCTTCGTTTAGCGACGAAGGAATGCCTCCCCCGCCTCCTAAATGGAAGGGGACGTGCGAATTTGGCGTTACTGGTGTGTGTAACAACAAGCTTATTGGAGCAAGGCATTTCAGAAATGGAGATGGAACTCCACTGGACTTTGACGGCCATGGCACTCACACTGCAGCCACTGCAGCAGGTACTTTTGTGAGAGGCGCCAATCTATTTGGCATGGCCAACGGCACGGCTGTTGGCATAGCGCCTCTGGCTCACTTGGCCGTGTACAAAGTCTGCTCATCTTCCTGCTCTGAGAGTGACATATTAGCGGCTATGGATACTGCCATTGAAGATGGTGTGGACGTGCTTTCCATCTCGCTTGGTGGACCATCCAGGCCGTTTCACGATGACAACATTGCGCTTGGTGCATTTAGCGCGATGGAGAGAGGAATTTTCGTCAGCTGCTCTGCAGGAAACGCCGGTCCCTCTAACACATCGTTGTCAAATGAAGCCCCGTGGATCCTCACCGTTGGTGCAAGTACAACTGACAGGAAATTAGTGGCCACTGCAGTGCTGGGAACAATCAGGAGTTGAATGGTGAATCAGCGTTCCAGCCGCAGGATTTTCCTGCAGCTCAGCTTCCCCTGGTTTACCCCGGATTAAACTCTAGCGACTTCAATGCTCCCATTGCAGCATAACAGCGTTGAACGAGACAGATGTCCAAGGAAAAATTGTCTTATGCAACTTAGGTGGCTGGACTACATCAGTCCTACAAGGACAGGCAGTGAAAGATGCCGGCGGTGCAGCCATGATTCTCATCGGCGAGGAGCGCCAAGGCTTCAGCACATCAGCAGACGCTCATGTCCTTCCTGCTACAAACATCAACTACGAGGATGGCCTAAAAATCCTTGCCTACATAAATTCATCATCTTCTCCAACAGCAGCAATTGTGTTCAAAGGAACAGTAATTGGTGATAAGACTTCTCCAATGATAGCTTCATTTTCTTCCAGAGGCCCCAGCGTCTCAAGCCCTGGAATTCTGAAGCCTGATATTTTAGGCCCTGGTGTCAACATTCTTGCAGCATGGCCTACATCTGTCGAAAACAGTACTAACACGAAAAACAATTTCAATATGATCTCCGGTACATCCATGTCGTGCCCTCACTTTAGCGGCGTCGCAGCATTGATCAAGAGCGCACACCCCGACTGGTCTCCAGCTGCCATCAAATCAGCAATGATGACTACAGCTGATACAATGAATCTTGGAGACCGACCGATTCTGGACGAAAGGCATTTGCCTGCTGATGTTTTCGCAACTGGTGCAGGTCATGTCAATCCGACCCGAGCAAATGATCCCGGACTCGTTTATGACATCGAGCCTCAAGACTATGTGTCGTATTTGTGCGGTCTGAATTACACGAGTCGGGAAATTTTCATAGTCCTGCAGCGTCACTTGAACTGCTCGTCCAACTCAAGAATTCAGGAAGGACGGCTAAATTATCCTTCGTTTTCGATCAGGTCTGGATCATCTGATCACACATTCACAAGGACAGTGACTAATGTTGGGGAGGCTAGTTCGAGTTACACTGTTGAGGTTGTTTCACCAAAAGGCATTGATGCGGCTGTCAGGCCACGGACACTTAATTTCTCAGAGTTGAACCAGAAATTGACATATGAAATTACATTTCGTAGATCAGAAAATGCTGGTGACAACACTGTTTCGCAGGGGGGGTATATTGTCTGGAAATCAGCCAAGCATTCAGTTAGGAGCCCAATTGCTGTCTACGGGGCAGATATTTAAGGCTTAGCGTTCAAATTATGATCTTAAGAAGCTTATATTGTCCCAAGAACTTTAGTTTATTTGTATTTATGTGTTCATTGTGAGAAAAAGATTTATAAAATCTCTATTTAAAGGAAATAAAATTTTACTCGACACTTCTGGGATGGAATGGTACTTACGCTAGAAAAAATATGACTTTTCACTTTGGTTAATAACCATAGTCAAAAGTAAAACACCGTGGGGGATACTAATTAACAACGGCTGACAATAATTATTAGCTATTGTTTCTGCGAATGAAGCCAAAATATTTGCTACATTAAAAAATTGTGGCAAATATTTTGACCATAGATAAAACCATAACGAATGTTGATTAACCGTGGTCAAAATTTATGTTTTCGCATGGAATTTGTTTGGCCATGGTAGAGTATTGATTTACTACGATTTATAAGCCGTAGTGATTTATAGTGTGGGAAAAATCAACTTTTTTGTAGTGTTATTAGAACTAGTAATATGTGTCACACTCTATGCTCGGGCATAAATTTTTAAAATTACTTAAAATAAAATATTCATATAATTTTGATTAATCAACTTTCAAAGACGAAGAAAATACTTAAAACATTAGTTGATGAACAAAGCGCTGCTTGGTTGAAGAACCTTCCGAGGTGGAAGGGGAGGCCTTCTGTGAAAATGAGGAGAATGCCTCCTTGTATGGAGAGAAAGAGAGAGAAGAGTTGATGGTTGTCGGCAGAGAGGGAGAGAGGGCGACCAACCCTATCTTAATAGATAGGGTACCTCCTTTTTCAGGGACATTGACGCTCGTCGTCTGGCCGAGAATCACTGATTCCTGAGTGTTGCACCATCTTTCTCCCTCATCCAGAGAGTCAACCAGACATCCCTGCCCCAAACGATTTGTATTTTTTTACTTCTTAGTTAAAGGCAGGTCTTTGTCTCCCCATCCCTCCTTTTTACGAAGAGGTTGCCCATATTTTCAAGGTTCCTTTGAACAAGTTAGCACCTAACTCATTCCATCTTCTAGCAAGTTTTGCCATTATTTTTAATTTTAGGGGCTTCCCCCCAGACAAAAGTTTTTTCGACTGTTTTCAGTTAAAGAAGTTTGAGCCCGGCATCTTCCATTTCTTCCCCGCCACGGAGTTTGTTTTCTCCCTCCACCCAACACCCCCAACTACTAGAGGGGGAGTTTCTTTTATGTCTTTCCACCCATTCACTGGGAGTTTCCCCACAAGTGGATTTCTCACCTTCTCACATCTTTTTCTGGGAGGGAGAGGAGTGCAAGGCTCTCCGCTCTCCTCTAGGACCTGAACTCCGACCCATAGATGAAAGACTCCTCTCTCACTTAGGCTTGAGCCCCAAGGTGGTCCCCTTGGAGGAGCCCCTGGGTACTGTAGGTAGAATGTATTTTGAGAGAGTGTTTATCTGGGGGCAAGACATATTCTGATAGGGTACTTGCTTAGTGGCAAGACTTATTCTGAGACGGTACATGCTGAGGGCAAGACTTATTGTAAGGGGTATTTGTCTGGGGGCAAGAATTATTCTAAGGGGGCACTTGCCTTGGGGCAAGACTTATTCTAAGGGGGTACTTTCAAGCTTAAACTTAAAATCGTTTAAGGTTATGTATATTCCAAGGCGATAAGGGACGTCCTTTTCCATTTTCCAATTTATACGCCCCGTGTCCTGATATTCTTGTAATTTTGTAGGGTCCTTCCTAATTAGGGTTCAGTCTCCCATTGGTTTTAGCGTATGACTCTCTAGAGCACTCGGTCTCCTACTTGGAAATAATGCAGTTGTGCTCGTTTGTTATAAGCATTTATCATTATACATTTGTATCATTGCATCTGCAAGAAGGCCTTCTGCGTATCTCTTCAATGAGATCTATATTTTCTTTGTGAAGGCCGATATTACCATCCCTAGTGTAATATATCACCCGGTGAGACGACATTCCTATCTCAGCCGTGATGATAGCCTCTGTTTCGTATACCAGGGTGAAGGGGTTTTCCCCTGTAGATGTTTTTGGTGTGGTTCGATAAGCTTAGAGGATACTGGTTAATTCTTCAACTCAGTTTCCCCCAGCCGGCTACAACCTCCTCTTGATTCTTTGCACTAATATACGATAAGTGACTTTTGCCTGCCCATTAGCCTGAGTGCGAGCCAATGATGTGAACCTTTACTTGATACATAAGCCTTTGATTCTCATGCCTTAATCATGTGTTCCCACAGACAGCACTACTTGATGTGAGCAAGCGTCGCTCGTTAGGAAGATTTTAGACTTGAAGCTTTTGGGTTGGGTTTATTGCAAGCTTTGAAAAAGGGCCTGCAAAAAAGATGTTGACACTTTAACGCTCAAGTCACTAAACAATTGAAGAAAGATGGATTATGCAAGAGAAAATAGAAATGAATGTTTGAAGAAGATATTAGAATGATCTAATAGAGTGTTATTTGGATTAAAGCCATTTTTGGTCCTGTAACTATACCCCATTCTGATTTTAGTCCTTTATCTTTTTAGGGTTCCAAAAAAGTCTTGTAACTTTTTAATTGTCACGATTTTGGTCCTCTTTTCGCCGGAATTTCTTCAACGTTGCCGGAAATGTCTTAAATTTGGGCTGCCACGTCAGACATTTTCGGCAACTTTGGAGATATTTCGGCAAAAAAAAAAAAGGACCAAAATCATGACAATTAAAAAGTTACAGGACCTTTTTGAAATCCTATAAAGATAAAGGACTAAAACGATAATGGAGTATAGTTACAGGACCAAAAATACCTTTAAGCTAGTGTTATATTGCGTAAGCTTCTCTATAAAAAAAATATGTTACTCTTAACCGAGGGGGAGGGTTCTGCTTTTATAGCTGCAGAGCCCACCAAGTGAAGAAGTATGACCCTTGGGGACTCGGATAATTAGTTATTGCTGATAATGTTTATTAAATGCTAACACTTGGTGTATTGCCAAAAAGTTGGTGGAATTTACTTTTTACTCAATTTTTTTGGTGGATTTCATGTATATATATAATTCGTTTAAATATATAACACGTGGATGTTACAATTTACACAACATAAAATATTTATGTTTCTGGATATCAAATTTCAGAAAAAGTTCTACAAAAACCTCTTAAAATGAATTATATATATATATATATGAATTTATAAAAAAAAATCTATTTAAAAAAAACCATATTCCACCAACTTTTTGTTCGAAATTCTAATTGTTAACATTTAATAAATATTGTTACGGTTTAACTCTTTTATACTTATTTTTATCTCCTAAGATTAAAAATTACTTCATTAGATTTTTTTATTGTATTTTCATATTAGATTAGTTTTATAAAATTTATTCATAACTTTATAAATTTTTTTAATTATCTATCTATCTATTATATTATAAATGTGTGAATGATTTACCATATTTTTTGTTTCTTTCTTTTCTTTTGATGCCAATTACATCCTTATCACATAATAATATATCATAAATTGATTTGTACAAATAAGTAATTTTGTAATTAGTCTTATAGTTGTTAATTACTTACATAATTGAGCTGAGATAGAATTCTAATAAAAATGAATTATAATAAAGTGTTGTATTCGTAACTAATAACTAACTAAATAAATTTTAGTTAGAAATCTTATTACTAACTATATAGGAATATAGGCTATGACAAAAAAATCTTTTTACTTGACTTGGTCTTATGTAATGTGTTAAAAGTGACACGTCCGTGACATATAGATCTCGATCAAAGAAAAGTTTATACTTAATTCAATCGTAATTTTTTAAATAATTGTTACTTTATAATTTGATCTTCTAATAAATATCCTTAATTTGATGTTCATTTAATATATTATATAATTAATATAATACAAACTTGAATAATAATATTAACAATATGAAAATTTAAAACTTATAAAATAAATTTGACGTGTGTTTCTTATATTTTTTATAATGTGTATTATAACCTTAATACATAATATAAATTATTGAGCTCTTTCTACTAATAAGTTTAATTAGTATTTTATAAGGTGTTAAACACATAAGAAGTTAAATGGTAAGACAGAATTGGAGAAAAATACATTTTTTGTCCCTTAACAATATCACTAAAATTATTTTGGCCCCTCTTTTTTCACGAGTTGTACTTTTGATCTCTGAACTTGCCAATTTTGAATAGAATTGGTTCCAACTTTTAAGTCTACATCAAACATTAACGAACATGCACGCGTGAGGAGCATGCTGACGTGAAGAAGAGGGGAAATAGGCTTTATTTTTTACACAAAATTTGCTGGTAATAACAATGTATACATATTTTTGGTGTCAAAATCAAGCTTATTTCCTCTCTTTTTTCACTTTCACGTATGATGTACGCATGCATTTCCGTGAGTATTTGACAAAACTTACTTATGGACCAACCTATTCCAAATTGACAAGTTCAGGGACCAAAAGTGTAACTCGTGGAAGAAGATGACCGAAATAGTTTTAGTGATATAGTTGAGGGACCAAAAATGCAATTTTCGGTAGAATTCCAATGGAGATTGAGACAAATTAATTTAGATTAGATTAGATTATATATGTGTTATATATTGTTAATTGAACAAAATTTAAATTCTAAAGTATAAATATTATAAAATATATGATTAAACTTCTAATGTTATTAGTTTTTTTTTTCTCATGACTAAAATAATTTTATTAAAATTACATAATACATATAATTTTACATGGAAATGAACAATATCATGGATGCCTAATTAACTGTGTAATTAGATCCATAACTAGACTTAAATATTTAATAAATTGAAGTTTGATCATTAAAATTAAATTAAGTGAGTTTTCCAACAATAAGTAATTATTTTTATATAATCTTATACTTATTATTCAACTTAAGTTTCGCAAATGAATAGATTAATTTAGAACTTTGTTCCAAAATCTCTTTGGACCACATGATGAATAATATAAAAGTTTCGTAACAAAGTTATTAGTAGAAAATTTGATAATTAACTTTAAAGATAGTTCGCATAAGAAGTAAAAAATTACAATAAAAAAATGAAATTACTTAATAATATAATTTTTCTTTTTAAAATTTGCACAACTAAAAAACTTAAACATTATTTTGTGAGTAAAACAAGTTTAGAATAACCACAAGTCCAATGAAACTAAAGTTCAATTAGAAACAATGACTTTTATATGCACTTATTTCATTTCAATTTATTCCTTAAAATACTATTCATCAGTTTAGGTTTTTTTTCCACCCACATGAAGAATAAAATAAAAAATAAAGTAGAGAGATTATTACAAGAAAATTATATTATAAACAATTATAGTGATGTTGGTATAAGAATTAAAAAATAAAAAAAATATATCAACTACTATTTTTTTCCCAATTTGTACAACTCGGAAAAAAAGATGAAAATGTAATTATTTAATAAGTGAATCAAATAAAAAATATGGAATAATTTAAATGGTATTTTTTTCATTACAAATAAAGGGCGCAAAAGGTAAAGTAATTGAGATACAATTTTTTTTTTAGTTGTATTTATATATAAGTAATTTAAAACTACCTTTAGTTAGATGTTAAACATGTACAAAACTAAATGATAAGTTTAGAATAACCACAAGTTCAATGAAACTAAAGTTCAATTAGAAACAAGGACTTTTATATGCGCTTATTTCATTTCAATTTATTCCATAAAATACTATTCATCAGTTTAGGTTTTTTTTCCACCCACATGAAAAATAAAATGAAAAATAAAGTAAAAATATTATTACAAGAAAATTATATTATAAACAATTATAGTGATGTTGGTATAAGAATTAAAAAATAAAAAAATATCAACTACTATTTTTCCCAATTTGTACAACTCGGAAAAAAAAATGAAAATGTAATTATTTCATAAGTGAATCAAATAAAAAATGTGGAACAATTCAAATGGTATTTTTTTCATTACAAATAAAGGCACAAAAGGTAAATTAATTGAGAGTCAATTTTTTTAGTTGTATTTATATATAAGTAATTTAAAACTACCTTTAATTAGATGTTAAACATGTACAAAACAAAATGATAATATGATCCTAACAGAATTGTCTATTTCTATATTATATTATATAATTATATTTTTTAGACTTTCTTTTATCGATAATATAGTTTAAATATTATATCAAGTGTTCTCTCTATACTCTAAAATTTTCTATCAAAATTCCACATGTTTTCCTTTTGGCGCAACATTTTGAGTACTCTAGAATTTGAAATAAAACCAATGCATATGAAATTAGACTTCAAGGCCTTTTTCATAACTAGGAATATAGGATATGTATTTTCTGGGAGGATTACAATTTTAGTCCTCAAATATACCACTAATTCGATTTTGATCCGCAAACAATTAACAGAGACAGTTTGGTCATCAAACAATGCATCTTTTGATAGAATTAGTTTTTTCCATCATCTTGCTGTCAAATATAACAGAACATCTCATGTGCCAAGCCCGTGGGCTGCTTGGATGGAAAAAAAACCCTACAATTTTCCACCTAGAAAAGTGGCCCTCTTCAAGGTATATGAAGAAAAGACTTATTTTTACTCATTTTAAAACATTGCACAAGCAAGAATGGGAGTAGCACTACAGCAAAATTGTTCAATAGCAAACGAAATATATTAGGGTCGAGCTAATTAACAAATAAATTCTCATTGTCAATTTACATTATGTAATACAAGAAATTTACTTGCTTATATATTTAGCAACAAAAATTTACTTCCTAACAAATTTAGCAACACATTGTTTAATATATATGAAGTAGTGTAAATTAGCAACAAAAATTTTGCTTGCTAATTGGCTCGACACTAATTTTAGCATCAATTTTTTTCGTAGCTATTAAGCTATTTTCTTATAGTGTATTGGCTATGAAAGACCTCAAAGAAAAAGTTCAAACTCATCTTCTAAAAATAAATATTCTACTCATTTCAGGTAAATTAGAAGGTTAATCTCCATTATTTTGCAATTGTGGATTTGAGCTCTCATTGTTGACATTATGGAATCCTCGCAACCCAGGTAGACGGGAGATATTAAAACGTTACCCTGTAATTTGGGCAAATATGATACATTTTGCCCGGGTTGCGAAGAGTTCATGATGTCAACAATGGGCGCTCAAATCTACAGTTGCAAATAATGGAGACGTTACAGGTTGTTTGTTTATGTTTTACTTTTAGTTTTTGAAACAGTAATTAAAGTAAAAAAATTTTGTTTTTGTTTTCATTTTTAATTTTTGAAATAGTAATTCAAGTGAAAACTTATTTGTTTATACGTATTCTTATTGACAATATATTAATTTGATAACACAATATATTAATATTTATTTTTTAAAGAAGAGCTTGAACTCATTTTTGAGTCTTTCTTCGCCAATGCTCTCCATTCTTATCTTTGCAACATCTAAAAATGAACAAAAAACAAGTCTTCCTAAATCACTTTCATCGAAAAATGGTAGTTTTTTTTTTTTTCTTCCAAGCAACCTCATATACTTGGTATGTGAGGTTTTTCGTTATATTTTATGACAAGATGATAGATATGACAAAATCTGTCAAAAAATTCACTGTTTGATGACCAAAACTGTCACTCTTGAATTTTTTAGGACCAAATTAAAAAGCGAATTAGTGGTATAATTTGAGTAGTGTAATTCTCCTGATACTTTTTAAAATTTTTGACACTATTTTTTGTACATTTATTATAATTTTCAAGTACAAATAAATTAAGTTTAATTATAGAAAAGAATAAACAAAAAAATATAAAAAATATTAACTCTAGAGACTTTTGCTACTGAATAAAAAAGAATTAATGATTAAATAAATAAATACTAAATTATATATTATTTCCAAATACCACCTTTGAATTCTATTTACACATATTTATTTACTTGAATAATTCTATAATTATTGTAATATAAAACTTGAATTTGTAAATGTAGATATCCATATTAACAAACCTTCATAGGTTAAATAATTTTGAATTATTTTTTTAATTTTAATTTTTATATGTTTAGATTTAGAAAAAAATTAAAAATAAGAATGATAATTGTTTTATACTATTACATTTAGTTTCCATGGTTTTTTCTTGATTAGACTAATATGAAAACATAAGGTCTAGAAAGTACTAAAAATAAATAATGCAAAAAAAAAAAGAAAGACAAAAAAATTGACAATTTGTGATTGGTCATTTGTAATATACTTTTTTTATTGTATGTTTATAATTTAGATTTTATCAATTTTTATTGAAAGTATTAGAAAAAAGATATAGATAAGTTTTTTGGAATTGTCAACATAATAATTATTTACTTATTCTCATATTGGTTATAGGAATTTAATATAATTTTATAATTATGTTTTAGTTTATATGTCAATGGATCATAAAAGACGAAGATTAGAGTTAAATATGGAATTTAAAGGATAAATATACCAAAGTAAGAAAAATAATATTAAAAAATTTTGATCTCTTATAAAAAACTAAGGTTCCAAACTTATTCTTAGAATGTTTTTAACTATGTGTTGTAAGTTTGATATTAAGATAAATATGTAGGGTTGTGGTTAATTGAATGATCTTTTTTTTGTACACTTTTCATATTATTATTATTATTATTGTTGTTGTTGTTGTTGTTGTTGTTGTTGTTGTTGTTGTTGTTGTTGTTGTTGTTGTTGTTGTTGTTGTTGTTGTTGTTGTTGTTGTTGTTGTTATATTTCAATGTCTTCGCAGCTTAGATAAAGGAAATTATTTAATTTATTAATTTCAATACAGTTTTAGTATATATATATATAGGCAATTTATTTTATTTATTTTTTTTGTCTTGGTTGACTATGAATATAACTTTGATTAAGAAATTTATTACAATTATGAATAGTTGAAAGAAATTAGATATTTCAAATTCTAGCATATGAAATTATTTGATTTGGTCCTATCTTTTGCATTTGAAGTATTGTGTACATTATAATAAAGATCTCAAAATAAATTTAAACTTAATTTAATACTAAAATTGTTAATAATTTTTGCTTCTTTATATTTTGATCTTTTCATAAATATTCATTCAAAAGGATTTTCATTTAACAAGTTTTATAATTATTATTCTTCAGACTTAAAAATTGAATAACTGAAATGACAAACTTTTGATACTTTCAATTAAATAAAACTTAAAACTTAAAATAAACTTGGATAGGATCGAAATAATACATATTGTATTTACTTTTATGCTTTATTTTGAATAAGACTAATTGATAAGATGAAATATCTAAAGGTTAAAAGTGAAAGAGAAAAACTGAATTTTATTTTCATTGTCTGTTCTTGTGGTGTGATCATCGAGATAGAATAACATTTATTAAGAATATAAAAGCCTTATAGAAAAAATATTTGGTAGCGAATATTAAACTACAATTTTAAAGCACCAAGTCAAGAAAAATAAATAAATATATTATTTCTCTATATATATTATAACAAAAAAAATCATTAATATATTTTATTTATCAATTTTGCGTTTAGTCATTGTACATCCTACACACACATACACATATATATGTGTGTGTGTGCTCGCGTGCGTCTTTTTGTGTGTATATAGTTATATTAGCCAAATTTACATATAATATGAATTGACATTACTAACAAAAATGCATATTTTGCATGTAAAAAAACATAATTATCATAATATAAACTAGGGTTAAATTAATACACTTTTGTACCCCTAAACTATGCATGAAGTGCATTTACCCCCCTACACTATAATATAACAAAATGCCCCCTCATGATATGGATTAATTTTTTTATGACAAAAATATCCTTATTGTTTTCACCCCTAACATATGTTTATTTCAATCATTCCCCTAAAACATAATTCGAATTATTATAAAAATTATATTTAACACAAATACTATCCAAAATTTATTATTATTATAACATTACAAAAAAATGCGGGAATAGGAACGGTTGGGGAAGACCGTTCCAGTTACCGTTCCATGTAGGAACGGTTGTAGAAACTAACGGTAAACCGTTGATGATGTCACAGTCATGCTAATTGTAATACAAATTAATAGGAACGGCCCTATCGTTCCTATTACAGTGCCAAAAATGGCGAGCCAATTTGTACACCTATAACCGTTCCTAAAGGGGACCTGATATATTTTGGACTTCAATTTGGAACACATGTGTGAGATTTGGAACGGGCGACCGACTGGGAACACTGACCGTTACTATATGTGTTCCAAAGACCGTGTCAATTTGGACCGGTTGACTGACCGTTCCAACATGTAGTCCTACAGGAGGCCCTTTGACGCCATGGGGAAAGAAGTGATCCAATGACCGTTCCAAATTATGGGTATATAGTAAGTGCAATTGTGTTACAAGTACCGGTCCAAACTGTACTCTAAGTAGGAACGGTCCATTTTTATTGTGCCTCATACCGTTCCTAATATGAGCTAACGGCTATATTACAACGATAACTTTACCGTTCCTGTTGCCTCTCCTGAGACCGTTCCTAAAGCTGGAACAACGGCTATATTTCAACGGCTAGTTTTGTGTTCCAAATAATATTCCAATGCCCGTTCTAATGTTTTCTATATATATGTCCCCCTTCTTTGTCATTGTTCTTATACTTACTCTTCAACTCATTTTGTATTTGTAACTCCCCCCTTGATTCTTTATATGGAAAATCGAACATATCAATTACCGAGCGCGAATTTTGCATTGATATTGATAGGTGTTTTTCTCAGGTAAGTATGCAAAATTCTGTTATTTTTGCATATATAGAATTTACTCTCGTCATTTAATTGCGTACTGTTGTGAATTATACGTACGTAGGACCAATCATGTTAAGACAGTTGAGGAAATGGTGTATGATCGAGACGTCCTGGGTGTAACGCCGGAGTTTGAGGATGGTGTTACAATATTTTTAGAATGGACCCAGTCTCAGCGTGCATATATGAACGGGGACAAGATTAAGTGTCCCTGCCGAAAGTGCCAAAACGAACGATTCAAAATACCAAACGAGGTAAATTTTAATTTGTGTATGAAAGGGTTTATGCCATATTGAACCTCATATCCTGGGACTAAAATATAATTTTATCAAATTTCTACCATTTCTATCCTAACATATGTAGGCCGCAAGTGCTATATCACTTCACCTGCTATTTAATTATAGTTCCCCCTTGTTCCACTAGTATAGGATTATCTGAAGGGATAATTACATTTACACCCTAATATAAGGTCTTTTTATACAAATTAAAAAATATGACGTGCGATGCACGTGTACAAATATAATTTTGTAAATCAATATATCATTTATGTTAATTTATAATATTATTTATATTTTTTTCATTAAAAAATTAGTATTATACAATTATATTTTCAAATAAATAGATAATAATTATTTAAATTGATAAGAAAACTATTCAATTCTATTATTTGTAATTCATTTTCTAAATTTAACTTGTACTATTGAATAAAAAAATATTCCTCAAAATTGAAATTTTGTATTTCGTATATTCACTAATGATTATTTCATTATTATGTATCACACCAATTAATATGAAAATATAAAATAATGATATTCAAAAAATTAATATTAAAATAAAAATAATTAGTGGATAGAAGAAATTCCAATTTAATAAAACAAATTAATCAATTTTATTTGTAGGTTTTATTATCCCTATTTTCTGTTATTTAATTTTGTTTTATTTTTGTTACATTTGGTATGTGTGTGTTGTATGTTTTATTTTACTATTATATTTGAATGTCATTTACTTTTAATTTATTGACACTATTACAAACTAATTGTTTATTGACTATTGCTATAAACATATAATCAAATTGGATCATAGTACCAATATTTGTAAGATCCCATAATGTATGTTAATCATACTTCAGTATCAACTTTTTTATATTGTCAAAGCATTATTTTCAGGTTTTATTAGCTTCTAAATTTTGAAATATTATTAGATAAAATTTTATTTTCACCTTTATAAAAAAAAATAGATGTCAAATTAAAACATTCAGGATTATCTAATACTAAAAAAATCAAGTGCTAAGAGATTCACTCAATAGTTGAATTTTCATAAGAAATTTCAATTTAATAATATTTTATTCATATATTAATTTTAATTCTCTTTAGTACTCATGCTTTTTAAACTTTTAAGTTATTTTTATAAATTTATTATTGAAAAAATATATTAATCTGATTGGCTTATTTATTTATCATCTTTTCTTTTTCTAATTTTAACATAATTAAGTCAATTTTTATTTATTATTTTATTGTACTAAGTTTATTATCAAAATTTATTAATTTTCTTAATATGAAAATGTAATTGTACTAATGTACTAGTATATAATTATTTTAAAATTTTATACTTTTAATTGTTATTATGTTAATGTTTACTCACTATTTGACTTTTCTTATTTTCATAAGGAAAAATAGCATTTTTCTATCCATAACTTAGATCATTTCAATTTTATTTTGGTCCATTGATTTTGAGATTCTCACTTTCGGTCCCGTAATATTAAAAAGTAGCAATTTTGGTTCCATAACACCTTTCCCTCTGGATATTCAAAACAAAATGTCATGTGGGTGTTATGTGTATAATAATACAAGGGGACCAAATGTTACAACTTTTATGCACTTTTTAAAGTATAAAAATATATAGTTATATATGTCTCGTTATGACTTACAATTATGATAGTTAATTTACTACTCAATAAGATAAGATTTTAAATTAAATTATTTATTATACTACTATTTATAATCTTCTTCAATGTTAATGTCTTGGGGGTGTGGGGAGGGGGGGGGTTATGGTGTTTTTTAGCCTATTAATATTGAAATAAAATAAATTAGTTAGCTCTTTTTCAAATTTTCAATAGCACTTCTAATTTAATCAGATTGATATTTTTTTTTTTGTATTTAAATTTTGGTACTTATTCGTTATTTTATTTTAAAATAAATTCCAATTTAATAAAATTGATTAATTTTTATTTGTAGGTTTTATTGTGTCTCTTTGCTATTGTTTGATTTTGCTATATTATGTTTGTGTGTGTAATATATTTTCTTTTGCTATATTTTGAATGTCGTTAATTTTTAATTTATTGACACTAAATGATTACAAACTAATTATTTATTGACTATTATTATAAAAATATAATTTAATTGGACAATATTAATAATATTTTGTATTGTAAGATCCCACTATTAATTATATTTCAGTATCAATTTTTAAATATTGTCAAAGTATTATTTACATGCTTTATTACCTTCTAATATTTTATATATTATTGTATAAAATTTTATTTTTTGCCTTTATATTGCAATTTTAATTCTATATATTTTTAGTTTAACTTCTTAATCATATTTTCATATGCACCGATTGGTATAATTTATTTCTTATTCAATAATATATTATGTTACAACTTAATTTTTTTATGTCACATTTGTTGTTGTAATACTTTTATTCTATTAATTAATATAAAAAAAATAATAGATGTAAAAGTAAAGCATTCAAGATTATCTAATACTAAAAAAATCAAGTACTAAAAGATTCACTCAATAATTGAATTTTCACAAGCAATTTCAATTTAATAATATGATATCCATATATCAATTTTAATTAGTAATTAAAGTTTGATATTTATTCATTATTATATATATTTAAGTTTAGATTAGTATTTTATATATTATTCATTTGTAGTTTATTTAAATTTTAATGTGTCATGGTAAATTAAAACTTTCTTAATATAATTAAGATTTCTTCTAACAAAGTAACTGTATTGAAATATTATTTGGCATATTAATTTTTTTTAGTTGAATATGTTATTCATTCTCTAAGTAGTTAGGTATAATTAAGACTCTTAAATATTTTTCTTATAGATTTTATTTTTTCTATAACTAATATTATAATATAATTTTCTGTGAATGTTTTTAAAATTTAATGTGTGACATGTCTGTGTAATTGGGCTCATTCATGATTCACGATTAGAAGCAGATTATTAAAATTTTGTGTATTAGATTCATTCATGATTTACGATTTAGTTTTTTATCTTAAATTTATATAGAGGAGATTTAGAATATTTAGAATTCTAAATTGTTAAAAATTCCAGAAGCTATAATATAATAATTAACAATATTTAAGAGGGTATATTTGTCTTTTCACAATGGGGAACAAACAACTTAAATATTCACACATTTATATAGAGTATAGATTACCTTTGTTTTGCGTAATTACAAGAACTACTATAACAATAAAAAAGCATGGGTTTTGTGTAATGAAATTGAAGATTTCCGAGATGTATGTATAATTTTTTAAAAAGTAAAGGTGATTTGTGTAAGTGATTATTGATATTTTTTATGGATATATGTGTAGTTTTTCAAAATATAGAGGTGGTTTGTATAAATAGATCATATATCAAGGGAGTAACTGCAATTATCCCTTATCTAAATCAAGTCGTCATGAATTGCAGCATTGCTTTATATATGTTCTTGCACAATGGTAGAACAAAAATCAGCCTTCGATTTTGACACAATTCATCTAGTTGATTGCCAAGCAATGTTTTCAAACCCAAAACAGCCTGCTCACTTCGACCGGCTCAACTAGGAACCTACCAAGGGTCCAATCCGATTCAAAACCCAGTGTGAACTGGTTAAAATAGGCCAAAACCGGTAACCGATCAATCCAATTTTATTATTTTTTTAAAAATAAAATTAATGATATCTTGAAATATATATTTCACTAAAAAAATAATATAGTGAAATACACAAAGAGAAAAAAATAAGTGCAAAAAAAAATAGATTAGCAAGTGTTTATAATTACTCAAACAAACTATCACATATTTATAGGCTCAATTGTTTGAGCTTGCCTTGTCTTTTTTCAATGTGGGACATGAGAAAGTGCCTAAACTATGAGAAAGTCCCAAACTTTGGCTATACTTTTTCAATGTGGGAGAGACAATAAACTAATTTTTCTTCTTCATCTATTTCTTTCTCCTTTTTCCCATGTTTTTTCAATCTTTTTTGAACTTTTTTGTTAAAAAAAAAATATATGAAGGCAACAACTGTTAAAATGTCGTTATAAATTGTATTTATTTTATCAATTAATATATAATATATTTGGGGGGTTTTAAATTTAAATTCTTGTTAGTTCGAATTTTAATTTAATTTATTTCTTTCAAGAGATTTGTTGATTTTTTATTGTTAAATTATTATAGATTGTATTTATTTATAAATTATATGGATTTTATAAAATATTATTATAAATTGTATTTATTTAATGTATCGAGATATAATTTATTGATATATTACATATATATATGTGTATATAATAAAGTTCGGGTCAATCGAATTTTTAAATTTGGTCCGACCGATCGAACCAATAACTCAATAACTTGACCGATTCGATTCTCGATTCGATTTTAAAAACATTGCCGCCAAGTTAAAAATATTGGTTATACCCTGCAAACAACTTTTTCTGCTGCAGGATTGCATAACCATAGATATTAGCAGGACTTGGATTCGATCTTCACCCAGGACTTGATTTTGTACTGCTAACTTGTACATTGTATACGTCTTGCACGTCACTGCAGTCGGTCATGCTGCTGCGTTTGTTGCATATCACCTTTCACTACAAGAAAATGGCTTAACAACTACAAAAAATTTGATGCTAAAATCAACGTCGAACTAATTAAAAATAAAATTTTCGTTGCTAATCTACATTATTTAATGTATATCTATTAACAATTCGTTGCTAAATGTATTAACAGAGTAAATTTCTTACATAAAATTATGTAAATTAACAATGAGAATTTTAGCAATATCCCGCGGATAGGCTCCATTGAAATCTTCTATTCCTCCATTGCTGCATAATTGTCACTGTCTTCTTGTCCTAGTTCTAAATTCCATTCTCACCAACTCAGCAAAAAGAAGTTCATTCCAAGTGTCTGGCACTCCTGGTAAGCACCAGTGGCTGCAGTCCTCTGGGGCGCCGACCGGAGTGCCTGGTTCACGGTTGCTGGACGGGTGACCATCTTTCCTAAATTCCGTCAAGTACGTTATGTTTAAAAAGTTGACGGTTCTCATCGCACTTTTCATTTGTTCGACTGCCTCGTAAATCATTATATTGTTTGGTGACTCTGAACCCAGGTTTGAGTAGTCCGTTTCTGGCTCTCTACTCGAATTACAAGTGCCGCCTTTGTTCCATTTTCCATCGCTGTAAGTTTCAGACCTAATGTTTAAGTATTGTACTAAAAAGGTATAGTTTATGCCTGAGTTATTGTCTACTTCCGTTGCAATTGTTTATGATGCAATATACTAAAAGAAAATAACTCCATAGCTACGAAAAAATTTGATGCTAAAATCAACATCAACATAATTAGCAAGGTAAAATTCTGGTTGCTAGTCTACATTATTTGATAGGGTTTAATGCAATTTACCCCCTGTGATATTGCAAATGAGCAAATTACCCCCCTATAAAAAATAAAATAGTAATTTACCCCCTTATGAAAAATAAAATAAAATAATAATTTATCCCCCTATAGAGGTAAATTGCTTCATTTTGAAAAACACAGGGGGGTAAATTGCTTCATTTTGAAAAACACAATGGGGTAAATTGCTATGTATTTTTTCATAGGGGGTAAATTTGCTATTTGCAATATCACAGGGGAGTTTCTGGCATTTTTTCCCTTATTTGATATATATTTTGAACAACTCATTGCTAAATTCATAACAAGTAAATTTTGTTGCTAAATTCATTAACAAATAAATTTCTTGTATTGAAAAATATAGATTAGCAACGAGAATTTTGCTTGCTAATTAGTTCGATGCTGTTTTTTTTTTCCGTAGCTATTTAGCAATTTTCTTGTAGTGATTGCTCAATAGCAATGAAAAAAATCAGCATCAAGCTAGTTAGTAACGAAAACTTTACCTCGTTAATTAACTCGACCCTAATTTTAGCATCAATTTTTTTTTATAGCTATTTAGTTATTTTTTTGTAGTGATACCATTAATATAACATTACTTGCCTGAAGTGTACGGGTGAGTAGCTGCGGAAGAATACATGACTCTTCCCAGGCTCTAAATTTGTCGTCACCCACACTTTCAACGTCTTGAGGGATCTTCGAAAAGCTTCCAATACATTCATTGTCATGTTAACGTACTCCTTTTCTTGAAAATAGTGTCCCCTAATGCATAAATTTAGGCACTAGTAAGCCATATATTAACTTTAAACTACAAAGAAAGTGTGAATGAAGAGAAATAGATATGTCAGAGGCTTAAATATATTTCTGGTTGTTAATTTAGGTTGTTTGGTATTTTTGTTTTTTAACTTTCTAAAGTAATATTTTGGTCCTATATTTTTTTTATTTTTATGATTTTAGTCCTTTTTTTCTTGAGTTTACCCTTCTCGCCGGAAAAATACATATGCCTCTCACGTGATATTTTTAAAATTGGGGCTTTTGTTCTTACTGATCCATTTCTATCAGCATTTTCGTCCTTTAACTTTCTAGAGTAACATTTTGGTCCTATATCTTTCTTATTTCACGATTTCAGTCCTTTATTTGCCGGAGTTCACCTTTCTCGCCGGTGGAGGTAAACTCCGGCGAACAAAAGGATTGAAATCGCAAAAATTAAAAAGATCCAGGACTAAAATACAACTCTAGAAAGTTAAAGGACGAAAACGCCAAATAACCTAAATTATAGGACCAAAAATACATTTAATCCTACGTCAGATATACGAGCAAAAAGAGAGTCAAATAAAATAAATGTGAGAAACGAGTGAAAGTTCATACGATTTTAGTGTTTTGTCTTGATTCCACCAATGACCAGCGCTGAATACAAGAACATCTGCTCCAATCCATTTATCAGAAAACCGGTGCAATTTATCGACCCTAATCACTCCCCGGACTTCTTTGGGCACATCTGGTGGCGGTCGATCAATGACTACAAGGTACGGTACTCTGTAATACTGCACCGTGAGGTTGTATTCTTGAAATTTGATTGAGAGGAAGCCTTTATGTTTTGTTATCGGGTTCCCATGTTCTTCATATATTGCGGACTGATTAGAAACGCCTCGCGCCAACATGCATATTAGAGACTCCCATTGATTTCTACTGATGGAGTCACCCGCGAAAACTATACGCCCATTTTGGCTACGTTCAAGAAAGTCGTTGGCATCAAACCTGCAGAATTGTGAGGTAAATATTGAGCCAAAATGTTATCATCGCTAGAAGAAAGGGTAAAATATTTTTTTAGTCCCATAAAATTATGTCGTTATTTTATTTTGATACCATAATTTAGGCAAGTGATGATTTCAGTCCCATAAAATTTGAATTTAGGTATTTTTAGTCCCAAAAAGTCATGTGCTTTGTATATGTTTGTTAACAACCATTAACTTAGGACTAAAAATACCTAAAATCCTAGGATTAAAAATACCTAAAATCATGTTCTAGGGGACTAAAAATATATAAAATCATGGTTGCGTTGGTTAATTGGAACTAAAAGTACCTAAAATTGTATTTTATGGGATTGAAATCGTCACCTTCCTAAGTTGTCATACCAAAAAAGTAATGACCTAATCTTATAAGAGAAAAAAAGTATTTAGAACTTACAAGAAAATAGTACATTAGCTACGCAAAAAATTCAGTGTGGTGCTAATTAGCAAGTAAACTTCCCATGCATTGTTAATCTACATTATTTAATATAAAAAAATTTCTTGCTAATTAATTTAGAAACGAACATTTACTTGCTCACAAATTTAGCAACGAATTATTTAAAATATATATTAAATAATGTAAATTAACATAAAAAAATTACTTATTAATTAGCTCGATGCTAATTTCAGCATCAAATTTTTTTTTAGCAATTAACCTATTTTCTTATATTACTATTTAACTTTCAACTTTTTCCACAATTTTTATCTTCACCATAAAAATATATGCAAACATAATGTAAGACGATGTTGACATTCTTAATGGTTTAGCATTTAATGTATTTAATTAACTAAGCGTAAAATTCAAGCCAATGAATTGACAGATTCGGTGAGATCATTGGACCCAATACCAAGAAATGCTAGCTACTGATCATCATTAATCTCAATGACATCGTAATGAGTAAAAATAAAGAAACCCAAATTCAAAACCCTAGCTAGCACATGCAAAGCCTCTAGAAAAGAGAGAAAAAATTAAGAAAAATCGCAACTAATTATACAATAACCTGCAACATGTAAAAATAATACACAGGAGATCTTAACCTTTTATTGCTCGGACCGTGTTATTAATCATTTTTCTTAAACTGTACATTAATCTACTACTAAAATAAATAGAGCATCATGACGATCCATAACCAACCCTCAAGCTAATTAAACGGATCATACATACCCATTTAATTCCATGCATTGTCCGTTTTAATTTCGATGGTTTCTAAAACTTCGTGCCGATCGATATAAACATGTATACATAGAATGTGGATTCATATATATACAAATACCTTGGAAGATTGCAAGCATGGGGCTGCCATCTCCATTTCTGGTAGCCAAGATCATGTCTGCCATTCTCATGGCACCGGAATCCGGGATCAAGAAACGGGCACTTCTCGGTGTATCTGGTGTCGGGTAGGGTTTCATCCCATACCCACTTTCCATAAGAGTAATCACAAGGTTCTCGACCCGAACTTGGATGGGGTTTTTGGTGTAGGATTTGGTACAAGAACCCGATATTGAAAAGAGAGGTGGGCTGGAAGGGGCTGAAAACGACGTAGCAAAGAATGGAGGTGAGGATTAAGGTGAGGATGATGAGGAAGTGGGTGAGTTTCCTGTTGGTGATTGGTTGAGATAGAAAGTTTTGCAAGTTTTGGTGCATGGAGGACAGATGTAATTAAAGGCTGATGAAGAAGAGAGTTTCTTGTGAAGGGGAGGGATTAGAGCGTGGTGGGAAATTTAAGGCTGTGATTTTGGTAATAAGGTAATTAAAGATTTTTATTTTCAGAAATGTTAGGTAAAAAGGAAAGCTGTTTTTTAATTGATCACGCTATTAATTGCATGCATAGATAACGTTTTCTTTACGAAAGTGAATTAATGATGTTTTTATTTATTGCTTTTTATATGTGTGTAAAATTATGCAATTATATATATATATATATAGAAGGCTTAAAGTCATTTTTTATCCTGTAATTATACCTCATTTTTATTTTGGTCTTTTATCTTTCTAGAGTTTCAAAAAGGTCCTGTACCTTTTTAATTGTCACGATTTTGGTCCTCCTTTCACCGAAATTTCTCCAAAATTGCTGGAAATGTCTGACGTGGTGACCAAAATTTCAGACATTTCCGGTGACCTTGAAGAAATTCTGGCGAAAGAAAGACCAAAATCGTGACAATTAAAAGGTTACAGAATTTTTTGGAACCCTAAAACGATAAAGGATTAAGATGAGAATGGAGTACAGTTACAGGACCAAAATGATTTAAATCCTATATAAAATTAGGTTGTGTGATACATATGTATAAATAAAATATTATTGTAAATACATATAATTATCTTGGGGAAAAATACAAGGATCCCGTAGTGATATTAGTAATGTTCAAAAAATCCCCTATGAAAAATAAAGTATCAATTACACTCCCTATGATATGAAAAAAAAAAAAAAAATCCCCTGAGGCTAGGATTGGTGGTACTCGTGTTGACTGTGAAGATGGGTCTGAAAAGTGTATTTTCTTGACAATTTTGCCATTCTCTCCCCTATTTTAAGGGCTGCACTTCTCCTCTCACCCCCAATCATTTTCCCCCCTTTCTTGTATGGCCCAATCTATAATTTCTTTTTTTCAAAATTAGCCATGTCCGCACAATCAAGTCAACAAAAAAGAATCGAGATGCAAGGAAGTGCTCGATTTGAGGTTTTTAGCTTCACCGTTTTGTGGATCCAATGCAAAGGTAGAAATTAGGGTTGTGGAATCCTTAACAATACCTTCTAGAGGTAAGTTATATTATTGTTGTAGATTTCAATTGTAGTTTTTTTTCGTTGGGTACAACCCGAAAGAGCAACATGTGCACCAAATTGGGTTCCGGTGAACTTCGATTTTGGAGCACATAGTGGACTGGGGATGATGCATTTCCTACATACGAAGATGAACAAGATGGGTTTGATATAGATGAAGTGGTGTCAAAAACGTCAAATTGTGGGAGATCAAATATAACTATTATAAACAAAGGAAAAGTGGTAAGTCGTGATTATTTTCAGATAGGAGTTAGTGCATTTTTATTATTGGTGATTTTATTATGTTAATGAAGTAAAATTCAAGGGTTATTCTAATTGTATTATAATTTTCCAAAATTTTTGCAGTTTATTTTTATTTTAGATGATAACAAAAGATTAAAATGCTAGAAATATAATATTTTGGCAATTGAAATATCCAAAAATTGGAAATGCTATAAAAAAATAATGGAAATGTTCAAAAAAGAAAACGCCTAATTTTATTTAATACATTGTAAGTCAAAAACACTGCTAGAATTTTAAAAATGTAAATTCTAAGCAAAAACTACAACCTGCAGATATACTTTCTAAGCCAAAATTACAATCTGCAAATATACATTCTAAGCCAAAAACACTGAATATTTTACATAACTTGCTCCATTTTAAAGTAGCCAAAATGGACATTAAACAACATTCAAATAGATTCAAATTGTTAATTAACAAAATTACAACACCAATTTTCACGTAGTTTCATGGTCTCCATGGCCTTTCTTGGACCTCACCTTGATTCTTTCCAAAATTTGGGAAATTGATGGTCTTTTGTTTCTACTTGTATCTCCAGGTCCTCTTGGTCTTGCTCTAGTACTGTCTCCCATAAAAGTAGCATTTCTAGGTCCTTGGTAACCAATTTCTTGTTGTTAATAGGAAAAAAAAAAAAAAACAGAATTAGAAACAATTGCAAAAAAGAATAAAAATGAGGAATAACTATTTATAGAACTTATTTTTTTTTAAAAAAAAAAAACCGCCTAGAGGTGGCGGGGGGTTTGGCCGGACCCCTACCCGTTTATTAAATCACGAGAACACAATGACAAGGATTGAAAAAAATGTAACAAGACTCAAATAGGCGATCTACGGAAACCTAATGCTCGGAAAGAGGTTGTCAAGCGCAATAAGTGACGCCCAGAGCGCTCCCTTGTGCATGCCTCATTAGCAAGAAAGTCCGCCGGACGATTCGCCTCTCGGTACACGTGGGTGAAAACCACATTAATGTGACAGCGGAGACATCGGAGCCTGATGAGCAGTGGCTGCAACCACCAGGCGCCCTCCCCCTTGTGGATTATGTGGAGAACCGCCAAAGCGTCGAGTTCAACCCAAATCTTGTGCATGCCGAGGTCACGAGCCAGCTCTAACCCCCGGACAATTACAAATAACTCGGCATAGGTGTTGGACTGCTCGCCCAGGTATTCGAAGAAACCAAGACAGAGACGACCCTGGTTGTCACGAATAACGCCCCCTGCGCCGCGCGCGACCCGAATTACCCTTTGACGCCCCGTCCGAGTTGAGCTTCCAACAGCCAGCCACCGGTCGTGTCCAATGTACGAGGCGCGGTAAAGGGGATGGAGGCTTCAGCAGGTGGAAGCCCATGTTACGTGCCACGGTCAAGTCCCCTCTCCAAAGGGAGCAGCACATTAATTGACCCCTGTGGAGCCTCTGAAGGTAGGACCAAACGCCCCGAATCACAGTCTGTGCTCGAAAACATTCCGACCGAAACTTAGCCCCATTCCTCATACGCCAAAGGAACCATAGGATCAAGGTGGGGATTAGGAGGCGGATGTGGCCCCGTCGGACATAGGGGGAAGAGACCCGCCAAGAGTGAAGCATTGTTGAGATATGAGCAGTGAGGGGCACAGCAAAATGGAACAAATCACCGAAGTACTGCCAAACCTCACGGGCCACCGGGGATTGTAAGAAAACGTGCGGGACTAATTCAGTATTGTTGCAACAGAGGCATTTCGAGACAAGGGCCAGCCCCTTACGTCGCAGTCGCTCATCTACCGGCAGGAAGTCATGAAGAAGGCGCCAGAGAAAGACAGAGATTGTTGGTGAGATCGTACGGTGCCAGATATCCCGCAACATAGGTCGGCGCACGGAATGCCTGCGAACACAGTCCCAGGCAGATTTCAGCGTGAAAACTCCGGACGAGCAAGGCTTCTAGCGAGCGAGGTCCTCAGCCAAACGGTCGAAAGGAACAACTACCACTAGTTGCACCAGATTTGGAGGCAGAACCGCCGCAAGTTTACCCATGTCCCAGTGGTCGTCTGACCAATAGTAATGAACTTTCTCATGGTGGGAAAAAGGGGGTTGGAGCAGGTCGAAGAGGGAGGCCTCACCTAACCAATTGTCGTGCCAAAAGCAGAGATTACCTTTGCCGAGAGACCAGTAAATATGTGGTTCGGCCACAGTTTGAGCAGATTTGAGTCTGTGCCATTGCGGGGAGCTCGGCGCATGGCTCCGGATGTAGTTGTGCTTGTGGGGTTTGTGGCTGCAGATGGTCCTCCTGGTATTTGTTCATTCTGCATTTGAAAAGGTAAATATGCAAGGAAAAAATTGCTGCCAAAAGAACTGTATTTGAATTGACAACATAGTTAAAGTACTTACTGTGTTCATTCTTGGCAGTGTTTGTTCAGTTGTTTCCTCCTGTTTTTCTTTTCTTCTGAAGTTCAATAATGTGCTGATTGATTAATAAATAATAACTAATTTTTCATAGAAAATATATTAAGGACTAATTTACCTTGATTTCTCTTGTAAGTTAAGACAGCAACTCATGCTCTTGGCTTGCTGGGGGATTTGAGAACCTTGAACATGTATTTCCTCATGGTTATTGCCCTGCAAATGAGGATTTCAACTTAGAACAGAATTTAAGGGGGAAAACATATTAACAATGGTTGTATTGTATTTAATAAACTTCACCTTGTAAAACTTCAACTTTGGGTGTGATGGATTATTGCGACTGCCCTTATTGTGTCCTCTCTCCAAGCACTTGCTGCAACTATATGTCAAACCCTTTCTTGTAAAAGTGTTTTGCACCTCATCCAGGACCCTCCTCCTAAGCTTCTTAAACCTACCACTTTTAGTTTTAACTTTCGATGGTTTTAGTGGTTCATATATAAGGGGTTTGAATATAGTCTTTTGCCCGGGGAACATAATAGATCATCTCCCCATAAATCCTTAAGTATGTTGATTTTTATAACAAACGTCAACATACTCATCAATTGAAACCCTTTTGGTAGTTATTACTGCATATGCATTGCAACAAGGGTAATCATTTAACATTAAACATGCCACAAGTGCATTTTTTTGGTGCAAAGTCCACCACATAGTTATCTAGAAAATCTACTTCATACTCATCCTTGCCACACCATATTGTAAGACAATACCTAGCCATTAACGGTTGCTTCTTGATTTTTTTTTTTTTAGAACATCAGGGCCAATGTCTCCCTCAAACTTCTCCATCATTTCACTTTTTTTGTTGTAATCTTGTCATCAGTTTAGTTCTAATCCGTTCAAACATTATCTTTCAAAATCCCTTTCGTTTGATGTTGATGCATATTTACAAAAGAATTCTTTTAGTTCTTGGGATTTGAATTACATTTTGAAATTCTCATACACGTGCTTAAGGAAAAATCTATGGCAATTATGATCTTTTAAGGCCTCAATGAGGCCTTTTTGCCTCTCATAAATGAAAGACCACATTGAAGTCCCAACCTTCCTATATCATCTAGCGATTCCCCCATAAACGAAGTTCAATTTTCCCTGTTTTCTATTTGAACTACAGCCATGACAATAGAAAACATGCTGTCATCTCATTCCTCCCTAAAGCAACTAGGAACTGCCCACTATAACAGGTTTTATGGAAACAACCATCCAAGCCAATGATTGGCGTACAACCATTTCAGTGCCCAAAGACTTACATACATTTTACCAAAGATTCGGGGTTCTGAACGCTTAACTTCCTAATTATCAGCTTGCCGCCAAGGTTTAATTTCCTCACCGTCTCACAATAATACCACAATTTTTCACATTGAATAGAATCTTTCTCTCTTATTTTTTCAAGTACCTTCCTTCTAGCCTTTTCAACTTTTTTTTTACTCACTTCAACCCTGAATTTTCTTAAAATGATCTCTTTAGCTGTTGAATTGGAATGTTTGGATGGTCTCTATTTAGATTCCATCCTTTTGGATAGATGAAGCTTCTGCAAGCTTGTTACCACATGTTCAGGCACATGTTTGAGCCCCTTGTATGTATTTGATTTGGAATTCATCTTTATTACTAGGGACGCATGAATCCTCCAATTACAACTCTCAAACTTGCATTTTGCATTCTCCCTTGTTTTCTCATTTTTTATACTAGAAAGCATGACGTGGGATGCACGTGTACAAATATATTTTTAGAAGTAAATATATTATTTCTGTTAAGTTTATGATAGTATTCATATTTTTTTCATTGAAACCTTAGTATTATGCAATTATATTTTCAAACAAATTGATAATAATTATTTAAATTGATAAGGAAACTATTCAATTCTATAATTTGTAATTCACTTTCTAAATTTAATTGGTACTATTGAATAAAAAGATATTCCCCAGAATTAAAGTTTTGTGCTTCCTATATTCACTAATGATTATTTCATTATTATGTATCAAACCAATTAATATGAAAATATAAAATCAAAAAAATTAATATTAAAATAAAAATAATTAGTCAAAGCTCCTTATCTTGGATAGAAGAAATTCCTAATAAAATAAATTGATAAATTTTATTTGTAGGTTTATTATGCTGATTTTCTGTTATTTAATTTTGTTTTATTTTTTTCTTACACTTTGTATGTGTGTGTTGTATGTTTTCTTTACTACTATATTTGAATGTCATTTATTTTTAATTTATTGACAGTATTACAAACTAATTATTTATTGACTATTGTTACAAAACTATAATCAAATTGGACCACAGTACCAATATTTTTATTGTAAGATCTTATAATGTATGTTAATCATATTTCAGTATCAACTTTTTTATATTTTTTATATTTTCAAACAAATTGATAATAATTATTAAATTGATAAGGAAACTATTCAATTCTATAATTTGTAATTCACTTTCTAAATTTAATTGGTACTATTGAATAAAAAGATATTCCCCAGAATTAAAGTTTTGTGCTTCCTATATTCACTAATGATTATTTCATTATTATGTATCAAACCAATTAATATGAAAATATAAAATCAAAAAATTAATATTAAAATAAAAATAATTAGTCAAAGCTCCTTATCTTGGATAGAAGAAATTCCTAATAAAATAAATTGATAAATTTTATTTGTAGGTTTTATTATGCTGATTTTCTGTTGTTTAATTTTGTTTTATGTTTTTCTTACACTTTGTATGTGTGTGTTGTATGTTTTCTTTTACTACTATATTTGAATGTCATTTATTTTTAATTTATTGACAGTATTACAAACTAATTATTTATTGACTATTGTTACAAAACTATAATCAAATTGGACCACAGTACCAATATTTTTATTGTAAGATCTTATAATGTATGTTAATCATATTTCAGTATCAACTTTTTTATATTTTTTATATTTTCAAACAAATTGATAATAATTATTTAAATTGATAAGGAAACTATTCAATTCTATAATTTGTAATTCACTTTCTAAATTTAATTGGTACTATTGAATAAAAAGATATTCCCCAGAATTAAAGTTTTGTGCTTCCTATATTCACTAATGATTATTCATTATTATGTATCAAACCAATTAATATGAAAATATAAAATCAAAAAATTAATATTAAAATAAAAATAATTAGTCAAAGCTCCTTATCTTGGATAGAAGAAATTCCTAATAAAATAAATTGATAAATTTTATTTGTAGGTTTTATTATGCTGATTTTCTGTTGTTTAATTTTGTTTTATTTTTTTCTTACACTTTGTATGTGTGTGTTGTATGTTTTCTTTTACTACTATATTTGAATGTCATTTATTTTTAATTTATTGACAGTATTACAAACTAATTATTTATTGACTATTGTTACAAAACTATAATCAAATTGGACCACAGTACCAATATTTTTATTGTAAGATCTTATAATGTATGTTAATCATATTTCAGTATCAACTTTTTTATATTTTTTATATTTTCAAACAAATTGATAATAATTATTTAAATTGATAAGGAAACTATTCAATTCTATAATTTGTAATTCACTTTCTAAATTTAATTGGTACTATTGAATAAAAAGATATTCCCCAGAATTAAAGTTTTGTGCTTCCTATATTCACTAATGATTATTTCATTATTATGTATCAAACCAATTAATATGAAAATATAAAATCAAAAAATTAATATTAAAATAAAAATAATTAGTCAAAGCTCCTTATCTTGGATAGAAGAAATTCCTAATAAAATAAATTGATAAATTTTATTTGTAGGTTTTATTATGCTGATTTTCTGTTGTTTAATTTTGTTTTATGTTTTTCTTACACTTTGTATGTGTGTGTTGTATGTTTTCTTTTACTACTATATTTGAATGTCATTTATTTTTAATTTATTGACAGTATTACAAACTAATTATTTATTGACTATTGTTACAAAACTATAATCAAATTGGACCACAGTACCAATATTTTTATTGTAAGATCTTATAATGTATGTTAATCATATTTCAGTATCAACTTTTTTATATTTTTTATATTTTCAAACAAATTGATAATAATTATTTAAATTGATAAGGAAACTATTCAATTCTATAATTTGTAATTCACTTTCTAAATTTAATTGGTACTATTGAATAAAAAGATATTCCCCAGAATTAAAGTTTTGTGCTTCCTATATTCACTAATGATTATTTCATTATTATGTATCAAACCAATTAATATGAAAATATAAAATCAAAAAATTAATATTAAAATAAAAATAATTAGTCAAAGCTCCTTATCTTGGATAGAAGAAATTCCTAATAAAATAAATTGATAAATTTTATTTGTAGGTTTTATTATGCTGATTTTCTGTTGTTTAATTTTGTTTTATTTTTTTCTTACACTTTGTATGTGTGTGTTGTATGTTTTCTTTTACTACTATATTTGAATGTCATTTATTTTTTAATTTATTGACAGTATTACAAACTAATTATTTATTGACTATTGTTACAAAACTATAATCAAATTGGACCACAGTACCAATATTTTTATTGTAAGATCTTATAATGTATGTTAATCATATTTCAGTATCAACTTTTTTATATTTTTTATATTTTCAAACAAATTGATAATAATTATTTAAATTGATAAGGAAACTATTCAATTCTATAATTTGTAATTCACTTTCTAAATTTAATTGGTACTATTGAATAAAAAGATATTCCCCAGAATTAAAGTTTTGTGCTTCCTATATTCACTAATGATTATTTCATTATTATGTATCAAACCAATTAATATGAAAATATAAAATCAAAAATTAATATTAAAATAAAAATAATTAGTCAAAGCTCCTTATCTTGGATAGAAGAAATTCCTAATAAAATAAATTGATAAATTTTATTTGTAGGTTTTATTATGCTGATTTTCTGTTGTTTAATTTTGTTTTATGTTTTTCTTACACTTTGTATGTGTGTGTTGTATGTTTTCTTTTACTACTATATTTGAATGTCATTTATTTTTAATTTATTGACAGTATTACAAACTAATTATTTATTGACTATTGTTACAAAACTATAATCAAATTGGACCACAGTACCAATATTTTTATTGTAAGATCTTATAATGTATGTTAATCATATTTCAGTATCAACTTTTTTATATTGTCAAAGCATTATTTACATGCTTTATTAGCTTCTAAATTTTGAAATATTATTGTCTAAAATTTATTTTTCACCTTTATAAAAGAAACAATAGATGTAAAAGTACAACATTCAAGATTATCTAATACTAAAAAAATTAAGTGCTAAGAGATTCACTCAATAGTTGAACTTTCATAAGAAATTTCAACTTAATAATATTCTATTCATATATCAATTTTTATTCTCTTTAGTACTCATGCTTTTTAAACTTTTAAGTTCTTTTTATAAATTTATTACTGAAAAATATATTAATCTCATTGGCTTATTTATTTATCATCTTTTTTTTTTTTCTAATTTCAATATAATTAACTCAGTTTTTATTTATTGTTTTATTCTACTAAGCTTATTCTCAAAATTTATTAATTTACTTAACAGGAAAATGTAATTGTACTAATGTGTCAGTATATAATTATTTTAAAATTTTATACTTTTAATATTATTGTGATAATGTTTACTCACTATTTGACTTTTCTTTTTTTTTTTTTTCATAAGGGAAATAGCATTTTTTTAGTCCATAACTTAAGTCCTTTCCATTTTAATTTGGTCCATTGATTTTGGGATTCTCCCTTTCGGTCCCGTAAATATTAAAAAGTAGTAATTTTGGTTCCATAACACCTTTTCCTATGGATATTGGAAAGAAAATGCCATGAGTGCATTAAGTGTATAGTACAAGGGGCCCAAATGTTACAACTTTTATACACCTTTTAAAGTATAAAAGTAGTTATATATATCTCATTAGATCCTACAATTATGTTAGTTAATTTACTACTCAATAAGATAAGGTTTTAAATTAAATTATTTATTATATTACTATTTATACTCTTCTTCAATGTCAATATCTTGGGGGTGCAGGGGGAGGAGGACATGGTGTTTCTAGCCTATTACTATTGAAATAAATCAATTAATAGCTCTTTTTAAAATTTTCAAATTTAATCAGATTGATAATTTTTATTTGTAATTAAATTTTGATACTTATTCGTTATTCCATTTTAGAAGAAATTCCATTTTAATAAAATTGATCAATTTTTATTCGTAGGTTTTATTGTGTCTCTTTGCTATTGATTGAGTTTGTTGTATTATGTCTTTATATGTAATATGTTTTCTTTTACTATATTTTGAATGTCATTGATTTTTAATTTATTGACACTAAATGATTACAAATTAATTATTTATTGACAATTGTTATAAAAATATAATTTAATTGGATAATATTACCAATATTTTGTATTGTAAGATTCTAATGTTAATTATATCTATCAACTTTTAAATATTGTCAAAGTATTATTTACATGCTTTATTACCTTCTAAATTTTGAAATATTGTTATATAAAACTTTATTTTTTGCCTTTATATTGCAATTTTTAATTCTATATGTTTTTAGTTTAACTTCTTCATCTTATTTTCATATGCACCGATTGGTATAATCTATTTCTTATTCAATAATATAGTATGTTACAACTTAATTTTTTATGCCACATTTGTTGTTGTAATACTTTTATTCTATTAATTTATATAAAAAAACAATAGATGTAAAAATAAAGCATTCATGATTATCTAATATTAAAAAAATCAAGTACTAAGAGATTCACTCAATAGTTGAATTTTCGCCAGCAAATTCAATTTAATAATATCATATGCATATATCCATTTGTAATTAAATTTTGATATTTATTCGTTATTATATATATATATATATATAAGTTTAGATTAGTATTTTATATATTATTCGTGTGTAATTTATTTTAAATTTAAATGTGTCGTGGTAAATTAAAATTTTCTTAATATAATTTAAGATTTCTTCTAGCAAAGTAATTGTGTTGAAATATTATTTGGCATATTAATTTTTTTAGTTGAATGTATTATTCATTCTCTAAGTAGTTTAGAGCAACTAAGACTCTTAAATATTTTTC
Organism: Sesamum alatum; assembly: GCA_034509735.1. Lineage (NCBI taxonomy): Eukaryota > Viridiplantae > Streptophyta > Magnoliopsida > Lamiales > Pedaliaceae > Sesamum > Sesamum alatum. The sequence goes on along the minus strand of JACGWO010000007.1, from coordinate 6,428,049 downwards.
TTATAGAATTTTATTTTTTCTATAACTAATTTTATAATATAATTTTCTGTGAATGTTATTAAAATTTAATGCGTGACAGGTCTGTGTAATTGGGCTCATTAATGATTCATGATTAGAAGCAGGTTATTAAAATTCTGTGTAATTGGATTCATTCATGATTCATGATTTAGGTTTTTTATCCTAAATTTATATGGAGGATGTTTAGAATATTTAGAATTCTAAAGTGTTAAAAATTTTAAAATCTTTAATATAATAATTAATAATATTTAAATTAGGATATATTTGTCTTTTCACAATGGGGAACAAACAATTTGAGTATTCACACATTTATATAGAGTATAGATATAGATATTCAATATCAAACCCTTTCCTAATGCACCAGTCTCTCAAAACCTTCCTAAAATATTGTGCATTAAGAAATTTCATCCCAACAACCAATTCACATGTCTTTATGTTTGTTGATTCTTTAAAAAATTCATTGGTTATGAATATTCATTATTAGAATTAGGAAAGCTCTCAAGTTCATCATTTTTAGCATCATCACTAAACCAATTTTCATTTTCTTCATCAATTTCAGTTTGAACTGCTGGTTTTTTCATTTTCTTCATTACCCTTCTAAATTTGGGAATTAAATCTTTTTTATGTGGATTCTTATTCAAGAATTTATCATCATCACTTGACCCTTCAATGTTTTCAAAAAACAAGGATTGGGGTTTCACTATCACTATGATTTGAGGCCTGGTCCGGCTCTAAGATAGTCCTCGTTAGAAGAATCATCAAATTCTAATGATGATTGATTTTCAACATAAGATATTTTTCTTTTGCCTGTGTAAGGCCTCACATTCTCAATCTGGATTGCCTTAATCAGGCCTCACATTTTCAATCTGAAAATGTTCAGACTGAGCATTTTCAGTATTTAAATCTTGACCTCCTACACCACCCTTCATCTCATTTGCCTGACCCTCACCATTGCCACCCTACCCCTGTTTTCCCTGCCTCTCACTATCACCTCCATCAAAACACCCTCACACACAAAACTTATCCTATTCTTACCCTGAACCTGCCCCTGCCCCTCACAATTCATCCCTTCCCCAACATTCTGAAACTCAAAACCCTGCTCTTCACCATCTCCCACAGGAACACTGTGATCTAAATCATCATCAAAATTCACCGCATCTAGCAAATACGTAATGTCTTCCTCATGTTGAGTGGAAACTACATTACCCTCTCTATCTAGTGTCTCAATGGGCTCACAATCCAATTCTTCTACATATATTTCAATAGGCAAGTCTACCCCTTTATATTGATTCTCCAAATCACATTTGCAAATGTCAGGACATTCATTATTAATTAGTCTTAGATCTCTTTTTATTGGTTGGCCTGAAACTTTATAGTAAAAGTTGATTGTGTTTTTTTTCCCACCATATTTATCATATATATTACCTAGTTCTACATTCCTAGGTAATCATATAATTCTCAAACAGGGACCACATTTCATACATATAACTTATCTCAAATAGGGATCACATTTCATACATACATCAGTCATAAAAAGTCTAAACAAAAGTTAGAAACAGAGTTTAATCCACTAAATAGAATTTTTATAGTCATACTATTAACAGAATATAATCCACTGAACATGATGTAATAGTCGTAAACAGAGTTTAATCCACTAAACAGAATATAATAGCCATAAACAGAGTTTAATCTATTAAATAAAGTTTAATCCACTAAACAGAATTTAATAGTCATACTATTAACAGAATATGATCCATTAAACTGAACTTACAAACAGTCATAAAAAGTCTAAACAGAATTTACAAACAGAAATAGAATATAATAAACCAAATGCTAACATGGAGCCAAACAGAACATAATAAAATAATCCAAATCCTAAACTAAACAATATAAACAAACAACATACCATTATTGTCTTACACAGTTCACCAAATCCCAATCTTGAATTTCCTCTTCTTCTTCTTCTTTTTTTTTTTTTTTTTAATATCAAATCTACAATAAAAATAACTACGAATCAGTTCTTAAATTGAGAAACTTTATTTTAAAAAAATCAGAAATACAATAAAATAATAGATCTGGCAACTCATATAAGATATTGTCGATTTAACCCTCAGCCTCTTTGATTTCATTCCAGCAGAAAAAAAATTCCCTATATAGAAAAACTCAAAGTTTTATGTTCAGAAAAATAAGAAAAATCCACAAAAACCTTATATCCTACCTTCGTTAACAAAAAAAAGCAATGATCCCTATGTTTCAGCCTTCATTTCTCCCACTCCAACAATAGGAAACCCTACACAGAAGATTACGAAGCATAAACACCACAAAAAATTAAAACCCTTAATGAAAAGTAGAGAACCTGCTTTCGTTAACCTTTCCCCCTTGATTCTATCGGTTTTCTTTACAGATTTAACGGTCAGATTTAGAGATTTTTAGCAAAGTAACCTAAGTCTCTCAAAGAACTAGGGTTTTCTCAGATTTCGTCTCTCAAACAGTTCGAAGTGGGGCTTTGGTCTAAGCCTGCTCAACAACCCCTTCATATATATAGAGGGTGTGTTTAGTTATTGCCCTGAAAAATTAAGTTCAAGTCGACCAGGGGCAGTGTGATTAATTAATCATAACACAGGGATGAAATTGATATTTTATTTTTCGCAGGATGTTTTATTTATCTTTTAACATATCACACGGGAGCAAAATGAATTTAGCTCAATTATATTGTATGAATGCACACACGTCTGGGTATTCACAATAATGCTTATAACCTTTTTTTTTTGTTTTTCTCTCATGATGTTCGTAATTATATATCTTTAATAGTATAATTGTAATAATATTTTGATAGTCTATAAATATCACTATGTAATTCATTTATAAATAATCATTTTGGAGAATAAGAAATGAGTTTTGGAGAGAATAGATATTTTTGTTTTTCTCATATATAATGTGGATAATAGGCCAATAAATTTAGAATTTTTCTAAGTTTATAAGTTATCAACACGACTTTACACTCAATCAAGGTAAGATATCAATTTTTTTATGTATAATCCGTATTCCTTACACTACAAAAAAAAAATTGGAATGGATATTTGGAACGGGTATTCATTTTGGAACATGTGGTGTTTTTTTGTAACGGGTTTTGGAACGACAGACGACCCGTTCCTTCTATATCCATAACAAAAAAATTGTAACGGCTTCTTCCTAATTTGAATCAACTGTGTAGCAGTTTGCCATACCCATTACAAACGTGACCAATGAATGAAAATGAAGTTGTTCCTGCTTTTGGAACAACATTCTTTAAAAAGTTTGTCTCACACGTTGAAACGACGTTTGGAACACAAATAGTTCTAATTTTACAGCTTTTCTGGAACGGGATATGTACCTACTTTTGAAACGGTAATGGACCTTTTTTGTTTAACGGCTTTAATTTGTTTCTCATTGTAATGGTCTTTTAAATGCATTTTGGAACGGTTCTGTAACCCTTCTTTGGAATGGGTGTTGTAACGCTTGGCTCAATAAATTTGTACCTCCTTTTGGAACGGGTCTTGTTTCTCTCTTCAAAATGCACTTTTTAGATCCATCTTTGCAGTCAATGCGTGTGTATTACAAATTCTAACCTCAAGGGATTTTTGAACTTTTTTTCATATCACAAGGGGTGTCATTGATACTTTATTTTTCAAAGAGATTTTTTTTAGCGTTCCTAATATCAGGGGGGGGGGGGGGTTCCTTGTTTTTTTTCCTATATATATGTTATGTGCTTTTAATTTAATTGTCGTTCTATTATTTAATAATTTGATTTATACAAATTTCATATAATTAAAATTATAAACTGAATTCAAATAATTAACAAAAAATAAATTTAAATCACAGATCTATTAAAAATAAATAAATTTATAGAAATAATTAAAAAATTAATTTAAATTTTAAATAGTATAAAATAAAAAAATAGTGTTTTAGAAATGAAAAATTTAAATTTGGAACAAATTTTGCAACAACATCAATCCTAAAATATAACAAAAATAATAACTCTAAAGCCAATTGCAAAATAGAAACATTGTTGCAAAATTTGTCCCAAAATGCGTCACAAATGATGTCCTAGATACTGTCGCAAAAGTGCATCCCAATATTTTGAATGGGTACAACAACCATTCCAAAATATTTTTATTCATATTCAAAATCCATCCTCAAGTTCGTTCCAAACCCGTCCCAAAATAATATCAAGTAATATCCGTCCTTTGACAACTTTTGAAATGGACAGAATAACCGTCGCAAAATCCGTTCCACATATGGGACGTATTTTGTTTCACCGGTCCCAAATTTTTGGAACACCCTCATTAAATATGGGGTCATAACTGTCCCAAATCCTGTCGCAAAATTAGTTACCCATGCATCTCAAAAAGTCTTCCGAAAAGATAGTTATTTTTATTGTGCCATCTTCCCCGCAACCATCTTCCCCACCGCCCCTTTAAGCATCCATTTCTCCTACTAACCTGAAAATCTTTAAATATGTTTTTTTGCACTTTTTCACAAATTTTGTATTTATTGTCATGATGTATACTAGGGGTGCAAGACGAGCCGAGCAGCTCGCGAGTTTTGTGAGTCAACTTGATTTGGAGTTCAAGCTCTATGGTTCTTGTTTGCTATCTTGTGAGCCGCCTCATGAGCTTTTTCTTTTTATTTTATATTTATATATATATATATATATTTATATTATAAGTGTTTTTATATATTTAACTATATATTCAATATTATCTCAAGTTCATATTCAACATTCACCATATATTAAAATTAGTACTAAATATATCTCTTATTCAGAATGCAATATTTTTATTTTTATAATTATCTGAAAACAAGCTTCACCATCAAACTAGTAAGTTTTGGTAATTTTGTTGTAAGTAATTATTTAATATAATTCATATTAATTTTATTTTTAATTAATATCCACTACAAGAAAATGCATTTATTTCAACATTCACCATATATTAGAATTATCAGTCAATATCTCATATTTTAATTTTAGATAATAATAGAATATAGTATTTTTGTTTATATATCAAAAAAAACAAGCTTAATAAACAATTTAGTTAGTTTTGATGAATTTTTGTAAATAATTTTTTAATATAATTCATATGAATGTTATTCTTATATTTCAATATCCACTACAAGAAAATGCATTTGTTTCAAAATGGCCATCAATTTCATGTTCATTGCATTCCTTCTTTTTTGGCTTTTTGTGAATGTTTTCTTTCTAGTGCTCATTCTCTTATTTAGAATTTCGAAAAATGTATTCTAGATTGTAAAATAGTCTATATTTTTTATTATCTAGATTTTATTTCAGGGAAAAAAAAATTGAGCTCAAGCACGGCTCATGATCGATGAGCTCGAGCCTGAAATTTTTGCCGAGCTTGGCTTGTTTGCACCCCTAATGTTAACCAAAGCTTTTTTTCTGAACAATTCTGAGTAAGGAATGTTTAGAATTTAGATATGATTGATTATTTTTGTAATGCAAAATTGCTCGTGAGTTCCAGGTGAGCGGTTTTCTAAAATTGTGGCAAGCAATTACTATATGCACTACAAAAAAATAGGCATATAGAATCTTTTGCAATGGAATCTTTTGTTACAAATTTTCAACGAATTTTGCAACGGCTTTGCAAGGATTTTCAATTTTTTGAATTTTCGTAACAAATTTTGTGGCAAACTAAAGAAAAACTTTTGGCACGAATAATCCGTTGCTAAGTTCCGTTGAAAATTTTGGTTGACTTTAATAAGGATAATCCACTTTCATAAAAAGTCATTGTAAAAGTTGTGGCAAACTGAAAATTTATGTGCCAACGCATCAAGTTACTATTTTGCCACCACCATAAGACGTTGCAATAGTGCCACGACTTGTGCAACGTCTAGAATTCTTGCGACAGTTGCACCGGTTTTTGTTACATATTTTTTGTTGCAAAATATGTTTAATGATGTTGCACTGGATTTTGCGAGGGAAGGTATTCCATGGCAAATCTGCCAATATTTTGTTACTACTTTTGCAACGACCTATGAAGTCGTTGCAATCCATAAAATAACTGTAGGCATTAATTATTAAACCGTTAGAATTCCAACAAAATTTACAATGATTATTTTTGTTGCAATTTGTATACTTTCGTTGCAACGTACGGCCTCTATAGAAAAGGTTTTGTTAAAAATTACTATGATTAGACATCTCATGGTGAGCCTCTACAGATGGATTATTAGCATTCATTGCCGGCTAATAACTTCTCAAATCAAGTGACAAATTGAAATAATTATGAGCTATTGAACTGAGACCAGAGGACGGTGTTTTACACAACTAGTCCTGTATTTTGTCCAAATGGGGATGTATTCAATGAATTGACATATATTAGTCATTAATCACATGCAAACGAGGCTGGCGTGAGTTCTAAAGATGGGATATAGTATAATACTAATGATTTAGGAGCATTGTCTGAATTTTTTTTTATGTCGTCCACGCTGCAAATCAGTCGTTATATTGTCTGGTAAATTTTCATCAATTTGTTTTTGTATTGTTATCATAGTGGTGTATTACATCTTGCAGAAATGCTACATGTGTAATCCAATGGATGAAGGCAAAATCCACAAGAGTTATAATTTTAGAGTCAAGAAACGGCTTAGGGAGATGATGACACGATGTAGGAAGAACAACAAGATAGCTTGTTGGATGTGCGATAAAGTTTGGGTTGGGTTGCAGAGAGTGGCTAATGAGAAATTTCAGGATATCTCAAAAGTTAATAAAGTGAACCGCTAAACAAACATTGCATCTGCATCTACTATACTTATTGAGCAGTTGGAGAAGTGTTGAAAAACAAAAGAAGGTAATTGGGTTGGTCCGAGAGCTGTAGATGCAGTTCTAAGTTTATATTACTTAAAACGAAATCAAAGTAAATAATCTAAATTGTCTTCAAATTATTTGCTAATAGTATTCTTAATTGTATAGAAAAAATTTCAAAAGTTGAGTGGTGATTGGATCATTGCTTCTCAAAGTCTAGCCGAGTAATTTTTGAGTACATCGATTAATTATCAACAATCGGTTGGAGGCAATTGGAGGAGCAAAAATGGGTCGAGTTTGGCGGATATGCTCGGAGGTAAGGATATCCACTTGTTCTATCTCGACTTACACTATCACTCTAAGTCCAGTATCGAAACACAATGGATCAAAGTTGGTACACAAGTTGCTTCGTGAAAACAAGATCACGAGCCGTGAAAACCAAACCATGCGTCGGGAAATGAAATACACAAATAAAAAAATGGAAAGCTAATGAGATTAATAACCGATAAATTAGGTATTGCGCTAGGAGATAGATATAAGTGAATCAGAAGATAGTTTCAGTGATAATAATTCGCCAATCCGATCCAACCAGCCACATTCAGAAAATTGTAAAAATGATTATGACCCCCTCCCTTTAAATATAAACACTTTAAAATTTTACACTTTTATTTTGAGGATTGTAAATTATTCTTATTCTATGTAATTTTTTTTAAACGTTTTGTCATATTTGAATTTCTAGATTATTAGAGTTAAATCAAATATAATTTTATTATTAAATATTAAATTTCAGAATTATGAAAACAAAATTTTATAATGACTTATGTAATTGTCGATGCAAACAAAAAGTGATTTTGCAATGGATTGTAGCTAAATATTTTGTTGCAAAATTTGCAACGGATTATTATTGCAAAAAAAGAGTTGCAATTTTCCAATTACTTGGGTTGCAAATGCCGTTGCAAACAAAAAATGATTTTGCAATGGATTGTAGTAATATATTTCTTTGCAAATTTTGCAATGTAATGTCATCGCAAAAAATGCATTGCAATATTGCAATGAATTTCATTGCAAAAGTAAAATTATTTTGCAATGAAATTGCTATCAACTTTGCCATGATATGCGTCGTGAAAATCGTTGCAAAATATGAAAAGTCAATCTTTTAGCAACGCAATTTGCAACGAAATTTTGCCACGGAAAAGAATCCGTGGCCAAAAAACAGTGGCAATATAACAGTGCGACCTATAGCAACGATTAATTTTCTGTAGCAAATGGCCGTGGCAAATCACTTCTGCAATGGATTTTTACGAAATCCGTGGCAAAAAATCTGTTATGAGCCTTTTTTTTTGTAGTGATGGCTCTAGAGGTGCTCAAATGAAATTACGAGGGAGGTGTGGATTTGACGATTTCGAGGGTTCGAAAGGGGGGTGGGATGTGGTGTTGTTGGTCCAGTCGAGGGCGCAACGAGGTTCGCGCAGAAGGGAAAGACCACCGGCGGTGTAGCAATGGCCAATGAAGACAAAGGCCTTATTAATTTTTTGATTTATTTTTTATTATTTTTTTTTTCAAAATTGGGGTGTGAAATTTATAATTTTACCCGGACCTAAGTCCACTTTAAAGCGCGTGTGCAGGAATTCCAATTTTATTCGCTTCACTAGAAAAAATATGATTTTTCGATACGCTTAAATACTATGGTCAAAAGAAAAAAATAGTGTCGAATATAAATTAACCACGACTTTGCAACGATCATTAGCCGTTGTTTCTGCAAAGGTGGCCAAAACCATGACAAATATTTTGGCTATGGCTAAAAATTATGGCTAATATTGATTGACCGTGACAAAAATAAGTTTTTGCATTGATTTTATTTAACCGTGGTTATTAATGTTGATTTACCACGATTTTTTATCTGTGGTAATTTACAGTGTAGTGAAAAATCAATTTTTTTATAGTGCTTGAAAGTTTAAAAAGCGGCATCTTGCTACAAAACGTACACAAAGATTAAATGGTAGAGTGTAAAACAAAAGAAAATAAAATTTGAGGAGCAAAGCCCAAGGACCTTCGTATGTTGAGTGTCTGCGTTTAACCCTTTTAAAAATCTTAATTTCGGGTTGAGCTTACAAATAGAAAACGTGATGTCTTAAAAATCTTATATAGTATATTTTTAAAAACTTATAAACTTACACCAAAACCGTCCAAGGGTAATCGACTATAACGTGCATAAGCAATATCCACAAGGAAAGATATTTTTGGGACGAGTCAAGTGTCAAGGATTGACAGCTTAATATTGCAAGGACTGGTCCCAAATTTTATTGGACAAACACATAAATATGCATTCTGGTTACGTCTCAAAGTTGAAGGTCCCAGACAGCATGCGTCCACTTGTCAAAATCATGTCAAAGTTGAAGGTCCTCCAAATTCTATTTTCCACAACCACTTTCATTAATTTTACCTTGCACCTTCGGGGAACTATTTAGAAATCTATATCTATCTATATCTATACTTTATATAAGTGTGTGAATACTCAAGGTGTTTGTTCCTTATTGTGAAAAGACAAATATATTCTTAATTAAATATTATTAATTATTATATTATAGATTTTGAAATTTTTAACAATTTAAAATTCTAAATATTCTAACACGTGAATAATATATATAATACTAATATAAACTTAAATATATATAATAACGAATAAATATCAAAATGTATTTACAAAATAAAATTGATATATGAATCTAATATTATTAAATTGAAATTGCTTATGAAAATTCAAATATTGAGCGAATCCCTAATACTTGATGTTTTTAGTATTAGTTTATCCTGAATGCTTTACTTTTATATTTATTTTTTTATATTAATTAATAGCATAAAATATTACAACAACAAATGCACATAAAAAATTAAGTGGTAACATAATATTTTATTGAATAAGAGATATATTATACCAATAGGTGCATATGAAAATAAGATCAAGAAGTCAAACTAAAAATGTATAGAATTAAAAATTGCAATATAAAGGCAAAAAAAATATACAATAAATTTTCAAAATTTAGAAGGTAATAAAGCATGTAAATAATACTTTGACAATATTTAAAACCTGATACTGAAAAATATTATTAACATATATTATGGGATCTTATAATACAAATGTTGGTACAATGGTCCAATTAGATTACATTTTTATAACAAATAGTCTGTAAATAATTAGTTTGTAATCATTTAGTGTCAATAAAATAAAAATCAATTACATTCAATAATAGTGGTAAATGAAAACATATATATTACATACACATGCATAATATAACAGAAAATATAACAAAATTAAACAATAGCAAATAGGCATAATAAAACCTACAAATAAAAATTAATCAATTTTATTAAAATGAAATTTCTTCTAAAAACAATCAAAGAGAAGGAGCTTCGACTATATTTTTATATTGAATCCAAAAGTGTTTATTCCCCATTACGAAAGAACAACTATACCCTTACTTAAATATTCTTTTTAATAATAAATAATAATTAATTATAAAAGAATAAAATTCTATAAAGAAAACAAAAATGTTTAATAGTTCTAATGGCTCTAAACAACTTAGAGAATGTATAAAAAATTTAACTGAATAAATATGCAAATAATATTTCAACACAATAACTTTTCTATAAGAAATCTTAATTATATTAAGAACATTTTAATTTAATATGGAACATTAAAATTGAAAATAACCAACACATGAATAATATAAAAAATATCAATCTAAACCTACATCTATCTATCTATAATACACACACATATATATAATTAAGGAATAAGTTTTAATTACAAATAAAATTTATCAATTTGACCCAAATATATTGACAATGAAGAAGAGTACAAATTGTAGGGTAAATTACAGCTACCTCCCCTAAGGTTTGGTAAAATTATAAATACCCCCCTAAGGTTTGTAATTTTTCAACCAAAGGCCTGAAATTGATCATTTTGCCCTTGATTCTTTTGTTAAATTTTAAGAAAAATCAATCGAGGCAAATTGCATTATTAACTCCTCTATGTAAAAAACTTAAGAACCTCTCCCTGCGCATTGTACTCCAAAAAATTCAAAGAATTTTAAAATTTAAATAAAATGCATAAGGGCATTTTGGTCAGTTCAACCATAAAATGAATGGAAATAGGTTATTTGTTAAACGGCTATGAACCTCAGGGGGGTATTTGTAATTTTTCAAACAACGATGAGGTATTTGTAATTATGTCAAACCTCAGGAGAGGCAGTTGTAATTTACCCTAAATAGTAATATAATAAATAATTTAATTTAAAACCTTACCTTATTGAGCAGTAAATTAATTAACATAATCATAGGTCCTAACGAGATAAATATAACTATTTTATGCTTTAAAAGGTGCATAAAAATTGTAACATTTGGTCCCCTTGTATTATTATGCACTTAACGGCGACATAGCATTTTCTTTTGAATATGCAAGGGAAAGGTGTTATAGGACCAAAAGTGTTGTTTTTTAATGCTGATGGGACCAAAAGTGAGAATCTCAAAATCAACAGACCAAATGAAAGTGGAAAGGATCTATGTTATGGAATGAAAAATGTTATTTTTCCTTACGAAAATAAGGAAAGTCAAATGGTGAGTAAACATTAACACAACAATTAAAAGTATAAGATTTTAAAATAATTGTATACTAACACATTAGTACAATTACATTTTCATAATACGAAAATTAATAAATTTTGAGAATAAATTTAGTACAATAAAATAATTAAAAAAATGAGTTAATTATATTGAAATTAGAAAAACAAAAGATGAATATATTTTTCCAGGAATAAATTTATAAAAATAACTTAAAAGTTTAAAAGGCATGATTACTAAAGAGAATAAAAATTGATATAAGAATCGAATATTATTAAATTAAAATTGCTTGTGAAAATTCAACTATTAAGGGAATCTCTTAGTATAATCCTGAATGCTTTATTTTTACATTTATTATTTTTTATATTAATGGCATAAAAGTTGTACAACAACAAATGTGACATAAAAAAATTAACTTGTAACATAATATATACTGAATAAGAAATAGATTATATAGATTAGATGCATACGAAAATAAGTCAATCAGTCAAACTGAAAATATATAGAATTAAATATGCAATATAAAGGCAAAAAATAAAATTTTATACAATAATATTTTAAAATTGAGAAGCTAATAAAGCATGTAAATAATACTTTGACAATATAAAAACGTTGATACTGAAATAAAATTAGTATACATTATATGATGGTATAATACAAATATTGGTACTATAGTCCAATTTGATTATAGTTTTATAACAATAGTCAATAAATAATTAGTTTGTAATCATTTAGTGACAAGAAATTAAAAATAAATTATATTCAAATATAGTAGTAAAAGAAAACATACAACAAACACATAAAAAATATAACAAAATTAAACAATAGAAAATATGCATAATAAAACCTAAAAATAAAATTGATCAATTTTATCAAATTGGAATTTCTTCTATCCAATATAAGGAGTTTCGACTAATTATTTTAATGATTTTTATTTTAAGATTAAGTTTTTGAATATTATTATTTTTATTTTCATATTAATTGGTTTGATACATAATAATAAAATAATTATTAGTGAATATACGAAAACAAAATTTAAATTTTGGGGAATAATATTTTATTCAATAGTACCAATTAAATTTAGAAAGTGAATTACAAATAATAAATTGAATAGTTTCCTTATCGGTTAAACTAAATTGTTATCAATTTGTTTGAAAATATAATTGTATAACATTAATGTTTCAATGAGAAAAATATAAATAATATCATGAACTTAACATAAATGATATATTTACCTCTAAAAATATATTTGTACACATGCATCGCACGTTATGCTTCTTACTTTTTAGAAAATGTTAAAAATAATTAAAGTTATAATTCATAGTTCACTAGGTTGTGTATTGAAAAATCAGGGGTATTGAATTTTTCAAACAACGAGAGTATTTGTAATTATGTCAAACCTCAAAGGCTAGTTGTAATTTACCTTATGTTAAAAACTATGCCAACAATTTGATTGATCTATTAATTCTTTAATTTTTAATTCCTTTTATTTTAGACATTATGAAAAAAATCACTACAAGAAATAACTCAATAGCTACCAAAAAAATTAGTGTCGGACTAATTAACAAGTAAAATTCTCGTTGCTAATTCATATTTTAATACAAGAAATTTACTTGCTATTTATTTTAGCAATAAAAATTTACTTACCAACGAATTTACAATTAATTGTTTAAGATATATGTAAAAATAGTGTAGATTATCAATGAAAATTTTATTATTTAACTCAGCACTAATTTCAACATAAATTTTTTATAACTATTGAGTCATTTTCTCATAATGAATTTACACATTTAAAGTATTCTGAATGTTTGCCTATATCCTCACAAATATTAAATTCAGTGTATTTTTAACTTATTTTCATTCATTTTACGCTAATACAAAATATAAACTCAAACATATTAAAAATTTGATAAAACACACACATATGTATCTTTATTTTTCCCTTTGAAACACACACATATAAATTATGAGTAAAATTTATTTTGGTACCCGAGTTTTGTCAATAATGCTACTTTGATACATGAGTAATTACAAATGACTCAATTAGTACTCGAGTTTCACAACTAATGTCATTTTGAGACATGAGTAATTGCAAATGACTTAATTAGTACCCGAGTTTCACCATTAATATCATTTTGGTACCCACTTCATATTTTTTATTTATTTTTTCTATTATATTTTTATATAATGCCCATTTACCCTTAGTAATATACCAAAAAAAA